>RSEF01000001.1:90791972-90807811 GCA_003993805.1 Himantopus leucocephalus
CCAACAGGTCCATGTCCTTCTTAAGTTGAGGGCTCCAGAGCTGAACACAATATTGCAGGTGTGGTCTCATGAAAGTGGAGTAAAGGGGCAGAATCACCTCCCTAGACCTGCTGGCCACATTTCTTTTGATGCAGCACAGGATATGGTTGGCCTTCTGGGCTGTGAGTGCACATTGCTGTCTCACATTGAGTTTGTCATCAACCAACACCCCCAAGTCCTTGTCCTTAGGGCTGTTCTTGATCCATTCCCCGCCCAGCCTGTATTTGTGCATGGGATTGCCCCGACCGGCATGCAGGATCTTGCACTTGGTCTTGCTGAATTTCATGAGGTTTGCACAGGCCCACCTCTCCAGCCTGTCCAGTTCCCTCTGGGTGTCATCTTTTCTCTCCAGCATGTCGACTGCTCCACACAGATTGGTGTCGTCGGCAAACTTGCTGAGAGTGCGGTCCATCCCAACATCCATGTCACCAACAAAGATGTTAAACAGCACCAATCCCAGTACTGATCCCTGAGGAACACCACTCGTCACTGCTCACCACTTCAACATGGAGCCGTTGACTGCAGCTCTTTGAGTGCCACCATCCAGCCAGTTCCTTATCCACCAAGTGGTCCATCATTCAAATCCAAGTGTCTCCAATTTAGAGACCAGGATGTTGTGTGGAACGGTGTCAAATGCTTTGCACAAATCCAGGTAGATGACATCTGTTGCTCTCCCCTGATCCACCAATGTTGTAACTTCATTGTAGAAGGCCACCAAATTTGTCAGGCATGATTTGCCCTTAGTGAAGCCGTGTTGGCTTTCACCAATTACCGCCTTATTTTCCATGTGCCTTAGCAATGTTTCCAGGAGGATCTGCTCCATGATCTTGCCAGGCACAGAGATAAGACTAACTGGCCTGTAGTTCCCTGGGTCTTCTTTTTTACTCTTTTTAAAAATGGGCTTTATGTTTCCCCTTTTCTAGTCAGTGAGAACTTCACTGAACTGTCATGACTTCTCAAATATGATGGATAGTGGCTTGGCAACTTCATCCACCAATTCCCTCAGTCCCTGCCTTTGGTTTCTGCAACTTGAGCAGTGTGGTTAGAGCCCTTCCCAGTGAAGACTGAGGCAAAGAAGTTGTTGAGTACCTCAGCCTTCTCCATGTCCTGGGTGACCAGGTCTCCCATTTCCTTCCTGAGTGGGCCCACATTTTCCCTAGTCTTCCTTTTGTCACTGCTATACCTATAGAAGGCTTTCTTGTTTCCCCTGATGCCCCTGGCCAGATTTACCTGTGGGCTTCAGCTTTCTAACCTGATCCCTGGCTGCTCAGACAAGTTCTCTGTATACTTCCCAGGCTACCTGTCCTTGCTTCCATGTTCTGTAGGCTGCCTTTTTCTGTTTGAGATTGTCCAGGAGCTCCTTGTTCATCCACACAGGCCTTCTGGCATTTTTGCCTGACTTCCTCTTTGTTGGCATGCATCGCTCCTGAGCTTGGAGGAGGTGGTTCCTGAATATTAGCCAGCTTTCTTGGGCCACTCTTCTTTCCAGGACTTTATCCCACTGTACTCCAGCAAGCAGATCCCTGAAGAGGCTAAAGTCTGCTCTCCTGAAGTCCAGGGTAGCAAGCTTACTGTGCGCCCTCCTTGCCACCCTAAGGATCTCAAACTCCACCATCTCATAGTCATTGCAACCAAGGCTGCCCTTGAGCAAGACATTCCCCACCAGCCCCTCCTTGTTATTGAGAACAAGGTCCAGTATGGCACCTCTTGTCATTGGTTCCTCTATCACTTGGAGAAGGAAGTTATCATCAACGCATTTGGGAAACCACCTGGATTGCTTATGCCCTGCTGTGCTGTTCTTCCAACCGTTATCGGGGTGGTTGAGGTCCCCCGTGATGACCAGAGCTTGCGAATGTGAGGCTGCTCCTATCTGTCCATAAAGGGTCTCATCCACCCGATCTTCCTGATCAGATGGCTTGTAGCAGACCCCCACTGTAAAATCACCTGTCTGTGCCCTCCCTTTAATCTTGACCCATAAGCTCTTGGTTGGCTCCTCATCCATCCCCAGGCGGAGCTCCATGAACTCCAGCTGATCCTTGATATAGAGGGTGACTCCCCCTCCTCTTCTCCCCTGCCTGAAGAGCCTGAATCTGTCCATTTCAGCACTCCAATCGTAAGAGCCATCCCCTCATGTGTCCATGATGCCGATTAGATCATAGTCTTGCAGGCGTGCGCACATCTCTAACTTCTCTTGTTTGTTACCCATGCTATGTGCATTTGCATAGAGGCATTGAACTTAGGCCCCCAATGAATCCAGCTCCCTGGCTGGAGCGGCTGTTTTCCCTTTATGCTGCACTCCAGGTGCTCCCCTGCTGACCTGCAACCTGTCTCCAGGTTGTGGGCCTCTACTACTGGTATCAGCATCACATTGGTAGGAGTGGTATACATTCTGGTTCCCCTCCCCTGGCAACTCTAGTTTAAAGCCCTCTTCACAAGGTTGGTGAGGCTCTGACCTAAGAGGTTATTACAAACTGACCGAACACCTATTACATTGTGCTATCCTGTCACTAGGGAGCAAACCTACTGACCACTAATCTGCTGAAACATAGGCAGATTGAAGTCTGAAGGGGGAAAAAAGCCCACACAGTTTCAGTGACAATATTTGGCCCTAGAAATGTCAAATTTCCATGCTTTCTTTTCTTTTATTCATTTGTCCATCTTTACAAAATACCCAACAGTTCTACAACTATGCCCCAAACTCCAACAGGCCTAGTGTCCATAAGAATGACTCTCCCAATTGCTTAAAAATTATGAAATCTTTACTGTAAATCTGTTTTTCAAAAAAGACACAAGTATTTGAGAAAAAAGTCACATCCCAATAAATATAACCAAGCATAATCATTCTGACTCCCACAATCAGTCTTTCCTTACGACAGTCATATCTTTGGCCAAAACCAAAATAAAATTATATTATTCTTTTAAAATTGCTGAAACCATCTAGCTCTGAAGAAAGAGAATCTATAAAACTTGCTTTTCCAGTCCATTCAAAATCGCCAAAGTCCAGTGTTTTGATCAATCATCCTTCTAGACAAGGATTTTCAATCATTAAAGGTGTAATTTGCATTGTTGAATCAATATTTAAGTTCCTAGTGGAATATGAATTCTTTTAACAGAAACCAAACTTTTGCAAATCATATCAGATTTGCAGATTCTCAGTAGCTGAGAAATGAATGGATTTCTCTGAAAAATTTATTTGTAAAGGATTTATGGAGTATTTTGTTTTCTCAAGGCTTGTCGTTTACATGTGTTTTACAAGCCCAGAGGTTAATTTGGAAGAAAACACACTGATCTCACAGAGATTTCAATGAGACCACTCTGTCACCTACAGTGAAATGTTGCTGATACACACCAAAGCAAGAGGTAACCAGGGTGGATTTTCTAAGTTCTTCATTGCTCATCATTGGCCACCCAGTGCTTCTGTTCCTTCCTGTCTAGTCAAGCATCTGCTACCAGAATAAGCTCCAAAGCTATAATGAATCACGTATTTTTTTGAATTATATCCAAGGTTTTCATCCTCAAGTTTTTGGCTTGATCCTCTCTGTCTGCCTGTTCTTATTCTTATTCCACCTTATTGCCTAAATGCTCTTGCTGCGTTTGTCTGACAAAGACTGTAAGATACTTGGTCAGAACGCTGATGAGAATTAGAAAGAGATCTTGGCATGTAAGGATGACGGATTTAGAAAAAGCCAGAACAGCTATTAAGAAAAAAAAAAAAGAAAAAGAAAAAAAAAAGAAAAAGCAGCACAAAATCTTCCAGGATTTTGCTTTATTGTATACTTGGGCCTAATCCAGCAGTCTGGTCTTTTAGTGCATATCTATGCACCCAGGAGCAGACAAAATGCAGTCAGTTAATGAATGCTATTGCCTTTTCTTTATGACTTCTGGTGTGAAGCTCTCCAAGTCAAATGACAGTGGTGTGCAGCCTCCATTCTGTGTGACTCTGGTTGTATGCATATGGCTATCTGGGCATGGCCTGGGGATAGAATATCTAATTATGTACTCAGCCCCTTCGATTTCAGTGAGGAACACTAAAAGTTTTGGAAGGAGAACTGACCATATTTATTTCTTTGTAATATTTGGAAGTACAAATATTAATAAAATCATCTCAAAAATTGAAATAAAAATGCCATAATATCTTGTTCAAACTTTTCACAATCCTTTTTTAAATTTTTTTTAAAATTATTTTTCTGGAAATAGCTTTTTCATTTGAAGGTTGACCAAGTTTTTTATTTCACTTTAAGATTTACTTTATTTTTTAAAAGACAGGAGCCTAAAATATCTAGTAGTGCACAGAAACATAAATCACAGAAAATGTCTGATAGAAAACCAAATGTCTTCTTTTCTTAATTTTTCCAGTTTGGTTATGAAAATAGAAGACAAGCCTGTGATTCAGACAGCTATGGGTTCTGTTTACAGGGAAAGAACAGGGGAGCAAGTGTTTTGCACTGCTGTGAAAGAAATAAGAATCACAGAACAAAGGTTTGTGTCTTGAATTATGTGGAATGTGGCCTGGAACACCTTTTTCATCTGCTGACCATCTGACCAATAAAATTTCATGCAACAAGGTAAGCGAAGTAATTTTGCAAACTGTAACACCCCTCCTCCCCCATATTTAGACTCACTGAGAGAAGAATGGAATTTATTTTTTTTTTTAATACTGAATCATTAACAAATCAGTAGGTATTGTGACCAAATTCTGATTAAGAATATTAAATTTGCATTGAATGTATGTGGAGCCAGAAACAGCACCCTTTGGCAATATCAGGTTTGAATCAGTACTTTGAATTTAGGCACCACAGAAATCACAGAAATTCATTTTAGGTACTGTCATGAATAAGTTGACTATGGTCTTTAGATTTTTGAATTTATGCCCCCTATAAATAGCAGTGTGCTTGGGCTTCCTTAATCTGGCTGAAATGGAAATGAGTGTAATATGTAGTAAAACACATGTTATATACTGAGATCTGGATCTTGCTTTGACACAAACTTTGATTTAAAACATCTTAGTGAGAACTGGGTGTTTAAACAAATAAACCTCAGTATGAGAAATAGAATCTGTAAATCACCCATAGAAATAATATATATATATATAAAAGTCCTTTGTAATACTTTACACAAATATTTATTTGAGAAATAATTGTACTAAATGGCTCATGAAAGTTTGTATTTCATGATTTACTGATTGGCTGTTGCTAAACTCTATACATTTGGTTACAGCGGACCTTTCATCTCATCTATTTTATATCTTGAAGGTACAGTCCAGTGTTTATTCTGGATATACAATATGATTAAACATTTTTGACATATAGTCCAAACAACCCATGAAAGATAATCTTTTCAGATTGTGGTAGGTCATTTTGCTGCTATGTGTTGTGATTCAGACTTATATATGACGGATGTGAAACAGTATGTGGGGATGCACTGGGATTACAAGGAAGTAATCCTTGTAATAATATACCTCATGGAAGGTTCCATGAATCTTCAGAAAATGCCTGGAAGCAGTTATCTTCGCAATTTTGGGAGTTTGGGTGGTTGGATTTTTTGGTTTTTTTTTTCTGGAAGAGAGCGTGGGAAAGAATTTTCCTACTTTACCTGTTTTTAGAAATAACCTACCTTTTCAGGACAGTGTATTAAAAAAATGAGGTTAAAATTTTCACAGGTGTTTTTCTTTGGTCTAACTTTATTCCCTCTGTGTTCTAAAATAAACATTTTAGCATTGATCTCAAGGAGTGCTTGATCAGATGCTGTATGTGTGCTTTTGAATATTGATTCTTAGGTAATTTAAGAAAAAAACAGTACTCAGTTGTTCTGTATTAGAAGTAACTTAGAGGGTAGAGAACTCTTACAAGGTAGTGTGGTCCATCTAGAAAAGGCATAGGTCAGTAAAATCAAAATAAACTGACCATCTAAATATGGATATTTTCTTTCTTCAGTGTAAAACTGAAGATTCTGATAACTACTTCAGTAAAGTTTTCAGATGCATAAATGAGAAATACAAAGAAAGTGGAGCTGTAGTGCAATTACAAGATCTATATTTCATCTGTGAAAAGAGCTGCTGAGAGTGGGCTGCTGTGTAGTTAGTTACCAGGGAAGGGTGGGTGAAAAAAAGCACGGAGCAGAATTTCTATGTGGTTGCAAAAACCTGTTGTGCCATGAGAATAATCACTGGAAGAAATGACTATGGACTGTAATGCAGCTGAAAGAAATTGCTTTGTACTTGTGAGACTCAAATAAACAGTACATAAGGCAGAAATTAGATGGCAAAGATCTGATATTTATTCAAGTGGATGGCGATATTTTTGGTAGTTTCTGCTACACGAGTCATTTCTCTGGGCTTCACATACATTCCATTATTTAATCTGCATGTTTGTTTCAAAGTGGCATTAACTTCATATAGCTTAATGGTATCCCAACATTGCAGTGCCATTATGCTGATCACCTCTCAGTCTGTGATCACTTCAGAACACGGAACAGCTGCGTTTTGTTTGAGGACTCTGTAAAACGAGCAGTTGCGGGTCCGGCCTAGGCAAGAGAAACAGAATATTCCATATGTAGAGGCAGCCTTAAAAATGATCTGGCAACTATCTTAAAAGAAGCAGCTCATTAAAAAAAAAGGTGAAATGAAACTGTAATTTTTAATCTTTATTTGCAGTCCGTATTATTAAAGCTGAGATTAAAAAACAGTTGACTTAAAGTATGTGTTCCACCAGGATTTGGGGGAAAAGGAGGAGAGATCTATATTACAGACAAGATTCCTCTTGTCTCATGACAAATCTGATAGACATAATTTCTATCTGGATTTTATAGAATGAAGAACAACGTGCTAAAAGCAGAAAATCTGAAATGCCTATAATGTTCATTATAAATGCCTATAATGTTCATTATTTATGATATCTATACATTTAGATTTCGTTAAGTATGTGTTCTGAAAATAAACTACTCACTTTCCACTCTGAACAGTCTCTCAAACTGGTATAATATTGCTTCTTTCTGGGTACAAATACTGCAAGGGATATTTGACTGGAAAAATCAAACATTTTATTATAATGAAACAAAGCAACAGCAACCTATCTTTCCTCATTAAAGTTCTGAATATATATGATGATTCGATGATTCTATGACTATTTTTAAGCTCAGTATTTTAAAAATTTATATAAACCTAATTTCTTTAATATTCAAAAATTAATTCCTAGGAAGAATTTCCTAGAAATGGGCAATAGACTAATTCTCTTGAATTAGACCTGTGAAATGTCTGGAAGGAAAAACTCATTGGGAGTTTTGCCTGGACATCACATAAATTCTACTTTGTCTGCAAGTTTTATAAACTTATAAACTTTGTGCTGCTCTCTCCTCCCCAAGTCAAAGTGGGAAAATATGTAACATATGGCCATCCAAGTGACTTGATGTTTATGCAGTATGTCATGTGTCATAATGGACAGCTATAAATAAATTAGTTTTGAAAGAAATCTGGATGAAGCTAAGGGCCAGATCCAAAAAAGGACTTATGTGCCTTAAGAAAGACTCGGCAGAATTTAGTGATCCTGAGAACTGCGAAGTAGCATCTGCTTAACCCTAGAGATGCTTAAAAACTATATTATTGTCCATTTTTGAACATTACATTTCACAAGATACTGTAGCCTGCTTCTGTATATGCCCAGAGTTGCCCAGATTAGACTTAATAGCTGTGCCATGAAGTGCTTAACTCATACTTACTACATGGTATTTGCATCATAAAATGTCTCTGAACCCTTCAGGTTGGGAAAATAACCCATGCTTCTCTTTCAGGGGAAGCACCTGAGTCAGAGGATGATGTTCCCTCATGCTCTTTTCTCTGACCCAAAGCATGTTTTCAAGTAGTGTCTCGATTTCACAAGAAAGTGAGAAGAATGCTCCTGGGCCAGGTAGCCAGGTGAGGAGACCAGTCAGTGAGGAGGAAAGAAAAGTGGACTAAAAATATCTGAGAGAGTAGAGGGAATCCGTGTTGCTCTGCCCATCTTGCCTGAGTGCTGTAACACCTGAGCTACTGTGGAAAAGGCAGCTGTGACATTTCAGATCAGGTTTTAAAAGAGCGACCTTTGATTCATTTGAAAAGGAAAGGAGTACACTTTAAGCTCCACAAGGAAGGTCCAAGGGTGAATACTAAGGCAAATAAATTTTTTCCTCACAGTCCTGACTACCGCATATTGGCAGGAAAACCAGTGGCCCACCTGCCATTCTAAGGCAACCACATCCTACTAACTGTAGAGAGCACCCAAACACCCATGTGGGTGCAAGATCCTACTTTACTGGTTAGAAACCTTATTTTTTTTGGCATTGGAAAGATCAGCATTTTGGTTTTCCGTTACGCTTTCATCTAAGATCTAATGGCAAGCGTTGATTGAGAGCTTTGTCTTGGTTCACCTAGGGTCTGTTCTTTAACAAAACCTGTAAAAGCAGTGTGCTCTTTCATGTTAACCCTTCTTCTCAATGCCGTTTTTTCTTCCTTAGTCATGCTGACACCTCAAAGAACATTCAGTTTCTGTTGGACTTGAATCATAATGTAAGTGCACGAAACTTGACACGCTGTTTTTTGAAGACTTTTATTTAAGTTCCCAATTCTTCCACTGCCTAACAATCTTCAGAGGCAATGGTAAATGTGTACAAGGTGGCTGTACCATTTCCTAAGCAAATAAACACAGATACAAGTATGGTAAAAATGAGCCTTTCTATTCCATTTTTGTTGCAGTTTGTCTATCTAAAGTCCTTGGCAATCAGAACTGCATGCCAGATGACTTCAAAATTGGCCCCTTGTTGCAACAAAATATTATTCAGGAACAAATCAGCTTGATTTCAAAGTGCTTTTCCTAGCTCTAGTCTCTTGTACCCCTGTATTAATGGAGTTCCAGCTCTCCAGCTTCTGTATCAGTTTTCACAGGCCTAATTCGTTCATGAAAAATATACAAATGATGTGAACCAAACCACTAGTTCCACTTCGCCTGTCCAATATGTGTCACAGCAGATTAAACATTTCATCTAAGCCAGTAACTGAGGGCTGGAGAGCAGCAAAATGCAGAAAAAGCCGGCAGAAACATTGTGGGTTATGTAGTGCTGGGAAGCGTCAACACTGCAATGCACAAAAAAGGGGAAATACATTGGTAAGGTGCTTGTGTTGACAGGTGGGGTAACAATCATCTCACCTACATTTAGACAAAATTACTTGCAACATAGATATCTGACTTAATCAACATAATGCTTCCAATAAGAGAAATGGGCTCATGAAGGGTGCTGGTCATCTGACCTGTTTTAAACTTTTAACAGAATGACATTACTGCCTCTCCTCTGGCTATAGAGTGAATTCAGAAAATTTAGGAAGACTACCCAAGACTTCAATATCTACTTCACAAACATTTAAAACTAAGTGCCTCTGCACCCTTCTACACAAGAGAGATGCCCAAATCCCAGCCTAAGCACGCCACGCCCATTAGCACTGGACTACTTAGCATGATAGAAAAGCCTAAAATATCTGAAAGACCGAAGCTTTATCTAGTCAGAAATGTATATTTGTGTAAATCCAGTTTAAAAGCCTTTTTCGAACTGTGTGGAAGCAATAATTAGACGACGAAAATAAGAGCTTTCACTTCTGAAGCGCACATAATTAATCACTTCATTTCCTTTCTTCCTCTCCTCTGTTTCCACTTTGTGTGAATATTACAATAAATCAATCCCAAAAGTATTTTTAAAGCAGTTCATTATTTCTTAAGCATTCAGCCTAACAGACATCTGGACCGCAAGGGGCATTTCACAAAACGCTACAGATACAGAGGTTATAATAGATGATGACAGATGCGCATGAAGAATGTAATTCTAATATTTGAGTTACCTCTAAAATGTAGGTGCCTTTTCCTGATGCTGGACTGCTATGCAGGGAAGTCAATGAGCTGAATGAATTTCTGACTGATGATAAAGTCTTACTGCAAATCTAAGCAATATTAAATAAAATCTTTACAGAATGTCTCATAATACACTACACAAATGTATATATTTGAACATATCATGCAAATGTATGCCAAAAAGACAAAACTATGTGTTTTCTCAAAAACACTCATTACTTTTCCATTCAAAAGAAATTGATTAATTCAGAGCGCTAGTCCACAAATACAGAATGATGATCCCTTGAGACAGATAAAATGAAAATACACCCAAGTAAAAATAAAAGTTTATTGGACAGTTTCCCATTAAGTCCCAGTTTGCCACACTTGGAAGTGGCTGAGCCAAGCATTATATTTAAATATTAAGGTTTTCTGGGCTAAAATTTTCAAAGATAAGGTAGCCTTACAGTTCTGTGATCAGATATGCCCAGCTCTCTACAGTTCATTGAGTTAGAACATTTAAATATTTCATTTAGACTGAAGTTCATGGAGATTAAACTGTTGTAGTTGGATATGTATATATGTATACATGTATATGTGTGTGTATATATATCAGCTAGGGAATTAGAGTTCTCTGTGATGGGAATGATTAGAAGACTGATAGATCAAAGTAGTTTTGAACTCTAAAAAAAACCTTTGCAAGACTGAAATTCCTTAACAACATACTCTGTGCTAATAGTTCTTACACATTTTCAGTCATTATTGCTATGTAATCGAAGCAGTCAGACCTCACCAATCAAGTCCTACAACACCTTGGGGATAATCCCATATTGTTAGAACTGATGGCTACAGCCCTTGATGATCTTAGTTGCTGACGTCAGGATGATGAGGTTCACAAGCACATCAGTAAGGGAAGCCAGAATTTAAGTCTGTAAGTGCATAGGTGGGTGCCCAGTTCCACTCACACTCTCAAATTTGCGATCTTGTCCCTTTGTAAGATATGTGACTTTCTAGGGTGTTCCCACCCTTTGGTCTCTGGCCTGGACTATGTGCTGCACAATACTTGGGGCAGGGGCAAAGGGAATAAGTTTCCCAGGTCACAACAGATGCCTCATTCTGCCTCATATGGGCTGTTGTATTTCCATTGCTTTGTTGCTTTTTTAAAAACAGACATAGTTTCCCCCCATCTCTCATGGTTGTGTTTTTCAGTGTCTAGTAGCTGATCATCAGCAAGTCGCAATTCTCAGGTGTCTCTGTGCAACTTGTGCCCATATTTTCAAGGCCTTTGCTGTTGCCCCAGGCTTAAACTGTACATCTTAAAAAATACCCCAAAAATGGTATGAAGGTCTCCCTCCCACAGCAATTTCTTATAACAAGTGGGTAACAAGCCTAGAAGTCCAGGACTGGGGCCTTGCAAAATTAGCATAAAACACAGTTGGCATAAGGTCTGTTATTAACATGGCAATACCAGTTTTACTAGCTTGTAAGGTTATGTTATATTAGCGTGCTTGTCTTCGGGTTCAAAACAAACTAATATTAAATTCTACATAGTGTTATACATTTATGGGTACAAGAGATCTCTGTTGTAGCTGCACAATTATTATAAAGGGCATTTCCTTATCCTTACTGAGTCTTGTGCTTTGCTGTGCTTGGTTTCATGTGCCTTTTACTACCCAGGCTACATAACAAGGGAGAAACGAAATGGCTAAAGTGGTTCTCAATACCTAGGCAGTTATTCTTCTGGAGTGCGTACCACATAGGTTTGTTTTTTGGAATACCCTGACTGCAGTAATTAGGTGAATTTTCTGGGGGGGGAAAGAATTATTCCCTTCCCATCCTACATTTCCTGAGAATCATAACAATGGAAGGATAAGATTAGTTGATAATTAGAATAAGAGGAGACAGAACTGGGATTTTCACAAATCGGGCTACTGTATTATACTGTATACTGTATTATATACTGTATACTGTATCCAAGTATTCATAAGTATAGTTTTAAGTTTTTTCATCTGTAAAGTCACTTTGGACATAATGTAAAGGCTTTGTGTATTGTTAGAGGTTTAGGGTGTTCTTTAGCCTAGTCAGATCTGAAGTGTACGTGGGAAGATAAGCTCTGTGGCACAAATGGAAAACTCTAAGAATGAGAAAAAGCAATAAACCATTTCTAAGCTGGCAGCTTGGTTCATTTGTATCAGGAAAAGGAACCACTAGGATGTGATAAGTTAATGGTGATGTACAGAGGCTGCTGAATTATCTCCCAAGCTCGCTCCTGCCTGGCTGTTAGGGAATCTGTTTGCTGCTATTTTCTGGAAATGTATTACTTTTATGTCACAAATAGATTCGTTTGAGAATATGTGTATGTGGGGTGAACAGGCATTCAGGATAAACTAGAAGAATCCTATAAAGATGGACAATATACAGATGATGGGTATATCTTAATGGGAGTCATTAATCATCAAGCTTTCCCACTGCAACATTCTCTAGCGCCTCCTTTTTTGTGAAAGGGAGTATCTTTGTTCACTTCAAAGAAATACCATTGGGTAACTGTGTCTTAATAGGTTGTTAATGCTAAACCTAGTCATAATATCTGAATAGGTTCTTTTTTAATCAAATATGACATTTTAGTTTGATG
The DNA here is from genome assembly GCA_003993805.1 of Himantopus leucocephalus. Classification (NCBI taxonomy): domain Eukaryota; kingdom Metazoa; phylum Chordata; class Aves; order Charadriiformes; family Recurvirostridae; genus Himantopus; species Himantopus leucocephalus. Next base: position 90,804,492 of record RSEF01000001.1, read on the forward strand.
TATAATTTATTCACATGGTTTAGAAAATACATGTTATGCTATAACTGGAACTCGGTAGGGTAACCCAAAAGTAAAGCTAAATAAGAAAAAAACCAAGAAGTATACTGCTCAAAAGTCTTTCTTCTTATCCCAAAAGTGGGTGTACTGGAAAATATAATTTATTTTTAAAAAAGAGAAGTGCTGCTTTTTTATGAGTATAAATAAATCACTTCTTCCTTAAAATCACTTTCAATCACCTAAATGGAAGATTTAATAAGAAAACCTTGTCAAATAAGAAAGCACAAAAGAATATTTTTTAAAGGTTTTACGTACAACATTCATACATACTTAAAAATAGTTTGAAATACCTAATACTGAGGAAAATACAGTGCAGTCAACGTAATAAATGTTTTGATGTAAATTCTACATCATTATACTACAAAGCTCAAAATACTAAATAATGACTTTGACAGTAAAACACAACCCTAAATTCCATCTAGGGGAAAAGAATAAAAAGAATTGTGAGAATAAATGCTATCAAATACAAACTAAAGAATAAGATCTATTATAATTCTTTGTTTAAGAGATTCAAACCATAAAGAATAAAGTGAAATCTGTTCTAAAACAGATTCATAGAAACCAAGTTAGTTTGTTTTTAATTGTTTTTTCTTTTAATTTTAATCAGATTCTCATTGTGTCCTGATTTGTTAAAATAGTTCATATCAATCTCATAATGTCAGGCTGGAAGAGGTGTTTCATTAGTACATTTAAGCATTTGATAATGCATTTTTCTGAACATACATATGTTTGAAATTCTTAAAATTGCTAAGTGAAAAACTCAGGTCAGAAATTATGTTATTTGTTTGAAAATGCAATTATTTCTTGTCATTTTAAAGAATTGATTATTCTTTATATTTCCTGGACAAATGTTTCCTCTCTCACCCCAATTTGCAGGATTCATAGAATCATAGAATATCCTGAGTTGGAAAGGGTCCCATGAGGATCATTGACTCCACGCAGGGCAACCTAAAAGTTAAACCATATATCTAAGAGCATCGTCCAAACGCTTCTTGAACATCAGTGGGCTTGGGGCCATGATCACTTCCCTGGGGAGCTTGTTCCAGTGCTTGACCACCCTCTCAGTGAAGAACTTTTTCCTAATATACAATATGAAATTCCCCTGATGCAGCTTTAAGCTATTCCCTCCCATCCTACCACCGTACACCAAAGACAATAGATCAGCACCTTCCTCTCTGCTCACCCTCATGAGGAAGCTGTAGAAAGCAATGAGGCCACCACTCTCCTCGAAGCTGAACAAATCAAGTGTCCTCAGCTGCTCCTTATACATCTTGCCCACTAGTCCTTTCACCATCTTTGTTGCTCTCCTTTGGACACATTCTAATAGTTTTATATACTTATATTGTGGAACCCAAAATACATACAGTGCTCAAGGCAAGGCTGCACTAATGCATACTATAGTGGGACAATCACCTCTTTCAACTGGTAAACTGTACTGTGCTTGATGCACCCCAGGATACAGTTGGTCCTTTTGGCTGCCAGGGCACATGGTTGACTCATATTGACCTTACCATCAACCAAAATCTCTTTCTTCAGGGCTGCACTCCAGCCTTTTGTTCCCCAATGTATACATACATCCAGGATTACACCCTCCCAGGTGCAGAATCTGGCATTTGCTCCTGTTAAATTTCATGCAGTTGGTGATTGCCCAGTGTTCTAATCTATCAAGGTCTCTCTGTAAGACCTCTCTACCCTGGAGGGAGTCAATGGGCCCTCCTAATTTAGTATAGTAGACAAACTTAGTGTGCGTTCAACTCCTATGTCCAGGCCATTAATAAAAACATTGAAGAGAACTGGCCCTAAAATTGAGCCCTGGGGAACATCACTAGTGACTGGCCACCAACCAAATGTTACCCCATTTACTACAACTCTTTGAGCCCAATCATTCAGCCAATTGTTTACACATCCTATTGTATACACGACTAGCTGTGTTGGGCATTTTGTTCAGAAGGATACTGTGAGAGGCAGTACCAAAAGCCTTTCTGAAACAAATAAAAAAACCCCACATTCACTGCCTTTCCTTCACCCATTAGGTGGGTAACCTTGTCATAAAATGAAATTAAGTTAGTAAGGCATGACTTTCCCTTCATGAACCCACATTGGATTTGACTGATGACTGAATTGTCTTTCCAGTGTTTTTCAATAACTCCTGGAATAATCTTCTCCATAATTTCACCAAGCACTGAAGTGAGACTGACAGGCCTATAATTACCAGGGTCTTCTTTCTTGTCCTCTTGACAATTGGAATAACATTTCCTAGCTTCCAGTCAGCTGGGACCTCTCCACATTCCCAAGACTGTTGATAAATAAGTGAGAGAGGTCTCGCAATAACATTGGCCAACTCTCTCAGAACCCTGGGATGAATCCCATAGACTTACGTGCATTCAGTTGCAGCAGCAAATTCCTCATTATATCAAGCAAACAGCTGAGAAAAGATGTGAGTAAAAAGCTGGAAATGTCAAATGCAGGTAATTTAAGCTTTTTAAGGTTTTAAAGTGCAGGCCATTGGCACAGAAATGTAGTGTTCCTAGTCTGTGTCTCAGTCTCTCCTATCCCTCCTTTTCTTCTTCACTTGATAAAATCTGGAGGGCAAGGATCATTCCTCCCAGTGCATGCTGACAGTATAGCCCTGTGAGACCTGCACTCAACTAAGTATGTCTTGAGCACAGATTATGGTAATTTCAGCCAGAATATTTTTTAAAAAGGGTATTTCTTTCTGTCACATCAGGTTATTCCTATTATCTCACTCGCCTTTTGCTTATTCCCTGAATCTGGTGATACTTAGGAGAAAGAGAAGAAACCAGAGGCATGACAGAGGTGGCTCTTAATACAATTCCATTCAACAACATAAAATGAATCCAACTTTTCTTAAATGAATCTTTTCTAATTGCTAGTCACCAGTGATGAGACTTCCAGAGTACAGCGATGTAGGGGAGCTTGAAATCTGGTTGGATGCCAAGCCAGAAAATTCAAGATAAAGGCTTATCTATTGTGAAAACCAATTAAAAATTCCTCACAGCTATGCGATTGCAAGATACCTGGAGGAGGAAAAACTCACACAGGCAAATGTCCCAGGTCACAGAATTACAGAATGTTCAGGGTTGGAAGGGACCTCTGGAGATCATCTAGTCCAACCCCACTGCCAGAGCAGGGGCACCTACAGCAGGTTCCACAGGATGGCGTCCAGGTGGGTTTTGAATGTCTCCAGTGTGGCAGACTACACAACCTCTCTTGGCAGCCTGTTCCAGTGCTCTGCCACCCTC
>RSEF01000001.1:90830203-90859073 GCA_003993805.1 Himantopus leucocephalus
AAAAAAAAAAAAAAAACACAAAACCACCAACATAAACCAACCTAGAAACAAAAAGCCAAGCATACAGGAAGAGGAGACAACTACAGTCATCACCCTTGAAGTCAGAAACAGAATCACTTTGCCTGGAGATAATGATTGTGTATGTGACACTGTTGCAGAGGTGCCCTCGTTAAGCATGACTGTGCTCCTGATCTGTCATTTATTCAATATCCTACACTAACTTTGGTTTCTGTCCAATCTCACCTAAGGCAATTTCAGTCTATCTTCGCATATTGTATTTATCAATATCATCACCAAGTTTTTTACTGAAGAACCACACTGCCCATAGGTTCACTGGGGAACACTTGCTAATTTGGTTAAAAATTCTGAAACAAACAGATTGGCTGAACCCTCCCAGTCCTAGTCACAGGCATTTGGGTGAATTGCCCACACTTACAAATGAACATTTTGGCAAGGGCAATTAGGAGTGAACCAGAAGTGTCTGATTCCCTAGCTGGATTATAGACGTCTCATAAAGCGTACAGTCATATGAGCTGCTACTTGGGGTGAAAAGACAAGAGTTTGGGAAGTCTTAAAGCAAAGTCTTAAACCGCACATAGTAAACCAAAAATTTAGTCTTAGATGCTGGAAAAATTTGAATTTATAAACTAGAACCTGTAGTTCAGACCAAAATCTCACACAAGTTAGTTCTATGCATCAATGGGCTAAACTACATTTCAAATGACACTTCAGGTGTAAAAATTCCACCAATGTTGTAAACATTCAGGCTGGAATTGGATTCTATACCTACAAACATCTTCAGAACAACCTTTAGGAAATGTTTAGCCATGGATCTGTTTTAAAATGCGAACAGCCTGAAATAAAAAAAAAAAACCATATCTGAGAACCAGTTTAGTTCAAGCCAGGTAGGGAAAAGGGGAAGTACAGGTGAGCAGGCAGGAGCTCAAATTATAAGTTTAATCCTAAAGTCAAACATTGCAAATTAATTGTCTCTCTGCTCCGAAATTTAAAAAATAAGGAAAATACCTGGCGTTAAACTCCTTTAAGAGTGCATGGGCACAAATTTGATGTTAAACTTTGTTTTTGAGCAGTCTGTGATAATTGGTGGCTCAGTCTGTTTAAATGAAGATTTGATGTCAGGGTATTGGCTCTGCCTGCACTGATAGACTTCAAAGTCCCATTTTGACTGTGCATTCAGACTATGAGATTAATTGGTGGGTGGGCTGACTTTCTTGGGGGGCAGGGTGGTTTGTTTTAACCTTGCAAGGAGTATTAACTTTGTAAGAGGTATTTTAATGGGACTAACAGAATCATTGCTTTAAGTCTGATTCTGTTTAAAAATGATTGCCCTCGACGAGGTAATAAATTCCTCTAATAAGAAAACTGCCTCTTAAGGAGAATTGTTGCTTTACTGGCAAAGAATTTTATCTCCATGCCTCAGTGGACATCGCTGGTCAGTCCTCCTGAATTGTACAACGGCATGCCTGTGGCAGGCTTCATGGTTGCATTGGTGTGGTAAAGGCAGCTGCACTGCCTTTTGGATCATATCTGACTTTTCTGCACTGCAGTCCTCAGTGCTGGGTAAAAATGTTCCTGAGGCATATCAAAGGATTTTTTGTGACAGTCAATTTTGCAGGGTGGCTGTATCCTGCATCCTTTGGCAGAATTTACCCGTCCACTGGTGGAAGCTACTCAGGGAGTCTCCTGAAGGAGGACTGTCATCTTGGTTATAAAAGTTGGAGTTACACTTATTTCCCTTTGGTCACCTTCAGCTAACCCTCAGAGTAATCTATGCTTACCAGAAGTCCAAGGAGAGAGGAGGAAACTACTTTTTTTAATTTTTTTTTTTAATCAGCACAACTGGATAGATCTGTTGTTTGAGAGGAAGGGCATCTGCTATTAGAATATGACGCTCATCAGAACTGTGTGGGCTTCTGTCATCAACCCTTGCACACTGTAGCTTCAACCAGCCTTTTATATTGTTGTAATATTCTGGTCATGTCAAGGAAGGTCACCCTTCATCTCTGCTCAGCTCTGTGGTGAGACCACAGCTGGAGTGTTGTTGAAGGCTCAGGGAAGATCTTATTAATGTATATAAATACCTGATAGGAGAGTGCAAAGATGATGGAGCCAGACTCTTCTCTGTGCCCAGTGGGAGGATAAGAGGCAATGGACACAACTGAAAAACAGGAAAACACTTATTTTGCCATGAGTGAGGTTGAACACTGGAAGAGTGTTCTCAGTACAAGAAAGACATGGAGCACGTCCAGAGGAGAACCACAAAATTTATCAGAGGGATAGAACACCTCTCCAATGAGGAAAGGCCGGGACAGTTGAGGTTGTTCAGCCTGGAGAAGAGAAGGCTCCAGGAAGACCTTATTATGGCCTTTCAGTACTTCAAAAGGGGCTTGTAAGAAAAATGGGGACAGACTTTTTAGCAGGGCTTGTAGCAACAGGAGAAGGGGTAATAGTTTTAAACTAAAAGAGGGTACATTTAGACTAGATAGAAGGAAGAAATTTTTTACGACGAGGGTGGTGAAATACAGGAACAGGTTGCCCAGAGAGGTGGTAGATGCCCCATCCCTGGAAACATTCAGGGTCAGGTTAGATGGGGCTCTGGGCAACCTGATCTGGTTGAAGATATCTCTGCTTATTGTAGGAGGGTTGGACTAGATGACCTTTAAAGGTCCCTCCCAACCAAGCCATTCTATAACAGGTTGTCCGGAGAGATTGTGGAGTCTCCATTCTCAGAGATATTCAAAACCAGAGACACAGTCCTAGGCAACCTGCTCTACCTGACCCTGCTTAAGCCAGGATTGGTTGAACTAGGTGATCTCCAGATGTTCCTTCCATCCTCAATGACTCTGTGATACCTGTCAAGTGCAATGCATGCTGTGGATGGGCTTATGCCAGCAACTCATATTGTTACCGCTGGCATGAAAGCTTACTACAAACTTCCCCCCCAGTCAGTGAAGTTACAGGGGTTACAAGGAGGGGAGTAGGCAAGGCAGAGAAGGCATAGAGATGCTTACCTCCTATTCCTGGAAATCACCCTGCCATCACTCCCAAACCAAATTTTGCTATCCTGCAGATGGGCTCATATGCAAAAAGGCAAAATTATTTTTTGCCTAGATGATGAAAAGCCTTGAAAATATACGCTCATACATTATGAAACACTCCTCAAAGAGCACCACGCATTTTAGTTGTGCTGCCAAACTGTTTTATTGAATCTGAATCCCTGACCTCCACATGATGTTTTTGTTCCCTATTGTTCTGGTTTCAGCTGGGAAAGAGTTAATTTTCTTTCTAGTGATTGCCATGAAAGGAATGTCAACAGTGCATATTATTTTAGTTCTTGCTAGGCAATATTTATGCTTTTCAAGGACTCTTTTCAGCTTCCCTTAGAAGCTGAGGAGGAATATAAACAGAACAATGGAATGGCCACTCCAATATTCTGTACCATAAACATCACGCTCAGTATATGAATGGGGGTTGGCCACGAGGGGGATCTGCGATCACTGCTCAGGACAGTGCCAATTCACCGGGCGGTGAGAATGACTTGTGACATTATTACTATTGTTTTCTTCCTTTTCCGTTATTGTTCTATTAAACTGTCTTTATCTCAACCCAGGAGGTGTTTGTTTGGGTTTTTTTCCTTTTCCCTTTCCCCTCCTTTTCTCCCTCTTCTCCCCACCCTTCTGGGAGAGAGGGTGCGGCGTGGTGGTGGTGAGTGAGCAGCTACTTGGTCCTTATCGCTGGCTGGGGTTAAACCACGACATCCGTAGTTTTAGATATGACCCTAAAAAACGTACTGAACAGTGGAAGACTAAAACCTTATTTCTAGAGAGAACTGGTTTAAAGATTTGCCAGCTTNTTTTTTTTTTTTTTTCATAAGGAAAACATTTTCATCAGTCTTTCTATTTAAGATATTTCAAAGAAGTTTCATTTTGGAAACACAAGAGAAACATTAAAAGCATCCTGTTTAACATTTTTAAGAGTAAAACATTTTGATTTTGGTCCAAAACAACATATCTAAATTAAGCTAATTTCAAAAGTTCCATAAAATTAATAAGAGGTCAAATTAGGGTGACAAGTTTTGATTTTAATCAATGCCAAAAGAATTTAAGTCACCCAAGAGCTCAGAGCTTTCCTACACGAATTTCTTTTTGCAGGAAACCTGACATGCCTTCTTTTGTTTGAAAGTGTAAGAAACAAGATTCTTTGTAAGTCATAAAACTTCCCACTAAACAAAAAGCCTGTAGTTCATGCCCATTTCTTTTACAACAAAAGCTGCCACATTTATCGGCACTAGATTGCTGTTTCAAAAATCTACAACCACAAATATGAATTAACATAAGTCATCATTTTAACTATTTACTCATCAGAAGTATCCTGCAAATGAGTATGTACTGGTATATGTTTTTTAAACCTGTACTTCTTGCATCTTTCCAGGTATTAAATCTTCTAATTATTTTCTAGTTGAATTTAGAATTCTCAGAATTGCAGAATATGTGGGCCCAGGATTACTCTAGAAAGACTCTCCAATTTTACATGACTGCAGTCCTTTATCTGGTCAGATTAACTCTGTTGCTGCCAGAAAGGAAAATTTGTTTCTCTGCATAGGCAGGCTGCAGGTACAAAAACCACAAGATGGACAGCCCCTCTGTCTTATGTGCAGCAGGCACACAGCTCATTAGACTTCAGATTGCAGCATTTTTATTTGTAGAAATGAGTCAGAGCCAGCTGGACAGCTGTACTTCCAGAGCCCAGTTGGAAGTTCTAGTGCCAATACTTAATCTGTCTTTTCACTGTATGAATAGAAAACTAGGCAAACTGAATGCAAGAGTCACATAATGATTATCATAACTTATAAAAATAAATTACACTAAGCTTTTGTTCATTTTTTTATAAATAAGGGGATACAAGAGGAGTTAATTTAAGGAAAAAAATGGTCATCACGCATTCTTTATTTCACTGCTTCCCTAATATATAAAACTAGTTTAGTTAGAAGGAAAAATTATGCCAAATGCTGAGCTCTCAAGGCAGTAATGTAAACATTTTCAAAGTTTCTAATGCACTATCAGCTAGCTTCACACAGGGGTCCAACTATGTAAGTACCACTTTAAACACATAACCCCACAATTTAGATCCTCAACACCCCTGCTCAGCTGCCACTCTGGAGATAACTAGACTTGTATGGCACTTTGTGTTTTCCACTAGACAGGCACAGTGCAGCACAGCCTGAGCCCTGGTGGTGATTAAGCCGCTTGGTGTCTAGTGCCTGGGCATCTTCCACCCTAGGCATTTCTCCTCCTAGCTTGAAGAATGACCCAATGAGACATTTGTGGTTCAAATACTCCAACTGTCTTTGACTCCCTAAAACCCATGTGCTGGCTGGGATGTTCTCCTTTTCTCCAGTATTGTCATCACTGAGGTACTCATCTGCACAATTTGGTGAACAGAACGTTTCTTTCAGGAGAAGATAATAATCATTAGCCTTCAGATTTTCTCCCACTGTGGCCCAGCAGCTATGAAAGTCAGTATGTTTCACCTTCGTCCCATTCTCAAGACAATTTCTATTCATACCCTTTTCCTAACTAGCCTTCCTCAAGGCACACGGCCCTGTGCCAATGTGCAAGATCAACCCTGTCACTAGAGGCAACTTGGACAGCACCTAAACTGGAGTGTCAGTGAGGACTGTGTTTTGCAACTGCACCCTACATCTCCTCTTCTGTCCCATGGTCTTTCAACAGCACAGCTGATATACTTACTTTATACACAGAACAGCTTTTGACAGGATGGAAATATTGGATGGGAAAAGGTGACACTCCTGCTTCTCAGTCACACGAAAACACTCAAGCCATAAAAATACCTACTTCCAACCCCACTGACTTCAATCTGCCAGCTGCAAAACACTCCTGAACAGCCTAACATGTCATAGAAGACTAAAAGCCACAAAACAAAATTATGTCACAGCCACCACCAGTTCCTAGTCACCCGCAATAAGCAGTGAATCAGGTAACAATGTCCAAATAGCTCAAGGAAAATAGATCCAACCATTACCTGTTAGGATGCAAATCATTACGCAAGCTTGGAAAAAAATTCTGTTTGTCCCTATTCTCATTAAATATGGACATCATTATAGTCTATTTAATGTGTCCCATCAAACATACTGTAGCTGTAATGCATTTGACACAACTTTTTATATAAATTGACATTTGTAATTTCCCCAGGTATGGATTCATTTATTTTTTTATTTTTTTTTTAAGTGTAGGAATGATTTTTACAGCTTAAATTGTACTTACGTGGAGTTTATTGTTTAGTAAAGGGAAACCTTTCAATTTCAACTTCCATAACGGTACTTAATGTTACAGAGACTTGCTTAGAAGTACAAGAGCTGAAAAGAAGATAAAACGCGTTTACATGCTAGAGTGCCTTTCCCAAAACTACAGATTTGATAATGTTTCTAGACAAAAGCAGTGAAATGATATCCCAAGGGCATGCAAACTGTTTTTCAGTGTTTTCTTGACTTTCAGAAGAGGCAGAAAATAGCGGATCACAATGCACAACACTTTCTGAAGTATCTTATTGTTTAGATTATGTGGATTCTGTACGAAAAGCTGTCATGTACCTTACACACTTCAAATCGACTGCTGTGTGAACACTGAGTATTTCAGATGAGACAGCTCACAACCCGGACTCCGTTAAGAAAAAACCCCAATCAACTCCCCTCCTACCCCAATCCTAATCAAAGAGACCCAAACCTACGGAAACCACACTGACAATCTGAAACAGAGTGACCTGCCCCTCTGACTTCGAATAAATTGCTTTCTTAGTATGCTGTTCTGTGGTTTTCACTTCAAAAAAAGATTGGCGTGTTCCCAAATAGCTTTTCAATTATAACAGAATTCTTAGTCTAGCAGCTTAGAGACTGTAGGTTAAGAAAACACATTTATTACAGAAGACCTGAGAATGCAGTAATTAAGTGGCAGAACTGAATCGTAACTAGATGAAATCTCCAATCAGATTGCACACACACAACTGTATTCCCACTCCCATACACATAGTACACACATCTGCCATAACTGAGTAAATTTGCTTCATGCCACAGCAGCTCTCAGCAAGAGTACTTCCAGAGAAATTGTCTGGGAAACCAATCTAGGAGTACCCTGATCACAGATGCATCTGTTTTCCACTTACAAGATGCATATCTTGCCGAGTATGCCTACAAAGTCCATCACCCATGAAGCACTGATATGACTGGGAAAGGAGTATGAACTGATTAGTAGAGCAGTCTCAGGAGTCCAGACCTCTACTGTTTGCTTTTTTATTATCATTCACTTTATTTATTATAGTAGTTGTCTCAGAGCCAGCCAGAAGCAGGGCATCCCTTTTTGCTGAGCATTTTAATACAGAGTAACTGAGGTCATTTCAGTATGGGGAAACTCAGGAGAGAGCTAAGCTGAATTTCCAAACCTTTTCCTTTAGTACATACAGGACCCCACTACATACAGTCATTTAGAAATAAGCTTCTTTTCGTTCAATTAAATGAACTCAGCCTAAGTGTAATATTGAAGTATCTGCCAGTATGTTATAGCCACAAAATACTCAAATGAAAGTACAGCATATATAATCAAGTTCCTTCCCAAACACAGCCTTTAGTTATAACCTTGGGATTGTTATAACATTTCAAGTGAAGTACAAGTAATAGGAACTTGTGGTCTCTTTTTNTTTGGGTTTTTTTTTTTTTTTTTTTTTTTTTTGTCCCCAAATAAGAAGCAGAAGCATTAGGGTTTTCTTGCCAACATGGCTCTCAGTTGCGTACTGCATTGCCAGTTTTCAACCAACAAAACACTGTGCTAGCAACAGTTTACAGTACAGCCTGGGTCTTGTCATTTAAAATGCAACCCAAACATCCCTTTTTATATAAGCTCAGAAAAGGAAGAGAACAGAGGGGCTGCAAATGGGGCAAGCTGTTTTGTTAGGTACCCCTACAATTTTCTTTTTCACTGATCCTGTGTGTCCCTATGTCCCCCATTTTCATTCCTTTTACTAGTGGCCACACAGCACGACACAATTTGAGAGCATCTCATCTTGCTGCTACGGTTCTGGCAGGAGTGCAAATTGTGTCACACTTCTCTGCAATGTTTGGCGTTCTCAGAGCACATCTTCCCCTCACAGGCAGCATAGAAAATAAGGCGTCCTGCCTTAAACATAGTAGTGAAATAGAGAGAACATTTTCTTTCTCCATATAGTAGACATAAGTTCAAACCTGCCCAATCCCAAGTAAAGATGTGAATCCAGCTCTTCTCCCAATGTACTCTAGGTACTAAGTTTCAAGATATTCAGTGAAGTCTCAACATCTCCTGTAGAAGTTCTTTCACTTGCCACAAAATATTGAAACAGGGACTGACAAACAACAGGGTCTTCTGAACAGGTCTTCCAATGACCATACTAGAGAATAATATTCTTGACTTGTTTCATCTTGTGAAATCAAACTAGAGAGGCAGAGACTTAGCCAGTGATTACATGATGCTTTGGGGCAGGATGCTGTCTCCTGAGCAATACATCTGTCTTTGTATGAAACCAAGCAGAGAAAAAAAAATTATTTTTGGTCTCTCACCAACCATATGTATGTTTTGGGTATTAGCTGTTAAGTCTAAGTGAGGGACTGGTGCCNGCCCCTTTTTTTTTTTTTTTTTTTTTTTTGTTTTTTGAAACTAATTTTAGAAGAGAGTTCACAGCTGTGAAGTTGGATGGCATATTTCCCTGAACCCTAAGGTTAGATGCCTGGGTCTGGAAACAATAGTTCAAGAAAACATGCTTCCTGGTGAATTTTCTGGTTTGTGTGAATCCCATCAGTATGCTGCCTTCCCATACGATACCCTGAAAAGTTACCGCAAGATCTTAATTGGCTTGCATTAAAGAATGAAGCTCCCACAGTCACTGTAAAATAACATACAGGTTACTAAGTATTTTTATTCTAATGCTAAATCTGTGAAAACCAAGCATTTCCCACCATTTGCATTTACCTATGCAAACCATAGGTAAATAAATACAGAATGAAAACAATCAAAATCCTGATTTTATTTTTCCACAATGCAGAACATAATCTTGATTTGTAGCTCTTTCATTTGGTTCAAGTTTGGTTACTTTCATTATTTAAAGGTGCTGGGCAAGCTCAGCAGCAAAAGAATATGGGAAGAAGTTAGTTTTGTAATTCTTATTTGACCCAAAGAACTGAACATGACATGTGATGGAGAATATTTGTTTTAAAGAAAGTTTTTTAAAGCACAAAATCCTCAGTAAGTATAAGGCAGCATAGCTCCTCTGCAGTGAATGCTTATTTGTGCCATCTGAGACTACAAACTTTTGTACTTTTCTCTGGGCTCCACTGCTACCCATGTTGTACCTCCCCACTTTCTATCATGAAGGCCGCATTGCTACAAGCGTCAAATAAGACCCCATGAGATATTGGATGTCTCCGTATGTTTGAAATCCAGTTTAATCTTAGGATGTAGATGGAGGATAAATCCAAGGCTTTGTTTGCTTCTTTTAAATTCACTAGGGAACTGCGTAATTCCACCAACAATGCTAATCTATAGGAAGGACAGGGAAAACAAAAACCAAAAAACTTTTTGCTTTAATTCCTCTACTTCTGAGCATTGTGTTGGGAATGAGGATTAAAGTGAGACACATACATCCTTTTTGAATTTAAACTGCACTGTAGCTTTTCCATCTCCAATCTAACAATGCTGAGGGCATGTGAGGAACTTCTCACACAAAACCAGTTTTGTACAAAGTACTCATAACTTCCCAAATTTACAAACAACCCTGAGGAATTCTAAATGTCTAGGTCTTGTTTAGCCCATGGAAAAACAAACTCAGCAATTCTGCTCTCATACGTGGTACACATTTTTCTTCAGCCTCCACAAACACATCTACTTTCATCAGATTCTTTCTCCCCTCTCAAACAGAGCATTTTTGTTACCTCTTGGATATGCAGCTAATACACACACTGTGTCCCTCTCCCCTCTTGAAAGCAGCATTAGTTCTTTGTCTCAAGGAAATGATTAAATCAAACTGTCTACCCTAACAAGCAAATAGAATAGCAGAAGCTCTTTGCTTTCAAACTAATTTGCACTAGCAAAGTCAACCATTCCTTTCTCTACTGTCTTAACCAGAAGTCTTAATCCCTCTAATTTCACACTAGGAAAAATGAGGAATGTGGCAGTGGGACATGAGCATATTTTATATGAGCACACTTGATTTAGAAAGTCCATTTTACACGCAGTACCAGTGTTAGTAGCATATGTTCTTGCTAATAATAATTCCAGCCTTTTGCTGGAATGCTCAACCATACTCAAATACAGTTTTAGATAGATGATCAAAAATCCCCTGCCCAAACATATTGGTTTGGGCTACGATCTGGAGCTGTAGTCCAATTTTGTAGCTACAAACAGACTGTTGATACCTTGACCACTTTAACAAATCCATATATGACTACTTAGCTGCACGTGTCGTCTGCCACTGGTAGGATTCCATAATCATCCCACTTAAAGAGAAGACTTCTCAAAGTGAGCCAGAAGAGAAATTTTGCAAGATGCTTACTGCCTTTCTTTAGAGAGTAATGCTGCTTATCTGCATCATGCTGTCCATTATAAAATGATTAAAGTTATTTTATATCCAGTGTCTGAACATAAATTGCTTCCTGTTACAAGGTTTTCTGAATGGTTTTCATCTCATTACTAAATATTTCAATCCCAGCTACAGAGACATTTAGGTAATAGTCCCGAGTGAAAAATCTTTGTATTCTTCTGCAGGATTATATCTACTAGACTCTGTTAATCTAAACCTGAACCTGTAATTACAGTTCTGTGGAGTAGGGAGCAGATGCTTCTGCCCCAGAAAAATCCTGCTCAACCTTTGAAAATGCTAATGTACACCAATTAATAGACAGATCAAAATGTATTACGTGGGATCACCAGACAATTAGCTTACAGCATGAAATAAATGTAACAGAGCTAAAAAGGTGTCTGGAAGTGGTTTTTTGCCTATAAGCAAAGTACATAAATCAGTCATCTCAAATGAAAATGAGGGAGAGAAAGAAAAAATTTAAGAATGTGTGTGTGTATATATATATATATATATATAACCAGAACCCTAAATAAAAATCACTTCAATTGTAACCTTCTCCTGGTTTCTCCAGCCACTGCAATTACCAGGGAGAAAACCGTACTTAAAGTATACTTCTGCTGTACGGCACACAACACCCTCCTGTAGGCATTTTTTGGATTGAGACAAAACATGCAGCAGCACCACTTCCAACAGCTTTTGGCAACTTTAATATACTCCCTTCTACAAGACATGCTGGTAGCCACTTGGTCTTCTTTTAGGTGGAAATTAGTGCTAGGACCAGAGAGGCCTCCTTTATCACTTTGCTAAAGGTAGTCAGTATTCACCACGCATATATCCATTTCCAGAATTTGCTCATTAAGGCGACTTCATGCCTGAATTCAAAGGCTAAAAGCTGCTCCAAACTTATTAGAAGCTCTCTATAAACTAATACAACAATTGAATGCTACTCAAGAGCTTATATAGATGTAAGCTATTAAAAAATAAAGAACAGAGTTAAATGAAGAGTAGAAGAGATACGGATTCAATTCATTCAGCAATGAAGTGCTGAAAACGTAACTATTAAAGCAGCTAAGAAATGCAAATGCCTAGAAAGTGTATTAGCAGACACCCTGATCATTGACTTCACTCTTACTGAAAGTTCACTATGTCAGAAGAATCATCTTTCCTGTGTTGAGTCAGATGTTTATGTATAAAACAGCACCTAAATCAAACACTGCATAAGAAATGTTACTGATAGCTTTTACACATAACGTGCTTGGGAAACATCTGAGTTGTTTTTTATGCTGAGAAGTTGGGAGAGAAAGAGACTGTGGTAGGAATCAAAAAGCGGTGTAGACAGCATTTTATGTCTTCAGCAGTTCAAGTTACACTCACTCTAAGAAAACTTACAGCACTTGGAAGCCCTTCCAGTATCCAATATCACTGTCAGAAATAATCTGAAGAAGATTTAATGATGCTGCTGTGCCAATCAAGGTCTACTAAAAGCAGTTCTTCCTGGTTGCAAAGACCAAGGAAAAAAAATCCAGTTTAGGTCTATATCCAAACTTTCCTAGAGTACACAAACTTTACCAATATTTCAAGCCAGAAGGAGATGACTGCCACTAACTTCCACACGTGTTTTTAGAACAATGAACCATAGACTCTCAGTTGAGTGATTTTTGGGATATATTGGTTTAGAAGTCTCAAACTTCAAATGTAACTCTGGCAAGAAGTCAGGAAATTTTGTCAAGCTCATGCTTTCTGATGGTATTTTGGACTTTCTGGTCCTGGAAAGAATCAGGCTTGGCATTCTGTAGACGTAAGCGAAACCAAAGTACTGGTTGCTGGCACAGAAGGCACAGCCATGGGACCACAAATTTCAAAAATAAATTTATTCAGGATTTGCTTTGCAAATGTGAGCAAGAGGTCAAGCTTTACCTAAACTGGTTACTCAGTTTCAACTACACTTTTGCCCGATTATGCAATAAAATTTTAATTTCCCCAGAAAAGCCTGTTTTCCTAACTGGTTCATGATTACCAAACGAAAAGGTGTATAAAGCCACAAACAAATGTTGCTCAACCCCCTCAGCTTTCTGTTTGATACAGAAAAATAGAAGTGTGGCTCAATAGTTGTATCCTATGCAACTAATAAGTGGGTTTTACGTAGATTCTCTTAAACTACCAAATCGAAGCAAGCAGTCAGCAATTGATAAGAGAGTTTTATATAGATGCTTTTAAACTACCAAATCAAAGCAAGCAGTCAGCAAAATACAACACTTTGAAAATGGAAGCATTTTCTAATTTGCCAATTAATAGGAAAACTGAAAGGTGAGACCATTTTAGGCTTGTCTAGCAATATTTGCAACTATTTAAAGTAAAAAGGAAAGGCAGGTGAAGAGGCAGGTGAAGCATGCATGAGAGAGAGCGGTGATAAAAATTACAGCTATATTAAAGTCCTTCATTCAATTAAGCACATAAACTGGTGCTGCAATTTTCATCTGCAAGAGTTAGTTTGTTTAATATCAAGAGATCAAAAGGAACGTTATTGTGAAGCAACTCTCCCACCCCGCCAAACCATTATCTCTCTGCAAAATTGGGCAGTCTTGTCCAGATTTCTTAGCTGCTGTTTTGGCTCCGAAGAAATGAGCTTACTCTCTCCCCTCTGACACGCTCCTAGCCTCAGCTATTCAGGCTTCTGAAAAGCCACCAGATTAAACAAACCCAAGCAGACACAAAATGCAAACAAAACACTGCACCCATTCCTTCTTAGTCCCATAAAGAAGTACACACCAGGATCCACAATCCCAAACACCTGCTCTACATACTTTTTTCAGAAGCCACTTGATACTACCCATTGTCCAAAACCACAGACAAATCCTTCAAATACTTGTTCTACTTGACCTCCTTGAGTCAGCTCTTCTTGCATTACCTGCTGCCTCTTGCAAAATTATTTGGCCCAAGCTCTTGCATCAGTCACTTATCAAAAATGCCATAAGGAGAAAATGCTAAAGACTTCACCTCTCAGTCCTGAAAATGAATTAATAAAGCTGTGACCAAGTTCCATTCCCAATCTATTAAAAATCTTCTCTTCCTTCTATGGAACTTGGATACAGGCAGAAACTGTAGTCTGTCCTGAGCTTAACATTACACATACTCCCCAAGATAGATTCTTTTTTCCTCTTCCTGTTATTCAAAGCTGTATTCAAATCTTATATTTTCGGCACCAGTTTTAATTTGGATTGATAATAACAATCTTTCCTGAGTTCTTTGACCTTTCCCTCCAGGAACTTACCCCAATTATCCCCTAGGGAATACAAGGGACAGGCCATTATGGAGCTGGGACAAAGTGCTCTGTTAGAGCTCAATGCCTGAATCAGCAGTATGCCAGTTTAACGAGCTGACACAAATTATTGTGCCTTTCTGGAAACAAGTGGCCTTCTTGTCTCAGGAGACCGATGTGAAGTGACATATTGAGGCAGTACTGGCATTTCCATCATCACCGTTGCCAGGGCTTGAGCTTAAGGACAAGGGTACCGCTGATCTAAACAGCATGCGGCATCGGTACATAAAGCCATGAGAAAATTGCCAAGTCATAGCAATGAGACATCACTTTGACTCTCTGTGAGCCGTGGGTTAAAATGACTGAAGGAAGCTTTGGAAAGAAATCGCGTTTGTTACATAAGCCTTTATATGAGGCTCCATGTCTTCTTCCTGCACAGGGCTGGCAACAAGAATAAAGCGTTGGAAACAAAGACCAGGAAACAAAAAAAAGGAAAAGCAGTTGTTTTCCCCATTTTCACCCCTGCTAACCTTCATTTCACCCCCTCCACCACCTACTTCTTTACATACCTTGGTCCAAGTAGAGCTGTGGTAACAGAGAAAGAGACATTATATATTTCTGGGTTAATAACCCTGTCCCCCACCAGAGTCTTTGGTCATTTCAATCCAGCGTTAGTCTCTAATACTTACTAACCTACAAGATGCTGAGCACCTGCTACAACATCCTACGGGTATCCCATTGAGCACAAGCTGTTGTAGTCTCAGACCTAATACACAGAAGAAGTTCACTTCAGTGGGAGAGCAATAGGAGATATCAATGAGCTGCAGGTATTCAGATTACCTTAAAGGCCATATGGGCAAGAGTTAGCCTCCCTGTGCCAAAATCTCTCTTTAAAGTAAAGCAGCTTTGCATACAAATAGGAAAACCTCAGTTTAATCCACTTTGGGTTTATGCCAGTGTGCCTCTGCTAGTAGGACAGAACACAGGAGAAATGGAAGGAAGGAAAAGAAGGAAAATATATTAAAACATGACTGACTTTTTTTTTTTTTTTATTGTTTTAAGGTTATTCCTTTTTCCCTCTACCCCCGTTCTCCCACCTTACCTCACACAGAGAAACACGCACCACCAGAACATAGAGGTTCTGCCAGACAGCTCGCTGTGTACAGCCAGAAGCTGTTTGGCATCATAGTGTANTTGTGAAAAAAAAAAAAAAAAAAACCCACCCCAACAAAAAAAAGTCCCTACAGCCCAACAAACACCAGTTAACTAAGGTGACTGGAGTAGAGAAGCACTCTTGCTGCATAGAAATAGACATTAGTACTAGCTTTGAGTAATGTCTCTGTGGCCTTATGTGTCTCCATTGTGCATCACTTAGACCCTGGTAGTGTCTTCAGTCTCTTGCCTTCCTCATTTTTGGTCATTTGGTGAGATATGAGCAAGGAGGCTGCCAATCCACTGAGCAAAGGGACAACTGAACAATTTTTATTCATCAGCTCCCTCTTTGGCCATTTCAGCTCTCAGCAGATGCTGCCAGCAGACAAGAAAGCAATCTGAAAAGCAAGCTGCAGCCTGTATTGGGTAAATACAGGAAAATAACACTACGTTTTAGGAGTCCAGTCTGAATTCAACTCACAGCAAAAATGTATTTCACTTCAGCCTACTGCAGTTCATTCTAACACCGCTAAACTCTACTGAAAATGGCCACTGTCTTCCTGGTTTACTCCACTCCTCCAAGGACCCAGTGCTGACAGATACGCCTGCACGGCTTTTGCTCTATAGCTACTGGGAATTTTTGCTATTTGCTAGATAGCAAAATCATTCTTGATCCCTGCTGCCTCCTAAGTGGTGGTTTCCCAGCACTCCTCTCAAAGCGCGAGACAGTAATTCTTCATTTAAAATGTTTGTCTCAGTCTGTTAAGTGTGGTTGTTACTGTACTGTGAGCATACACAATACTTTGCAGAACAGGGAGAGAGAATTGTCTGTTCTGTTTGGCATAGATCAAGGAATTCAAAGTGTTCTAAACAGAGTACCTGTTGAAAGAAGCGAAGCCAGAGCTGCAATTGCGTTCAGTTCAGATTTTCCTCATACCTACGACCATACAAAGCTGCTATTCAGCTGTGCCCCACTGTAAAAAGAAAGGATTTACTGACACAGAGCGTCCGAGTATTCAGTATCTGCACATCACCTGGTTTTAAATAACCCAGCTGGGGAAGCAGCCTACCTCTGTTAGCTTGGCACTCTACAGAGACCAACGTACTCTGCTCAGCAGGCAGAACACAGCACAGGACTGACACAGCCGTGCCACCGGTACTGTAATGAGCACAGGTAGCTCTGCTTGGCCCCTCACTGTGCTATAGCAGTGTACCGAGCATGTACCTTCAGCCACAGAGTTTGATACAGAATGGAATTAGCCAGGAACAACTGAAGCCAAGATGGTTATACAGGTCCAGGGTTCGCACCACAGGAGAAAGTAAGGACAGCAAAGATTTGATAATGCTGGTCAGAAAGCGTTTGCATAAAATGCTTCATGGGAATTCACTGATTTGCAGAGGGGGTTTTAGTGGAGAAGGCCGAGTTTCAATGTTTTTTAAATTTGCATCTTGAAAGCATTTCAAAGTGATCTAAACACTTTGTTTTGACATTTTTAAAAATGAAGAAGTCTCTTTCTTCGGTTTAGAGCCATTGCTTTGAAATCAAAGCAGTTAAAGTTTAAATAAAATATTTGGCTTCAGCTGATACTTTGGCTTTAGGTTTTTTTATTCAAAAACTTCAAACAAGTCTCAGTTAGATACAGGAATATCTGACACAGTAGTATATCAAACCTCTTGCTTTCTTATCCCATAATATCCAACCCAGTTCTGCTTGTCAGCAAAGAAATCAGATGCAGAAACTTTGCTGAATCACTGTGGAAGGATCCACGCTCTCACATTTGCAAAGAAGGTAAACTGCAGCAAGTGTAAGAAAGGCTCCGGGGCAATCATTGCCCTGGTTCAACGGAGACAACTTGAAAGTTGAGCCTTAAAGTGTCATAAGCATTGAAAAGTAGTGGTTAGGTGAAAAACTGTGAGGAATTAAAGGAACAAATATATATTGGGGGGTAGGTGGGTGTTGAAATTGGAGAGGAACACATGAAAGAAAGTTTAAGCTGAAGCTCTGTGTCATTGCCCAAGGTAAGAGCTGTTCTGGTCTGTGCACTATTTAAGAAAGGAAGACCTTACACCACAGGAGCACGCTTGAAGATGTTGTAATCCTGCAGCATGTCATTTAACTTATTTTCTAGTCTGAATGATATTCAAAAGGAACGTGTCTCACAAGAAAGAGTCCATAAATCCAAATATTATGCTTAGCAATTCCCTTCAACCTTCAGTAAATTTAGTGCTGGGTAAGAAGTTACCAAATTAATAGCCCTGAGAAATTAAGCCCTTAAATTATGCCAGAGAAAGACATGCCAGAGATGGTGTAATTGCAAACTTCCTAATTGCTTTGGTGGTCCTGATGGAAGATATCTACAGCTGAAGAAGGAATTAGAAACCAAGACGTCTATCTCTCTGCAGCATCTGTCAACAGCATTTAGTGAGCCTGCTGTTTGTTCTCATGGGGATTCTCCTCCAGTAGAAATTGAACAGAAATATTTTAGCTAATCCCCCAAAGACCCATCAGACAGGAATGATCTGGTCAATCCAGATGCAAACTGGTAAGGGAGGGCTCATCACTGGAGTTCACACTTCTGCATTCACGGAGCTGCACTGGGGGTAGTGGGGAACAGGTGGCCCTGCTCTGGCTCCTAACCACAGAGTTGCTACCTTCAATCCACCAATAGATTTTTAAGTCAACGTGCAGAATCTGAGACGTGCTCCTGCAAACTGCAGATCATCCATCAGGGATGTTGCATTCAATGAATGGAAATGCTTTCTCTATCTTGCTTTATTTTCTGAGCCCTCAAGGGAATTATTGGTGACACTCATACTCCCCAGTTTTGAAGTTATATGAGATATGTGTTTCATTTTGAGGTTGAAACATCTGAGCATGATGTCAGATGTAATAGGAAGCAGCATATGCAATGAGATCAGCAAAGCTCTCACAAACCCTGTGGCTAGCCAAGGGTCGCTAATGGGCACAGACAGAATAGCTTTGTGTGTCCCCTCTCTGCTCTTGAAAGATACACAACGGTTTCTTGGATCAACAATTAATGCTGCACTGGGTACTACTCACAACTGATAGTAGCCCTGTGGAGAGTTTTCTTCTGTTTTTCCCTTCAGTTTGAGCCAGTCTCTCAGACACTGTCAGTGTTTTCACTGAGGAACATTTACTGATTTAGAGTTCTTAGTGATCTAGATACACTCCCTCTTTCATTTGCACGTATGCATACATACCTTCCGACTTGTTCACTTCCACATGTAACCTGACCAATCACACATGGCAGAAAATGCAGAAACGGGGGCATGATTTTTACTGGGCCTAATACAGATCTCTCCCTTCCACGCATTCTAGATACTTCATATTCTGAGAAGCCTACCCTAGAAACACACGCTAAAAACAGGCTCTTTGCATCCAAAGAAATTCTGTATTAATCTTGCCGTGGTTTGGTCCCCCAGATAACCAGAGGAGCACTATCTCACTTTTACAGATAGAGTTTTATGGGAATAAATATCCCATTATTTAGAAACTATTTTGACTCTGTAGTGATCAGAGAATGCTAAATGTACGTAGCCTAAACCAAACCAATGCACACATACATTCAATTTCCTATCTATTTCTTCCCTTCTCACTTCTTTATAAAACTTTATTCTGGATTTATGGTAGCAACATTGACATACAAATCCATCACAGCATGCTACTGGGTACCCAAGTACCTATAAGAAGTTGGAGTTTGAACAGTAAATATCTTGCCAATACAGCTTTGAGAAAAGCTCTCTCTCTCCCCTCCAAGCAGGTAATGACAGGCACTGGTTATGCTGTAGACAGCAAAGTTTGTAGAGAATAGCAGCAAACAAAATAGCTTTTAGGCCCCAAATTCCGTCATCACTTGCATATGATTTATATTTTATGTTTTCTAGGAGTACCTTAAAAGAAAACAAGCAGTAGATGGAAATGTTTGGAGTTACCCGCGACTGACTTCCAGAGCTCATCAATCAGTACAGCTCTACATGGGTGGAGAATTCACACCAATGTTTCGGTTGTGACTGGCTATCCTGAAGTTGTAACAAGGTTTAATGAAAGCTCATGTCCCTCCCCTGTCCCTCCCCTGAAAACACTTTCAGATTCTGCTTTTCAGATTGTAAATTTCATATGCAAGCCATCATTGGACTAAAATTTCTCCCCCTTATTGGCTCACCTGTTGGACAAAAGAGGATCTTGCAGCAGAACCAATAGCAGAACCACTGAGGTCACTTGGTGACCAAAGTTATATGTTACAGCACGTACTTCTCATCCCATCGTAAGTCTTTTATGCCTATGTCCCACCTCAGTTTCAGATCACATGTTATGAGTGGACTTAGTTGTTCGATCATTTGCTGTACCTAGGAGGAATTTTCCCTTCTCAGCCCAATACCACTATCAAGAAGGATTGAAACTTTATGTAGAGACCATACTGCAATTCTGTAAGGCTTTTATCTTTTTTTTTTTTCCCACAAAGATCTTAATCCTCAAGATGGAGCACAGAATCTGTCTTTTCTGATGGAGCAAAACAATGGGAGATTATGAAATGATTCTGTCATTGACTGACTGAACATCCTCAGGGGAATTATAAGCAGTCATTAAGATGCCAAAACAGGAAAAATATATCATGAAGAATTCACACTAGTTTGTCTGGATTTTTTTTACATAGGATTTGAAATAGATCTTATTGCTTATTCCCAGTTAAGGATACCACCATGCTGCCAGAGAATACCTTCTTTTCCTGTACGGACTTTCTACCACTTCTGGGTTTCTGTTAGAATTTTTTCTATTAAGCTACATCAGCTAAGGTCAGGGCTTTGATATGAGGATGGGGGGGGTGGGGGGGAGGGTGTGGGTTGGGGGTGAATGGTCAGGAGACAACTAGGTACATATGAATAACTGATCAGAGCATGTTTTCCCTCTTCCTTAGTCCTGAAGCAACACTCAAGATCATTATTCAGTTAAACACTTCACTAAGATCTTATGTTGTTAAAGACGCTGTAACATACCTCAAGATATTGAACACTTGCAATTTTCCACCCAAAGCTGTTATAATCACCTGGCCTAACAATTCTGTGCAGCATCTTTGCAGGATCACAGAATGGCAGGGGTTGAAAGGGACCTCTAGAGATCATCTAGTCCAACCCCCCTGCCAAAGCAGGTTCACCTAGAGCAGGTTGGACAGGAATGCGTCCAGGTGGGTTTTGAATATCTCCAGAGAAGGAGACTCCATAACCTCTCTGGGCAGCCTGTTCCAGTGCTCTGCCACCCTCAAAGTAAAGAAGTTTTTCCTCATGTTCATATGGAACTTCCTGTGTTCCAGCTTGTGCCCGTTGTCCCGTTGCTGGGCACCACTGAAAAGTCTGGCCCCATCCTTTTGACACCTGCTCCTTACATATTTATAAGCATTGATGAGATCCCCTCTCAGTCTTCTCTTCTCCGGGCTAAACAGACGCAGGTGTCTCAGTCTTTCTTCTTAAGAGAGGTGCTCCCGTCCCCTGATCATCTTTGTAGCCCTCTGCTGGACTCTCTCCAGTAGTTCCTTGTCTTTCTTGAGCTGGGGGTCCAGAACTGAACACATCTGTAGCCGGATGTGACCTCACTAGGGGGAGGATAACCTCCCTTGATCTGCTGGCCACACTTTTTTTAATGCATCCCAGGTTACCATTGGCCGCCTTTGCCACAAGGGCACACTGCTGGCTCACGGTCAACTTCTTGTCCACCAGGACCCCCAGGGCCTCTCTGAAGAGTTACTTTCCAGCAGGTCAGTCCCTAACCCANTCCAGCAAGTCAGTCCCTAACCCATACTGGTGCACAGGGTTATTCCTCCCCAGGTGCAGGACCCTACATTTGCCTTAGTTGAACTTCATTAGCTTCCTCTCTGCCCAATTGTCTAGCCTGGCCAGGTCTCGCTGTATGGCAGCACAGCCTTCTGGTGCGTCCAGCCACTCCTCCCAGTTTTGCATCATCAGCAAACTCACTGATGCTACACTCTGTCCCCTCATCCAGATATTGATGAATATGTTGAACAAGACTGGACCCAGTACTGACCACTGGGGAAACAACATTAGCTACAGGCCTCCAACTGGACTCTGCACCACTAATCACAGCCCTCTGAGCTCTGCCATTCAGCCAGTTCTCCATCCACCTCACTGTCCGTTCATCTAACCCACACTTCGTATGCTTACCTATGAGGATGTTATGGGAGACAGCATCAAAAGCCTTGCCGAAGTCAAGGCAGACAACATCCACTGCTCTCCCCTCATCCATCCAGGCCACCATAGAAGGCTATCAGATTGGTCAAGCATGATTTCCCCTTGGTGAATCCATGTTGACCGCTCCTGATAACCTCCCTTTTCTCCACGTGCTTAGAGATGACATCCAGAATGAGCTGTTTCAACACCTTTCCGGGAATGAAGGTGAGGTTGACTGACCTGTAGTTTCCCAGGTCCTCCCTTCTTGCCCTTTTTGAAGGCTGGCTTTCCTCCGGTCCTCAGGCACCTCTCCTGTTCTCCATGACCTTTCAAAGATGATGGAGCGTGCCTTCACAATAACATCTGCCAGCTCCCTCAGCACTCATGGGTGCATCCCATCAGGGCCCATGGATTTGTGGGTGTCAGGTTTGCCTAAGTGATCTCTGACCCAATCATCCTCAACCAAGGGAAAGCCTTCCTTTCTCCAGACTTTCTCTGTTACCTCCAGGGTCTGGGGTTCCTGAGGGCTGGCCTTAGCAATGAAGACTGAAGCAAGGATGTTTTAATCCTGGTTTGTACCTAAACTTGTGTAACGTTGCTATACATTATCGTATATTGTAAATCGGTTGTACTCTCTAACTGCTGTATTTCAGTGGCTATAGAAGCAATCTCTCTGGACCTGTTGCAGGAGAAGTACTGTATTTATCATATTTAGCTAACTCTACCTTCCTTCCAAACAATGATACTCAAGTGTCTCACTACCTTTGGTGCATTTTTCCCCTTTATATTACTGCTTTGATTAGGGAGCTGTTATTATGCAGGTGTACAGATCAGGACCTGAGATACAGAAAATAATGAATTATCTGTAGCCACACAGATGGGGACCTTGAATCAATATTTTTAGTTCCCAGCAAAGCACCTCAAAAATTCTTCAATGATTCAGTAACAGTTAAATAAGGATTTTATAATGATGTTGACAGCTAGAGTACTTGCATTTTGTTTTCAACTGCAGGGAACCTGGAGATCTCTGCTGCACTTATTTCTGCGTAAAACAACCCAGCATGTCATGTGTTCTGAAGAATTGTTATTTCTTTCCAAAATTGCTCAGGATGTCTAGTGTCTGCAAATACGACTGCAATTAACTGGCTACTCTTGGGATTTGGCAGAAACAAGTATTGTAAGCTCACTCAGAGAAGCTCAGACTCAGAATGGAGAGATAAATTTAGTATACTGTATTGCTTGCACTGGACTTAGCGTCCAAATTTCAGAGAAGAACAAACAGCAGCAAACCTCCTACTAGAAGGCCCTAACTCAGGTCACTGATTACAAGGAGGCAAGAAAGCCAGAGAGTAGGCAGTTTGAATTCTGTCTCCAGCCTCTGGATTTTAGACATGACTAAGGTGGAACTGAAGGAAAGAAAGTAAAAGTCTGGCAGGAAAATAACTTGTTTTGGAAGTAACTGCATTTCAGTGTCCCAGCGCAATTGGCTTCGAGCTGACAACCTTTGAGAACTGCCTTGCATGACTATACGATACAGGCATCTGAATGCAAGACATTTTTGTTGGCAACATTCAGATTGTAGCCTGCATCCATTCACACACAGCCTATTTCCGCATCAGGTGTCCAAGTCTTCATACACAGGTACCATCCTTAATGAGTATGTTTAGACCAAGCCACACAGACCAAATATTTGAGCAAAAAAAGTGCTGTGAAACACATTTTCCAACAAGGCTGGGTGGCCACAGCTAGTCTAAGGACACAGCTGAGCCCAAGCTGTGCAGTGGAGCGTAGCAGACTAGATTTGTTAGGCCAGGAGCATTGCACTGTCCCTTTGCCATGCTGCCTTCAAGTCCCTTGCTTGAACATGCCTCTGTCTCTGTCACAATGAAACAGAAATGAAATTAATGCATTGATCCTAAACGGATTTACATAATTTGTTTTAGACATAGTGTGTCATCTCCAGATGAAGGGAATAATATTGAGAATACATCATCTGTTCTTCTTCAACAAAAGGAAGAGCAGACAGAGCAAAGTGGAGCACACAAGCAAAACAGACTGTTACCTGATAATCTCTTCATAATTCTGAAAGCAAGCATCTAGTGCAGGCTTCTGGCACAAGCTGCATACCTGCTAAGAGTGGGCTTGTTGAATTATTCATGCTTTTGGTCATAAATAATGCACTGCCTGCATATATCTAATTTAAATACACCCATAGCTTTATGCCCAATGGATTAGTCATTGCATGCTGCCTAAAAGTAACAGACCATCTAGCCGAAGTCCCTTGCTATCTCCTGCCCTCAGCAAGGCTCTTCTAGAGGACAACATTTTAAAGAAATTTCCTCTGCTGTTTTTCTTGATACAGTGATAATATTTTGTATGTAAGAGCTTAAGAGATTCAAATGGGAGTACCTCACTGTACCAGGACACTGTCTGCTTGGAATTGTTCCTGCATAATTTTCCCATATGATCATCCTGTAATGACAGCACTGTTCTCACTAACAAGGAGAGTGCACATCCCATACTGCAGAGTAAAAGAGTTAGTAACCCTACCAAGGAAGCAAATTGTGCCTCAGGACTGTTGTTCTTAGGTGTTATTTAAACAACAAAAATAAAGCATGCGCTCAAACCTTAAATACCACACTACAATAAAAAATGGACTATCCCCCTATATTGCTTGCTTCTCTGTACTTGAATTTTGTACATCAGTATCTGCCTCATGAGTCTTCACAGTGACTAGCAAAAGTAATGGGATAGTACTGGCCCAACAACCTTCTTGTCCTTGAGATAAGTCTAAATGTAAGCCAGAATCAAGGGAAGTTAGGGTGATTTTAATTTTGCAGTATCCCACAAGGAATCCAAGGAGGATTTGTACTTCTGAGAGAACAAAGACTTTGTAGGCTGACTGCCAGTTTTACCAGCCTCTCTAGGAGGGGTCTTTAAATCCTGACTGACAAAAAGAGTCCTATCTTACATGAGCTCCCTTTGCGAGATCCTGAGAAGTACTGTCTATCTGAGATTATGAATGCCCAATATAAGCTCAGTTCTGGGACAGACAATAATAAGTTTCAGAACAGCACATTGCCCCCTGCCATCCCCTCAAATCCACACCCCCAGTTCTAACATCACAATGCTCAACTACAACACATTTTCACAGAGCACCCCAAAAGCAGGCCATTTTCACCCCCGCTTTTAAAAGGATGCAGCAAGTGCGCATCTCCTCAGCTAGTGAACCAGATCTTGACATAGATCTAGCTCTTGGTTTCTAAACAATGAATGCTGAAGGTCTCACCTGCTGTTTTCCCTATCAATCGGAAGAGGAATGTTCTGATGAAATCAAAATTCTGGTTTTACTGAAATCAAATATGTTTAGACAAAAATCCCCAATATTTTCTCCCTCCCACAAGTGATTTTTTTCATTTCAGCTTCAAAAAAAAGGGAGGGAGAAATGCCATTTTAGCTTATTTTGTCACAATTTTTTTTACCCAATGGCTCCAGCACAGAATAGGACATAAAATATTACAGAAGTCATGTCTTGTTAAGCATTACTGACATGGTGATTACACAGCAGCTTAAATATTCTTCTCTTAATCCATAAGGGTAAGTGCTATTTAGTGTTGAAAATCTTTTTACATTTAACATTCAAGCATTCCCTGTTTATAAGATTAGAAATTAGATTTGTTCAGCTGCCACAAAGAGAGAAAATGGTATCTTGGGCTGCATTAGGAAAAGCATTGCCAGTGGGTTAAGGAAGGTGATCACCTCTCTGCTCAGCCCTAGTGAGGCCTCATTTGGATTGCTGTCTCTAGTTCTGGGTGCCCCAACACAAGACATGGAACTCCTGGGGCGAGTAGGGACTGGAGCATCTCATGCAAGGAAAGGCTGAGAGAGCTGGGGCCCTTCAGCCTGAAAAAGAAGGTTCTGCAGAGGGGCAGAACCTCATCAATGCGTATAAATGCCCGATGGGAGGGCTTAAAAAAGATGGAGCCAGGCTTGTCTCAGTGGTGCCATGCAAGAGAACAAGAGGCAATGGGCACAAAGTGAAGCACGGGAAATTCCATGTGAACACAGAAGAATTTTTTTTTTTACTGCAGAGGTGGTCAAACACTGAAACAGATTGCCCAGAGAGGTTGTAAAGACTCCATCCTTGGAGGTATTAGTAAGTTGAATGCACATTGTCCTGGGCTGTCCTGTCCTGTCCTGCTCCAGCTGACTCTGAGTGGGTGAGGTTGGACTAGACAGTCTCAAGAGGTTTGTTGCAACCTCAACTGTTCTGTGATTCTGTGAAAAGAGGGGATGGTTAATAAATACCCAAGGTGAGTAAAACTGGTCTTTGGCCATTGAAGTTATGGTCTCCTAACACTCAATTTGGGATTTAGAAGTTTAAAGGAAAACATCAGCTTTCAATTTAAAACAAAACAAAGAAACCCACCCACAAAACAAAACCCCCAGCCCAACACTTCTTTGTATAGTTATATTGTATATATAAAATGAAAGCTAAGGAAAGCCAATAGCCAGGGAAAGCCACGCACATTTTGGAAGATATTTCCAATAGCCTGGCCAATAGCCAAGTATATTTCCTGTTCTCCCCAGCATTGTAGTTAATGCCTCTTGTGTGTTCCCAAGGCTGCTTCTGAGGACAGGCAGAAGCCTTTCTTGTCAGAAAGGCCCCAAATAGATTTGTGGCTATTTGTGGCTAAAAGGACAGGACCAGCCAACTCTCCTCCATCAATATCAGCTGAACAGGATTCTTGGCTCTGCAGCTTGACTTTTAGCCATGATTTCAGCTAGATTACAGGCCACACAACCTATCTCAAGAGGCCTGGAGACCTATTCCCAGAAGAAAGTTCAGCATTAATCTTTGAAATAGCTTCTCCATTTGCCAAGAAGCAGCGATGCCCCTCCCTACTCTCATAGAAAATTAGAGACATGGAACAGTCAATGTATGTGCAACTACTGTGTTCATTAGCATTAAATACTATGCATTCACAGCAATCTGATACTTAGAGACATAGTGGCATCAAGAACATCAGGGATCAATTTTTCCCTGAAGAAAAAGGATGAGGTAAGCCTTATCAGCAGACAGTGGATTAATTTCTTATTGAACCACCATTAGCTATGTCTGCTCCTTTTGTTAGAGTCCTGAGAATTCTCAGCTGGCCTTTATCTGACTGGTCACACAGCACACCATGGACCAGTGTTTGGGAGGTGGAGGGGAGAAAAATCTTGCTTTGTGGGCCTCCCCAAAGGCTAAGATCAGCCTTAGGAGGCAACACTGGCTAGAAAGTGGAATTATGCTTCAGAATTCTACTAAAGACATTTCTGTCCTCAAAAAAACCCCAAACATTACACCCTAAAAGTAAAGCCATATAGCTTAATGGAGGGGGGGAAAACACCCAAACCCAAAACAGTGCCGGCTTTAGGAATGAAAATATCCTGCAATAAGTTCAGAAATACTCCTCTCCAAACAGAATTATCANAAAGCTGCCTAAAAAAAAAAAAAAAAAAAAAAAAAAAAAAAAAAGGCATCCCTAATAACCAATATCAAAGGTATGATGGTAGAACGGGGTACTGAAAGTCAGGGATGAATAGAATTATACTGTCAAAGTGAGCCCTTCCCACTCCAACAACGTACATAAGTACATTTCGACTTACGCAACAGATTAAGCATTATAAAACAGCACAACGTACCATAGCCAATACACCAAAAGAAATTACTCATATGGAAAATGATGTGACAAAGGAATAATTAGGCAGTACAAGCTTACCTCTATTGTGGCAAGGGTTTGAAGGGAGAAAATCCCATTGTTGCCTATGAACATATGATGCTTCAAAATGCAACCAGTGAGAAAACAAAGAAAACAACTACATATCATGGTGAGAGGTTATCTCACTTGTCACCCAATTATTTTTTCTTGATAGCTTTTGGATGTAGAGTTCTTCTCATCTTCCACTTCCACGTTCTCACAGACAAAACCTAAACCACTCGGGATGCTAACAGAGGTTGCAGTTTGCTGCTTGTTGCTTCCCAGCAATCCCAACATACAGATTTCTGGCTTTGATTTACTATTATCCTTCATTTCATATGTTTTCCAACTCTCATGTGCTAATAGGAATTTGGACATTTGCACATGCCGGTTCATTCCACTTTATTTAAAATAAAAATTAATCACATAGAATTTAGAATTAAACACTGCAGTTAGTAGTTATGGATTTGTTCCAGACAACAATCAACAAGATCTCCAAACATTTATATTGTTTCTGCAAAACTTTGAGGTATGTCTAGGATAGAGCATCTGTCCTGCAAGATATGTGCTTTTTTGCAAGGAAACAGACACCACCACCCATCCCGGGGATTTCAATGTGACATTTGTCTGGGAAAGAAACATAAGCACTGAATAAGGATATTAGCATTTATCCTCATGTTAGACTGTCACTTTCATTCACATGTTCCAAAATACACTGTTTTCTCTTTTTCCTCTTCTTGATGAAGTCATGCAGACTCTTACCCAATCTGGTCAAGAACTAGGTGGCATCAGGAGGGAAAGGCACGCACAATTTGGAAGATATTTCCAAGAGATAAACCACATGCACTGCATATGTGTAACATCCACTCCTCAGGAGAGCAGGTGGCACACTGAGAAAAGAGCTGACAGTGAGTTTCAGTGGGAAGGAAAAGAAAAACTTGCCCAAGGCAAGATCTTCATACCATCCTGCTGAAAACATTGTATAGTCTCCAAAGCATTCCTCTCTGTATCCTAAGGGCAGCCAGTTCACAGATGACACCATTTTGGGAAATCTACTTTATACGAGATGAAAGCGTCCTCCAGGGCTAGTATGTGGGGAACTTGGAAGAAAAGGTTTCCTGCTGGACTCCTTCCACAGCCCTCCTATGCTCCAGTGTCTTTTATACATCACTATTTTGTTTTTCATCTCACCATCATGTTTAAAAATAGTACATATGCCTGTGAAAGGTTTAGGCATAAATGGACACACGGATTCCCAGATCAACAAACTGCTCTGGATCCAATTTATATAGGTTAATAACATTTCATCATTTCAACACCATAATGCTGGCTTTATTTTAGCTGCTTTACTCTAAAAAAACCCAAAACAAAACAAAACAAAAACCCCACACCACCAAAAAAACAAAACAACCAACAAGGAAAAAAACCAACCCACCCCAAAAAAAACAAACCACCAAAAAAACCCCCCAAAACCAAACTCAACCCAGAGATTTTGAAAGCTTCAAATTTCCTTAGTGGAAACCTACCCTGTTAATCCCATCACTTGATCACATACACAACCCATGGTCTCATTTCCACAGAGGATTTCAGCACACTATTGCAAACTTAGCCAGCTTCCAGGGTGTGAAATGTTCCTCTTAAAAAATGCTCTTCTGTTACCTTCAGTTTTTCATAAATGTCCAAGTTCTTGCAAACCAGGGATTATCATCCTGATCAACAAGACACTTACGGGTGACCATAACAAAAATACCCTGGCCTGTATCAGGAATAGTGTGGTGAGCAAGACTAGGGTGGTGATCATCCCCCTGTACTCGGCACTGGTGAGGCTGCATGTCGACTACTGTGTTCAGTTTTGGGCCCCTCACTACAAGAAAGA
>RSEF01000001.1:90875836-90887208 GCA_003993805.1 Himantopus leucocephalus
TTCCAACTCTGAAAATTCTGTGATTCTGTGATTCTGTGAAAATAGGCTAACAAAAAATACGCTTGTTGATAAGAGATTTCTAAGTTGTGTCTGTATTTAACATTTCTTTCTCTTACACTTATTGCTTTTTCATTATTAGTTAAACATGTTGCAGATTCCAGTTTGTTCAGATGTTTGAATTCATTGGCCTAAATGCTATGGCCCATACAAATATGGCTGTTCTAGTAGCTTAGAACCCACATAGACAAGGCAGACGAAGTATAGAAAGGGAAACAGGCAGACAAACAACAAAATGAATTTCTCGTATCTTGAGCAGATTTGAAAAGGCAATCCAGGTTTCACCTACATCATTCATAGTTCTGAGTGCGTTAGTTCTTGGTTTTACAAATGAGAAAAGAAAATGAGAAATGCAGTACAATGCCTTCAGAGAGAAAAGAGGAATCTAAAAGCCAGTAGGCTGCACTGCAGCTCATTAACCACAGATGAAAATGATGCAGCTGAATCTCTCTGCAAGATGCATAAACAAAGATGAAACAGAAACGGTTTACAATTGCTGTATCCTGACGATGAATGAGAAATAGTTCAAATATTGTTTTCCATGTCAGAACTGTTCAGACAGGCAATATTTAATACCTAGCCATTTGCAGCTGGACTCCGGGCTAGCTGGATTGTGGCTCACAGCCTTATGCAAGCACGGATATAAACAATGTACAGCAAAAATTGGCATTTATCAATAGATAACACACCCAGATATATAAAGTGCCACAATTATTTTTTATTTCAAGAAGACAAGAAAGGTAGGACATATGTTATATTTTATGTGAACTGTGGCTATATGCTATTAAACAAGGAATGCATAGAGTACAGGGCCAGATTTTTCATAATGTTTACAGCATGTACTCTTGTGGGTGTACCATAGCTGAACCAAATGTATAAAGTCATTGCATGGCAAGAAAAAGCTTAAAAATGTAAATATTACTGAAGTAAACACTGAAGATAGCTTTATTCAGTTCATTGACCTGTATGTAATTTACTTCATTCCAGGATTTTCACAGCTTTATTTTACAGTGCTTTCTCTTCTACCTACATCCTTGCTTAATGCTGGTTAACAACAAAATCTTTCTTCATTTTACTTTTTATGTCATAAATGAATGGCATATTGGGTTTTCTGAAAATTTATAGGGACATCTATGGAATAAATTTTCTGTACATTGCTTTACAATGGAGCCTTACTGCTTCTCCTGAAATATTTACCCTCAACATATTTTACATTGCAAATTTGGAACATAGCTATTGCTCTTGCCACATCTGTCACTATGTTTACTCCCTTTCCATTTGTAAATTTGCTTTTAGCATTCCTTGTAACTATATTTATTATGTTAAAAATCCAAGAGTAGACAGGAGATGTAGGCTATAGCAAAGAGAAGAACTTCAAGTTTTAAATGCTTAAAGACCTTTAGCCCTTTATCGAAAGAAGATTTATAATTTTATCTTTCTGTAATACTGTACAGTTTGAGATAATTATTTATACAGGATAATTTACAATATCCCCAGAGCAACTCGCCCTCTGTGCTTTTGTTCTAGTCACACACCACTAGCTGACATAAGCTACTTACTTAATGTTGGATTTAGGACACTTTTCCTCATACTATTCAGAACAGCTATAAAATTAAGATTATTGCTATTTGATAACATGTTATTTATGGGCAGAAATCTTAATATTGGCCTCATTCCAGGAACGTTCCCAAATAAACTATTTATGCTACCACATATTTTAACTGTGACTAGCATATTTTTTTCCAGGTATGCTGCTAAGTCATTTTAAACCATATGTTATGTCTAAACATATAGCAATTTGAGATGACCAGAACAAATCTCTTAAACAAAGACAGAGAGCAGTAAAGTCCAACTATCTGAAGGCTTCAGATAACTGAAAAACCTCTGTAACTTGAGGCATAAAAAGTCAGACAAGAAATACAGCAGGTTTTTGATGTGTTTGTTTTCATTGTCTATGCAAGAAGACTGAAAAAATACCCTGGCAGGCAATTCCAGTGCCAGCTGGCTCACGAGTGCCAGCTAGATGGTTCTGCAGGAAAACAACACCTCCAGCCTGGAGAGAAGTGGATAGCTGTGGGTAAGCTGGCTGGCTTTGGGGTCCTCCAGGCTGCTCTCCAAAGCCTTGATCCCACTGAAGTGAATAGGATTCTCTCTGTTGATTTAAACTGTCTTTGGCTTAGATCTTAACTTCCCCAAGCCAAGACCTCTATAGCAAGGATTTCACCTGCTAGTCCAATACATAGCTACAGCTCAGGAAGATGACACAGTACTTCGTTGGGAGGTATTTGTTAAACTTTGGGTAATAAGGACTGTTTTCAATTTGAATTGTTCCACATTATAATCAGAATAGCTATAAGTGTGCATAAAATCATCTGGCAGACAATCAGATATTTCCGTAATTAAATGTTAGAAGATGACTTATCCAACCACATCTGCTAGACTTTTTATGTTTTCCACACATTCTCATATTTACGACACTTTCTGTGATAACTTCTCATGACTCATTAGGCAGAACATAGTGAAGACTACGTACGGAAGATATAGGGAAGTCAGCAGTTAAATTAATAATGACATCGAAGTAAAAGGACTTGTAATAGAAAGAACTAGTCTATTATTCATTCATAAAACTTGTTGGGAAGGTCAATATTTTCTGTTGCATATGGTTTTGCTTCTATTTGAAGAAGATATACTCAAGAATACTGACACAGGTGATTTTTAGAATATTAGTTATGTGAAGAAAATAACACTTCAGCACTCTGACAATGCTTTTGTAAGATAATTGCTTTAAAAATTAAAATCACAACAATGTAAGTCTTTGTATCATGATATATCTTATCTGATATTCTATGTTTAAGCCAATAATTTGTTCAGTTACAGTAGTTCAATTATTTTAGTTTCTTCTGTACTGGTATCAACATGTTAAGACTATAGGAATTCATCTTAATTCCTCCTGACAGCTCAGTAGCAGATAAGTATATAGAATAATCAAGGCTTTTTGTGTTTTACTGCATTATTCTGCATTCCCTGTTCACATTCAAGTCAGTTAAAATCCCCATTGTATAATGACTGTAAAAACAGGTAATTAAATACTTTGCCAGGAATTCTTTTTTCCTCATTTCATTTTATTTCTACACTGAATGTGCTTAATCAAGGGTGACAAACATTTCATGAAGAGTTTTGTATTAGAAAATCCAAAATATCCAGCAAATTAACTTAAAAGTGGACTGCATCAGGTGCAAGTGAGAGCATAAACCTGACAGTTAAAGTATGTGCATGCTAAGATAAAAGGAAAAAAACCAAAGAAAATAAAAACCTATGACTATACTCCTTCACTGGGTGCTAGGAGCATGTATCTTCATTTAAGTGTTTATATGAGGGGAGAGAATAGATGACTGCAGTACGGATACGCAGGCTGTCAGATTAGCCTCAAGCAAAATGCATATAATCATAAATGCACTGAAGCAGTATTTATGAATTTTGTTGATCTAACATTAAATCAGGAGTTACAATACAACTAAATGTTTCTAATATGCTGCACTTTAAAATTTCTGTGGATAATTATGTAAACCATATGACTAATGACTTGTCTACTGCAATTATTTAACACATCAGATACCAAGCTTTCAAACTTTAATGTTTAGGGTTGGGGATCTTTAATAGGCAATCAAAGCAAACATTATTATCAAGCCATGAAAGACATAAGTATTCTAAAGAACCCCTCCACTGCTTAAAGTCAATGTATATCTATATTCTTTTTTTGATAAATAAAGTTTTTCTGCCTGTTTCAAACAGATATCTTGTGATTTTTTTTTAATTCTTGTTACACTTAAATTTTCATCTCATATTAACCAAATATTTAGCATTCCAGTAATTACCAGCATGTATTTTATCTTGACACTGTTATTATAACCAGAAACTCTAAAAATAGATGTATATGCTTTTCACCAGTTTGAAAAAGAAAATCTGCATTTGTTAAGCAGACCTGATCTGAATTTAAAGTTGGCTGGGGGCTCTCATATAATGTCAAATGTCTTAGTACATCTGGGTAGTCTGTGCAACAGGACAGAGTTTAACAACAGAGATCAGTCATGAACAAATCCCAAGAGCACGTTGTGTGGAACATCAACTGATTTCAAAGGGCTGCTTTGGGGCAGGGTGCTGTCAAAGGTCATCCCAGTGCAAACAGGAACTAATATGCTGCAATCAAGAAGAGAGGTGATCACAACTTTGCCAAAATTGTGGTAAGTAGGTACTGTGGCATAAATTAATTTGACAAATTACAAGTTATGCATGTTAGATTTATTAGGCAAGCTAAGCAATTTACAGTGTTACAGTGCCCCTCTGTCTCTGCTGACATCAACTTGTGCCTAGGTCACAGGATGGGAATGAGTCTGTGCTGCTGCTGGCTGCCCTTCCCCTACGCAAACAGCTCTGTGACTCTTCAAGAGCTGCAATGGCCATTAACTTGTGAGCATCTAATTGGAAGAGATGGCTCCAGAAATGATAAGCTACAAAAAAAGAGGTCTGTGCTCACTTGTGCTGGGGTAAACGATACGGCATTTCACTTGATGTCAATGTACAATTGTGAATGAGAAATATTAGTCTCACTGTTTACAGGTGTCATGGCTCAACCCCAGCCAGCAGGTAGAACAACGCAGTGGCTCACTCACTCCCCCCAGTTTGGATGGTGGAGAGAACCTGAATTTTCGTTTTCACCTAAATTGTAGTCTTCTGCTCGCCATTAAATTCATAGAGCATACTTACATAATTTCTTTTTGAGATTTTTTTTTTTTTCCAGGATTTGTTCATGCCCTAGGACTGCACAGAACAATAATGTCTACAGAACTAGGCAGAAAGTCCTCCATGTTATCAGAAAAAGACCCACAACACCATTGAACAAACTGAGCATCAGGAATCTTGAACATAAACCCCAGGGAGAACAGCTGATGCCTTGGAGCCAACATCTGGTTGTTTCTGCTGAATACTTCAGTGCAGGTAGTGACTGAACATAATCAGGAGTGAGGACAGAAATGAACCTTGGAATTTTTTTCTTTATAGGAAACCAGTTCTTTATAGAGAAGTTATTCTTCTTACTGATTTACAATATATTAAGGGAAAAATATACTGAAATTGTAAGCCAAGTCAGCTAAAACTGTCCTAGTGAGGACATTATCTGTGAATCAACTTTCTCTTGAGTCATATTCTGATAGACAAACCTCATTTATAGAAATATTTCAATAGAGTTAGGTTATTTTCAAAAGAGAGAAAATAATTATTTACAGGCTGTTACTCCATAAGTTTACTGAATTTTCCATAAATCTACAGGTAATGGGTTAAAGGCATAGAATTGTTTTGGTTGGAAAAGACCTTTAAGATCATCAATTCCAACCATTAACCTAGCACTGCCATGGTAACTCATATTTGGTTACACTAAATAGACTTGCAAAAAAAATCCACTTCATAATATTTTAAAAATATTAAAGCAAAAACCCCCAGCTTTCTGAAAATAAGGCCCAGGTTGCTAAGGGCCAGCCATGCCAAACTCATTGAAAACATGCAATCCAGAGTAACACCAAGCACTATGTAGGTATAAGTTTCTCATATAAACTATCACTGATAGACGTCACCCTTAATGTATGAAATACCAGTCATAGTTAAAGACAGTTTGACATCCTTCGTACCACTTTACTGTCTGGATACCGGACATTGATTCTGATAAATCAGACACTCTTCAGTCAGATTCACTTAGATTAATTATAAACTGGGGGCAGGAAACATTAAAAATAATAAAGAAGTAGTTGCTAACATGGAATAAGCTGTCAAAAGGATTGACTAGCATCAGATTTTCTTCATATTCTCAGAACTTTCGTTGGAGGGAAAGCCTTGCATAGGCAGATATTGTCTTCTAGAAGTTTCTGGAACAAGTCCTTCCTATGTGTTTTTGGCAGAACAAAGAATTAGCAGACACTGTTTTGAAATCATACAATCTCAGTTTTACTGCTGGGGAAACCAAAACTGGGAGCAAGTGACCCAGGCCTTCAGGAAGAAGCAGTGTCAGAACTAAGGCTAAAGATTACTGCCACATAATCATCACTCCATGTAATCATCAAAGTGGGATTTTTATAGTGAAAAAATTTGCCAAGATCCTCTAACAGCATTTCACTCTGTCTTCTGAAGGAGCTTCACATCTGACTGCTCTGTAGCTCCCTTACTCAAATGTTTAAGTTTTTGTTTAATGAGAGAAGAATTCTGTTGTGATAATTCTGTTTTCCATGGACTTTGTTTTAGGAAGTGTTACTAACCATCCTATCTGATACACATTGCTCTGCAAGCTGGTGGAAAGAAGGGTGGCATAAAAATACCCATCCAGCCAAAAACACTCATTTGCTGATCATCTGCAAAGGGCTTATGCATACTCTTCTGTTCTCTAGCTATGGTCAAAATGTCTACCGAAGAAATTTATGTTAACTGAAACTGGATACAGTAGAGGCTAGATAGGATATGGAACAGAGGGCACCAAAATCCTGTGTTTCTGTACCCAACAAGTATATCTTATCTACATACCAGTGGTCATGCTGATCACTGGATTTATCTTTGAGACAGAAATTTGCTCTATGCTAGATTGCCAGGGTTCTCAGATTTTGGCAATTCTTTTCTACAGTAGCATTTTTTTTTCCATTTTTATTTTACCATTGAAGGGGCCTAAAATGTTTTTTGATCTTTAAATTTCCTTTTCATAAGCTGTGCCCTACAACTTTGCCAGGGGACTGATATGTTAAATCTTAGTGATTAATATAGAGAGGTGGGAAGAAGATAAGAGCCTGTAATATGAAAGTGGGAACAGATGTTTTGATGATACCTTCTGGCATAAAACTCTGTATAGCATTTCTTCCTCACCACTTCCTCCCACAATTAAAAATAGAATAAAATAAAAAGTAGCGTTTAAATTCATACACGATCAAGACTTTCTAGGGATTATTAACAGACAGAAAGACACCATCAGGAACATTTGGCTGAAATTAATCTCTTCTTATATCATTACTCCCACTTGACTTATGCTTATCTGCTGTCTGGGTGAGCTTATTCTTCTCATTTAAATAGTCCTCATGTAAGTGTCTATGTGCACATCTTTTAGATTCCTTTAAGCTTAAGCGGTTTGACTTGTTTTCCGAGTTGCTCCAGCAATATCTTCTACCATTCCTGAAACTTTTTTCTTTTTTTTTTTTTGTATATCTGATATCTATAACATTTTATAGCATTTGCTTTTGTCAGAAAAAATAATTAAATAATGCAAATAACATTTTTTCCATTTGAAATATGGGTTCTAGATATTTTTATCCACATTGTGGTTTTTACCTTTTAACTGCATTGATGATCGCTGATATTTTGAGTATCGTGTCTGTAAAGGTGTAAATATGTAAAAATGGAAACCAAATTAGCACACTTTTCAGAAAAATCAGTGAGTTGCCAAACTGCACTCTGCATGGAAAGCTAAGAGACAGCACACAAGCAGAAATAATACTGGAGTGACACAACGGTCAGATCATTGCACACTCTATGAAAG
Organism: Himantopus leucocephalus; assembly: GCA_003993805.1. Classification (NCBI taxonomy): domain Eukaryota; kingdom Metazoa; phylum Chordata; class Aves; order Charadriiformes; family Recurvirostridae; genus Himantopus; species Himantopus leucocephalus. The sequence goes on from RSEF01000001.1 coordinate 90,883,458, forward strand.
CTGTGGTTCCTCAAGGAGAAGTAACACAAGGTCTCATCACAAGATGAAATCTTTTTTTTACATAACAAGAAAAAGTAATATGATGGCTGAGATTACAATTGTTGGTGCTGAATGTAGCACTTAGTACATCAATTTTGCACACAGGGGTTCAGAATAGTCTTTTAATTAAGAAGTCTTTAAATCATGAGTGACTGAGAAGACACTGTTATAAAACAAAGAATCTAGACTGCACTTAAATTTTCAGTGTCTGTAGTGAGGCAGTTCTTATAAGTTGGTACCTACATTTGTAGTATGGTCATTGAAAAGGATCTATCAAGAAAGTTTGTTTACCTAACTTTAGGTATGCAATTTATCAAATTGGATCCTATTTCCAATTTTCAATTACTCACTATATGGGACATAATACAGTGATCATAAACAGGCATTTATGGCAAAAAAAAGAAATACAACTGACATCTGAATTAAGAGTAGCACTGCTCAGCATTACCAATGCCACATGATGTAGGAACATACAGCCCACTGGTCTGTACTCATGATCAAGCTACATTCTCAGCCCCTCGACTTAACACATTCTTAAGCAAGGAGTTATTGCACTAATGCCAACAAATCCTCCATGCTTCCAAAAATTAACACAAAATAGCTTTCCCATAAACTGTGCTACCCATAACATTGAAAACTTTATTAGAGTGCAGAGCTACAGGGCAGAAAAACACACGTGAGGCAGACACTGCTTTTCTCTGTATGCATGAAATAATTTCTGTTATATAAACAGCAAATGCATTGCAGCAGAATCCATCTTTAAAACTCTATTTATTTGATCCAGGATATTCCCATGCTAGCAAAATTGTATTCACAGTAATAGTGTGTACATATTTCAGGAAATATATATTATGCTTCAGAGAGATTTAAAGTAATATTGACATCTTAAAAAGTAGTTAACCATCTACTTCAATATTATGAACACAGACTTATAATAAGGACTATTTTTCCCTGTATGAGCCCTTAAAGTAAAGTATTCTTTATTACAGACATACGATAAAAATTCAAATCTGGAAATAACTAGGCTAATTGTAAGTGAACCTTATTTTTAATATATATATTTTGTGCCTCAACTGCCTACTACTAATAATTTTGACAAGAAAATATTTTTTTTGGTAGCTGTAAAGAACACAAGTCATCAAAAGTAGTGATGAAAAAATTTAAGATTGATAATCTGCCTATAATTTATCTTGAAAAGAATAATGAAGTTAATTTCTTTCAGTTCAACTATAATTGCAGATATCTTAATCTGTATGAATACTCTTTAGAAACATTTAAATTTGCCTTTATCAGAAATGAACTAATTTCACTAAGCATTAATCTTCATTCCTTACCTCTTTGTCCTGAATTCAGAATCATGCAAACTTGTTTGCTGCCGCAAATACCAGGATATGTAGTGATTACTATTATGCACAGTCTTGTTTTTTTCCTCTAACAAAGCTTGAGTGCTCCTTGGCAAGGTCTCTGCACACAAAAGGTTATTCAGCACAAAAGGAACTTGATTATCTATTTCTTAAAAGCTTTTATGGTAATTTATACCTCTGCAAAGTGTGTGTGATGTCTTGAATTGTTTTACATAGTTTTGCAGGGACTATATTCACACAGAGAAGCAGAGATTGTATCACAGATACAATTTGTTTAGTACATGCAGTAGAAAAGGCATGTGCTTAAACCCTAAATGTTAAAAATTCAAATGTAAGAGGAACAGAAAGAAAAAGAAGGAAAATTTGAATGGAAGGAAACAATATTCTAATAATCAATAATAATAAGCTATTAATAAGTGATAGAATCACGGAATCATAAAATGGTTTGTGTTGGAAGGTACCTTTATGGATCATCTAGTTCAAACGCCCTGCCATGGGCACCTTCCACTAGAACTGGTTGCTCATCCAACCTGACCTGGGCCATCCACGACTTCTCTGGGAAACCTATTTTGGTGTCTTAACACCCTCATCACAAAAGATTTCTTCCTTATATCTCATCTAAACCTACCCTCTTTCAGTTTAAACCTGTTGCCCCTTGTCATATCACTGCAGGCCCTGGTAAAATGTCTCTCTCTGTCTTTAAGCTCCCTTTACGTATTGAAAGGCCACAGTAAGGTCTCCCCGGACCCTTCTCTTCTCCAGGCTGAAAAAACACAACTCTCTCAGCCTTTCCTCATAGGAGAGGTGTTCCATCCCTCTGATCACATTCATGGCCCTCCTCTGGACCTATTTCAACAGGTCCATGCCTTTCCTGTGCTGAGGGCTCCAGAGCTGGATGCAGTACTCCTGGTAGGGTCTCATGAGACCATAGTAGAGGGGGAGAATCACCTCCCTTGACCTGCTGGCCGTGCTTCTTTTTATGCAGCCCACGATATGATTAGCTTTCTGGTCTGTGGGCGCACATTGCTATCTCATGTCCAATATTCCATCCACCAATATCCCCAATTCCTTCTCTGCAGGGCCTCTCTCAATCCATTCGTCACTCAGTCTGCACTGACTCAGTTCTAGTACAATAATCTATGTCTCTAGAGAAATCTACATATTTGAAAAAAATATGTAGAAAAAATCTACATATTTGAAAAAATATATACAGGCTATTCTTTTTTATTTAATATATGTTAACTCATTTTAATTTATCTAGTGTATATTAAGTAAGCCGAATTCGCAAGAGCCTTGCAAAAAAAGAAAAAATTAATGGAGAAAAATTTGTCAATAATATGCCAGAGAAAGTCTGTTTCTCATTCATGCTGAGAACAAACATCAGCTGTCACTGAAGGCAACTGCAATAGTTACAGCAACAAGGCTTGCCAACTTAGTAATAGTTGTGAAAATCAAGCAGCACTGAAAAGCCCAAGCTGGATGCCATTTCTTCTGGTGAATTCCCTGAAACCTGGAGGTTAGTCAGTTTAACCTCCAGTTTCTAGTTCAGGAGAATTACAAACCTGGAGTTTCACATGAGAAGAGAACTACAGTAAGCACAGTCACACAAGCCTAGGATGGGCTACCGAGTGGTGCTAAGCACTGTACAGATGTTAATTCTGAGCTGTTGTGTGACTCAGCAAAATCCTTCTCATCTTTTTCCTCCCTCACTTCTATTTGTTTTCCCTAACGTGTAAGTCAGTGGGTTCCCAAATACAACTGAGGGTTCTAGCCATAAAAAAACCCCCATGTTTAGTGATACAATAGCAGCCAGATATTATTTATGTGCTATTACAAAATAATAAGGAGAATCTTAGTCATTGAAATGGGGCCATTTGCTTGTGCAAACCTGCTGCGCTCTGGACAAGTAGCTGANGGGGGGGGGGGGGGGGGGGGGGGGGGGGGGGGGGGGGGGGGGGGGGGGGGGGGGGGGGGGGGGGGGGGGGGGGGGGGGGGGGGGGGGGGGGGGGGGGGGGGGGGGATATTCAGGAGACCTGTGCTGCAAACAATGAGCCAAGGACTTGAAGAAGTCATCAGGACGGATTTCTGTCATGGTTTGGGCCACACTGGCCACTGAAATGAACGACAGATGCTCTCTTTTACTTCTCTCCCCTTCAGAGGAGGGAGAGCACCTCCCTTCAGGGAGAGAAGCATGCGAGAGAAAAGAGACTTATGAGTTGAAAAAAGAAACTCAACTATTTTAATGAAAATATTAATAAAATAATAAAAAGGAAATTAATTAAATATATACAATACATACAAACCATATTGAGCTCCCAGGATGACGATCATGTCACCAGCAGGCACTG
>RSEF01000001.1:90894354-90910324 GCA_003993805.1 Himantopus leucocephalus
CCCCCCCCCCCCCCCCGCCTTTTTTTTAGTAACTTGTGGGAAATCAGGAAAAATCAAGTTTACTGTAGATGGTTTCCTAATGCTGACTATGAAGTTACTAGTAGAGTTTCCCAATTTTCTTGTGAGTGTAGCCTATATTTCACTCTGCTTTTTTTCAGGTGATGAAACTGAGTTTGAAATTAGAATATACATACTACTGAGTTTTGAGAAGTTTTTAATGACTGTGTCAGTATTTAGAAGTAAGTTACCTGTCATACTGCCAGATCAGGATCCTCGTTGCATGCTCTTAAAATCAGGCTGTTAATTAACTATGCACTGAGAATATCTATCTCATCACTTAAGTTGAGCTACGTGACCTCCTGAGGTCCCTTCCAGATTTATCCACGGATTCTTGATCATTTAGGGCTTTACCCAAACATTGCTGGAATTATCTTGAGAGTATTCCACTAAGTAAGAATAACATTTTCTCTTTTTAATAGAGGGGTAGCTGAGGCATGAAGCGGATTCAGTTCTGTTACAGGTGGAACCTGGAATTGATTTTTTTTGTTGTCTACACTGGAAAGTTACTTTAGTAAGTCAGAGTATGAATTAACATGCTAGCTAACATAGCATGCTAGCTATTCCCCTGAATTTGCAACTGCTCATGGCCTCCCACACATCCCATCTTCCACTAGACCTCGCTGCCCCAAAGTCACACGCGTGCAACCCCTACACAGCCTAGTTCCTGAACTGGGGGAGCCCAGCACATCAAGTTAATCTCTTAGCTGCTGGTTGCTTTATGCTGAATTTTTTTCTGTTTTCAGGGCTTGACAACAGCCAGGGGTCTGACATGTACTTGCAAGAGATTTAGCAAGCTCATTTTAATTCACTGACAAATGTGTGTCACAAGCCTATGAATATCTTCATATGGCACTATGGTCAAGCAGCTCGTGATCCCTAAATTAATTCCCAATGTTAGTTTGTAGTGTTTCACTGTAAACAAACTTCTTGTCTCTTGAATGTGTGTACAGGGCTGTACTCTAGAATACTCCTCCTATTACATGCATGTGGCTGCTACCTGTGTGTAGGCCAGTGTGGGTTGAAAACATCCAAAGTCTTTTATTATAATGTAATTAATTTCAACTGGGGATAGATTTTTGAGGGACCAACTTCTTCATTTTGCCAAAAGTCTAGTTCAGCACACAGAAGAGATCTTTCTAGTACATTACAAATGGGTCAGAAAATGAAAAATAGCACTGACTACTTTTCAAAAAATTAAGAAGTGAACTAAACTGAAAAAAAATAAATTTGTTTTACTGAAAATGTTTTTTCAATAGCACATATTTTTGCCAGCCGAACTCCTCCCCTTTCACCTCCACTTTCTGGCAGTCAGCAGCCTGAAGCACTTATGGGAGCAGCAGTGGGATTTTTTACAGACAATTCCCTAGCAAGATACCCTTATAAAAATATTCTGAAAGCAGCTAATGGTATTTAAAATGAACCCAAGCAGGCAACCCCCTCCCCACAACTCCCCCCACCTTTCTTACTACCTGTTTCCATGAGTTTGATAGCATCAGAATTTGAGATGAAAAGAAACACCTAACCAAAACAATAGCAGTAGGTGAGAGACATGGGAGATTTGGGTCCAGGCAAAACCCTTACAAAGAATTCTCTCATGTGAGCAATTGGCTGTCATGTTATTCCTATGATAGCCTTTATGTGGAATTTGATTACAAGAAAAAGGCAATTTGGAAATGAGGCATTACCCCCTGTTATCAGAAAGTTTTCTCATAGTTCACTTTTTCCTTTCAAATTCATTCCTAAAATGTGGGGGCAAGCTCTCAGTTTCAAAGAGGGAAGTGGCAGTTTCTATTCCTCAGGACATGAGTTACATTTGACTTCATTTATAGGGATATTCTGAAAGTGCAAAACAGTAGAGATCTTCGGGTATTTGTCAGGGTTAGGTACTCCCAATCTACCATATGGCAATGCATAGTTTTAACTCCCATGTGCTCTTATTGTTCTCTGTTCTTTGTTACAGATTGCTACACAGCACTGCTATGATTGCTGAAGTGCTTTGCTTTAGTTGTGTGACTTTCAGTCTGGAGTCCCTTGTCTTTTTTGCCTTATTTTCTTCAGTAAATAACAATCCATACTTTTTTCCCTACTCAAACCTCAGGTAGCTGAACAGAACTGGCTGCTGCTACTTCACATTTGTGTTTAAAGAATGCTCTACCACAGGAATCATCTACAATCCTGTGTGAATAAGTGAGTAAGACAGGAAAAGAATCGTGGGGACTTTTTTAGAAATCTCTAATTGCCCAGTAAGGCATTAGAGCAAATGTATATCCAATGGTTATGTGTCACCTTTTGCTCCTTAGAACAGGTGAGGGGAGGAGTCTGTATGCCAAAGCAAATTTGAGTAGATGTGGCTTCAGCTTTCCACACAGACAGAGTCCACTGGAGCAAGTTCGAAGGTTGAGCGTTCCTTAATTTGGCATAATCTAACAGAAACATTTTGTCCCTGTTTGTGCGGTCATGGCAGCATAGGGGGGGAGAACTGTGGCTGGGCTCAAGCTCAACTATTATAAATGCTAAGTATGTAAATAGGCTATACTTTTGACTATAAATGGGAAGCTGAAAGGATGCCTGTGAGTTTCAGGCTCAGAAGAGTGGCTTGGCAGAATGCTGGTCTTAAGCTTTAAGCTCTGCTATAAACCTCCTGGGTATAACAGGTAAACTCTTTGGGTTTCTTTTCCCTGCCTCTGTATGTAAGAAATAATCAGATTTTTCTTTTTAAAGAGTATTATGAAAATAAGATCACTGCATTATTCAAAGGACTTTGTTATCAGATACAGTAGACAGGCTTCATAGGTTTGAAATTGTTAACCTCAGGGATCAACCTAACAGAGATAAAATTGATAGCATATTATTTAGCACTTAGAAAACACAGCTATATCATACAGATGTTCCTGGAGTATAAGGTATAGCTGGGAGGAACAGGGATCACAGAATAGAAAGAAGAGATTCCAATTTTCCTCATCTCTGGTATCAGATTAAGCTTGAATTAATCGATCGTGTAAGTGTATCTTGCATGGTGATACTGTTGACTCATGAGTTAATGAACCATTTTTCAGCCACTGTTTTGGTAACATTAGGCAATTGAATATCTGTGGGGTTTTTTTTTAATCTACTTCTGTCTTTTTTGTTGTCACTGAACTGACATTCTTTTTCTCATGTAGAAGTTTGGTGAAATACCTTAAGATTTTGTTAATGAGTACTGATTGGCATAACGGCATGTTACAGAGAGAGAACTATCTTCAGGTCTGACTGATTTCAGGCATGAAACAAATGTTTCTCAAGGAGTAGCTATGCCAGATATAAACCATAAAATATGACTTAGTAAGTGGGTAAACTGGCTGGATCTAATAATGTACGGCTTGTAGAACTGCTGTCCATGCTGTGAGCATACGTGAAAAAACATAGCACCCAGCGGTCACGGCTTCAGTATGGTGTACACCAGGAATATTATTCCTGGAATAAGTGACTGAAGTTCTTAGAAATCTGTGGTTCTGGGCATATTTTTCCCCTGTGCTACACATAATGTGATATCCTACATCTGGCAGTAGACAGGTCACTACTTGAATTTTGTGTCCCAAAACACAAAGATCTGGGAAAGAAGAGATGATGACTGCTTCAGAAACCTCTGTAGGAAAACACATTTCCAGAAAAACATAAACAAAATGAAAACAAAGTTTGCAGACATCTAAGAAGCATTTGGTACAATAAAAGGAAAAACAAACAAACAAATCTTCAGCAGCTGATAAATGAGTCAGAAGTCAGTGATCTCTTGTTGCAAAAATAAGGGTGAGACTAGGCCAACAGTGGCTTGTTTTTGATACATGAGTCTGAGACTTGACCTCACATTGAACGGTCAGTAGCTGCACATATGAAGGCTAATGTTCTCTGGGATAGAACCCAGGCAATCTCATTTATGGTGATTAAAACAGCAAGTGTCAACAGGCACTAGGGAAGTCATAACCAAATAATTTAGAGTGATCAGAAGAACTAGATGTGAAGAAGTTTCTGGTCTTTTGGAAAGGATAAGGAAAACTTATTAGACTATACAGAGAATAATGTATTTTCCATCTTTAATTTGTGGTACTCCCAGTAAAATAGCAAATTAAAAACCACAAGTGGAAGAGAATAAATGTATAAATAGTAGACACCATTTCCACTCTAAAAAAGTGAAAACAGACAATAATATTAATATAAATTGCTCTGTGACTTCCTATCTACCCTGTTGCCAGTGAAGAATGAATCACATTTCTTTTTTAATAGTGTATGAAGTGTCTTGCTATAAATCTCAACCAAGGGGATGTTTAGTCTTTCCTTCCCAAATGCTACGAAAAGAAAGCTTTTTAGCTACTGAGTTTTACTCTTCCTTTCCAATTGTTCAACAAATTACTTTTTCAGCTGACATATACAGTGAGACTCTCTGCCATCCTGCTCTGTGACCTGAGTAGAGCAGAAATCTCCAAAATGGATAGTTTGTTTATTGTCGGTGCTTCACATCTCCTCTACCAAACACATCTAATACAGACTAGCTGCTTTTATGCTAAACTCTTGTGTTATTGTTACCTTGTTTTCCCAAATCACTCACATTTCTTTGTTTAAGCCTGTCTGCCTGCCTGACAAGGCAATTGCAAACCTCCTGAGGCTGGGACTGGTGTGTCTGTACTTGTCTGCATGGCGCCTGGGACATTCCATTTGTCAGTTTTGACCAGAGGCTTAGGANAAAAATATCCTCTGGGACTTTTGGTTAAAGGTGGAGGGTTCCCCCCCCCCCCCCCCCCCCCCCCCCCCCCGCCCTGTCACTTCCCTTTCCAGGTTTCTTCTTCATAGTTCAAACTGTTTCATTTTCCCTTCCCAGAAGAAGTAATTTGTTTCTATATAATTGGATTATTTTGCGTCCATTTTTACCACAGGTTTTCTTCATTGTGGTTTTGCAACATTTGCCTGTCTGCACAGCAGCTTCATTTAAGAATATAATAGTTAACTGTTCCTTCTAGTTATAAAAAAAGTGCAATAGGGCTGCTTAGTAGCTAACTATATACTGTGCTTCATTCTACAAATTGTGAGCTTTCTTGCTTTGCCTCAGTTAATTTGCTTCAGTTAGTTTGCAATATATTTGGTAGTTAGTATTTGTGTCCAAGCCAATCTGAATTACTTAGAGTGATCTTGTCTCAGATACCTAATTTTAAAAGAAAATCAGTTATTCTTTGTTACACCACCTTTTTTCTCTAGAGTCTTATACATATATTCTTGCTAACTATAGTTCTTGAAGAATAGACCTAACAGCTGTGTTGTCAGAAACCTGGAAGACATTAGCATCACATGAGGCATTCTTCTTCTAATCTGACTAAGTGTGAATATAATTGCACATGTGTCTCTGTGGAGCATGGGTATAAAAGAACGACTTTCTAATATGGGTTCCCCAGTTAGACTTATGTTTTGGTAATTGTTGGCATCAGTCCTTTTCTTATTCTGAAGACTGATAGAGTACTTCCCTTTCTTTTTACTTCAATAGCTTCTACCTTTTGCTACTTTTTGAGTACTGACATTTTTTTTTTAAACCCATCATTTAAAAACCAAGTAGTTCTATTAACAGCCCTGGCACCATGTTATCTATACCCATTGATCTGTTTCTATATGTACATGTATTCTAGCACTGGCTTTTTATTAAATAATCAGTTTATTAGATCATCAGTCCTTCCAATAGATGTTTGTGGTGGGTTGACGTTGGCTGGCTGCCAAATGCCCACCCAGCTGCTCTTTAGCTCAGCTACAGGACAGAGGGAGAAAATAAGATGAAAAAGCTTGTGGGTCAAGACAAAGACAGGGAGGTCACATACCAATCACCATCATGGGCAGAATAGACGAGACTTGGGGAAAATTAATTTAAGGGCTGTTCCTCACCCTTTTCCCCTCACCGCCGGGCAGTGTTCTGCCCTCACTGAGCAGCGCTTTCCCTGGGGCGCCTGCCTGTGGCTGAGGGGCTCAGCCCTGCCCGGTGGTGGAGCTGCTGGAGCCGGCTGTGTCCAGGGGCAGCCCGGCCTCACCTCACAGAGACCACAACTGGGCGCTTGCACCTGGTAAAATATTGCAAGCAGATTTGTGTGATTTTTAATCCTAAACAGCACAAAGCAAAGCTGACTATATATTTGTAATGTAAATGACAGTTTAGCATGGATATATGTCACTTGGCTCATTTAAAACTAACTTTAAATATTAAAAGAAGCCTGACTGTGGCAAATAAATTTTCATATAAGGTGAATTAGGATTGGTACCTATGCTGACTTCTCTAAAGTTACATTGCATGATTCATATTATACTGTGGTCTTCAGTACAGACATATTTTTGACTCACTAAGATGGAATAACTGTGTTGCATCTGATTGCTTCCTTTTCTACTATGAAAGTTTGGCAGGATACTGAAATAAGAGACACACAAGGTTTGTGTAGACAAAGACGTGAACTGAAGCTGAGACTCAATTTGAAGACGAGCTAGGCATCAAGCTGTATTTGAAAGCCAGGACATATGAAGCAAGGTTAAGTAACTTGAAGTACAATTTCCTTCATGAAGCCGTAGAGTAATGAAGTACATATTTCTTGCTTGCTGCTGAGGAGTATTTCTACATTATTTTTAATTTCCTTTCACCTATGGGCAAATATTCTCTGTTTTATAATGAACAGATGCACTAGCACATGGCTTCAGTGATGGCAAAGCGCTCTTTAACTTCCTACTTATATCAGATTGATATCTCTTTTGTTTCCCCATGGTGTGCTAATGACTCTGACTGCAAAAAACTCTGCATGCCTAGAGAGAAAAGAGTATTTCCTCATGATCGCAGCTTTGTAGACGTAGTAATGCCACATATTTAAAACCTATTCTGCAGTGACACATTCCCCCCTGCAAGGTTTAAAAAGCCTGACTTTATCTGAGGGAAGAAAGTAACATATTAACTAATAGGCTTTGAAGGACAGGGAAAATGCTCAGTTGTAGATTAATGCCATTGTTAGATGCAAAATAGCTAATATAATTTATTTTTTTAAATTCTCAGAATGCCCCATTTTATTGGATTGAGTCTGCAGTTATTTTAGGGTGTCAGTAATTAGAGCTTTTGTCCAGAAGTCTCTGTCCAGTGTTGTTGGATAAGTGCAACAACAGGCATGGAAATACCTAGAAGTGGAGGCAGTTATGATACCTGGAGATGCTTTCATCTTTTGCTGGTGATCCAGTGAGCAGCAGTGAGTGGGGAGTTTGCAAAGCAAGGCAACTATGGCTGAAGAAATAACCATTTTGCTCATGTGAGAGATGGCAGGTAGTGTTGAGCTAAATCTAGTATGTGAGAATCTCATTCAAGCGATCAGTATTGGAAACATCCTTTCTCCATTGCATTTCCAAACTGAGGTGCAATCTGTTTCACACAAAACGAACCCAGGAAGCCACCAAATGTTAGGTGAAAAAGAGAAAAAAGATTTCTAAAACTACATGATCATTTTGTTTGTGCTAGCTTCAACAGATGCTATATTACAAAGCAACTATTGTTAAAATGGTAATGATCAGTTAAACTTAGAGTAGCTTGGAAGCTAAATAATTGCATACTAAAAATGAGGTATTCAGAAAAGTAGGCTTTAGACCTCTGGCTCTGTTCTGTGCATGTTCCTTCGGTATTCCTTCAAAGAAACAGCATTATTCAGCAGAATTGCAAGTCATGTGGCAGATAGTGGAATCATACTGAAAGCAGATGGAAATTCACCCGTCATTTCTGTACAGGCCATTGACTTTCTGGGCCAATGAAAAGGCCTTGAAGTCTCTGTGCCTCTATTGCTTTTCTCCTGCTCTCCTTCACAAGCTGTTTACTTATGCATAACCACTATTGGACTTCCAACAAAAAAATGGGTTTTCACGTAGTTTGTTTTTTTTTTACACTGGCACATGTTGTTTGACTCAAGATGTTTTTTTATAATTAATATGAGGGATCATAAGGTCCAGACTTCTGACAACTGATGTGGTTGAAATTTCTGGACTGAAATGAGTTTCTGAGAAGTACAGTCAAGAAAAATTAGACTAAAATGAATGCTTTATTAGAACACTTGCCAAAATATTTATCTTTTGCAATGAGTGTATCATGATATAAAGTGGTTATTATACGAGGTTTTAGAAGTGACATGACTTGCCCACAGTTTTCTGAGGAGTTGAAAACAAACTGGCATCTTCTCAGCCCTAATCAAGTACCTTAACCAAAGCATCAGCCTTTTTCTTTAATGTATTACTGACAAAGGGAATCTGAATCACAAATCACTGGACATATTTTGTGACTTAGAGATATGTTGTAAAGTGCTATTAATTTGGAATGCATTTTTTTCTGTCTTGTTTGTATTAGCTTTGGCCTCAAACCAGACTTACTTTGATGTAGCTTTATTTCATTTACATGTAGGCAAATTTAACTGAGGTAAATGTAAATGAAAGGAGATTCTTGATTCTGGTGTCAGTGGGTTGCGTGAGAAAGGTGGGAGCAAATGTTGCTCTTGCAGTTGGTTGTAGCATTCTCCTGTGAGGCAGAATGTGGAGATGAGCTGAACACAATTCTTGGGCTGTCACATTAAAATTCCTTCATCTAATTGAAGCAAGGGAGTAGAAATGATTACTCTGTCTTCTGGAGTTCTTTCTGGATAGAGCTAAACTCTCTGTGCCAGATACAACTGATCCTTTAGGGTTCGTAAAAATACTTAGGAGCATTTCATCTTTTTCCCTTTGGAAGGACCTTGCAGAAACTGGCAAGTGTTTAAAAAATATGCTGTGGGAAGATGTCCCAGGTATCCTCATAAAATCTTAACTCCTCTATCCAAAGTATTGTGGTTGCAAAGAGTACTGTGCTAATTTTATACACAGTTGTATTTTTCAGGAGTATAATATCTAAAATCATTGCCAAAAGGTGCTGCCTCCTTTCAGTTTAATTTTCACAGACAAATTCTTGGAGCAATTGACCTTGGAGAAATGGGCCTTTACTGACTGATGTCCAGTTGGTGGTAGAAGACTCTGAAACAGAGGAGTTCTCATTCCCTAAAAAAGGTATACCAACTTTTTCATTTTTTTTTTTCTTTACAGGGAATATGCAGAAGTAGCTGTTTACTTATTTATTTATTATTTCTACTAAGAATGAACTTGTAATGCAAGCACTACCTTCTGACAACTGTTGTTAAAGTCCAGGAAACAGATGCTTTACATAGATGAAGAAAAGAAAAGTCTTAGAGAGGAAATATCTCCACTTTGGTACTTCACATTGCCCCTGAGGAGAATATATTTCTGGTGTGAATAAATTCAGTGCAGCCTTTTTTGAAGAGTCTAATTTAGTCACATAAGTTCAATAGTATAAATGTTCCCTGTAGATTGTAATGATACCAAAGATTTGTGTTATTTTGGTGTGGATTCGTCATTACAAAACTTAATTCAAACTTTTTAAGCAAACCTTCCTTTTGAAACACAGATATGATCATTTTTTGGTTATGAGATACTAAATTAATTTTTTATCAAATCCAACCTCATATTGCAATTCATATGGTTTTTAAAGGATTCAGAGCAGGTTACAGTGTGGACTGCAGTTGGTCTTTAATTTTTGGCAACACTGCTGATCTTTTTTATAAACTCAGTCATTTGACTTCTCACTTTTTGTTGGCCTTAAATATTTGAATAATAAACCCACTGAATCTTCTATGATTTTCTACTGTGCCTGTCCTAATGGCATGCCCATAACTGGATGGAGGCTTCTGGGTATTCATATACTTAATAGCAGCAGTCCTGCAAGGATAACATTCAGAACTTGTATTCTGAGTTTAGCTGAATCTTTTATTTTAGGTTGTTCTGCAGCTGAATGTTCTGTAAGCCTGTTTAGGAAAAGAGAGAGGTGGAGGTATCAATGACAGTATTAGTTAGGCTAAAGACAGGGCTAGGTAAACGCTTCCCAGCTGGCAGTTTATTGTATTCACACAGTCAGACGCTGACATTAAGTAAGTTTCAAAATGATTGACCAATTGAAGTGTGTTGAAGAAGTGAAGAGCTGTATTTTATATTAAATAGTTATTAACAGAATTTAATAGCTATGAGAAGAGATTTGAGTTTGTTCAATAAAGAGAACACGAAGTCCTGTGTCTGGGATGCAGCTACGGCATCTGTCAGCTTGGTGACTTAAAGCTATTAGACACGCTTATACCTCTGCTTGTTTTAATAACCCTCCTGCCTTTTTTTTCAGAAGGCTTGAAGACCATTATTAATGGTCAAAACATAGCTTAAGAAACCCATTCCACATCTGTTCAGGCCAGATAGCTGAAAAACGAACAATCAAAATGCCCTTTCTCTTCCTTGATGAAATTGGTTAAGCAATCCAAATGTAAATGATAAAGAGTTTAAGAATGAGCGCTTATGACTGGTTGAGATATTTTTATTTTCTGCATAAGGATGCTGCGCTGCCAACAGATGACTCATTGCTATATAAAACAGTTGGTCTCAACTTGCTATAAGGTGAAAGTTGTAATAAATCATCTTTTTCCATTCCACATTGTCCAATTGAAACTATTGAAACACTCCATCGTTTCTAAAAAGCACACATTTTTATGATGATCCTTTTAAGCAAACTCAGAAGATGAACTGGAGTTGGTCAGGCAAATATTATAGTGGATCCTTTCTATAACATGTAGCAAACAGCTAAGTGACTTCAAGTAAATTATTGGAACTAGACGATGATGGGCAATCTAGGTACAGTTCTCAAATCTGATCTGAAGGTAAGACTTTGTTTTACTTTCATCGAAGAAGAGAAATAGGAACAGGTCAAGGATAGAACTGATGTAAAAAACTTGGGAAGACACAAATCAACACAGAGATCTCTGTGTTGCTTCCTTCAGTGTTTGACTATCATTGCAGCAGCAATGAATATTCATATGATGCCTGTTTGGCAAAATAGACTGTCAAAACCCATTGCATAAATGTGCAAAGAGACTGTCTATAAATTAAGACATACTTCATTGAAAAGCTTCCATTTCAAGGAAGGTGTTCCAAACTTCGACCAAGCTTAAAGGATTGTATGGATACAGAACAATTCACATTGGTATAAATAATTGGGTGATCTCTTAGAGTTTCAGAGGTGAGGGTGGAAGAGACTGCTGGATTCAGCCTCTGTTGTCTTTGGTTATATGGAACAGGACTAGGATAGGACCGCTCCTGTACCACTTATTGCCCTTCTTAGATGATTTGATCATAAAGCGTAGTTCTACAGCTGATATCCACCAGATTTTTGAGGGGCTGCCTTTAGTAAAAATACTTGAAAAAACCTGCAGCAGTAAAATTTATCTCTGTATTCAATGCTATATTCTTAAAATCATAGGCACTGTCACTTCACATTCTTTAGGAATTCTTTTACATAAAATAAGTAATATTTTCATTTATTCTGTGACATGAAATGTTTGAAATAGATATTCAATTAGTTTAATGTTGGAGGTGTAGATGTAATGAGAATGTCACAAATATCTCTCTGATTTTGTCTGGTCACAAATGTCATGGCCTTCTTTGATTTCCATTTTATTGCTGGTGGCAGGGAGCTAGAGCCTACTACTGAAGCAGGGGATTATGCTTGTAAAGATTTCCATTTGCTAATATCAAGCCTCACCTCTCCCCATCCACCCTCCACCATCTGTTTTCTACATCTCCCTCCAAAAAAAATCTGTATTTTCCAAAATAACTTATTTTAATTCTGTCCAGTTGACAAGGAAAGCAATACAGGAGTTTTGGTCTGGACACTTGTTCAACTGGTGGTCAGTCAGCTGCACAGGAACTATATTTTTGCTGCTTAGCTGTCTAGCCTCTCCTTTCTAGCTAGTGGGTAGAACAATGAGCCCTATTCACTTTTTACTATTTTGTAGATTCATAGAATCATAGAATCATAGAATCGTTAAGGTTGGAAGGGACCTTTCAGATCATCTAGTCCAACCATTAACCTAACCTGACAAAACCACATGTAAACCATATCCCCAAGTACCACGTCTACCCTTTTTTTTAAACACCTCCAGGGATGGCGAATCTACCACCTCCCTGGGCAGCCTATTCCAATGTTGAATAACCCTTTCAGTGAAAAAAATTTTCCTAATATCCAACCTAAACCTCGCCTGGCTTAACTTTAACCCATTACCTCTCGTCTGATTCTGAAAAGTGTGCATTATGTCTTAGCAGCTAACAGAATGGGTAGCTTTGTGCTGTCTTTTGCTAATCTTTAGTTACAGCTAATTCTTATGATTGTTCAGCATTAAAGATAGGCCAGGAATAAAATTTGTTATCTCAGAGTGATTTTTTCAATGATGAGATTCTCTTGTATAGGTCGTATTATTGCAGTAGAATCTTTACCATTGGGTTTTCTGTCAGGAATTCATTCCACTGAAAAACGGATGCAAAATGTCATGTCACTTCCTTTTAGGAGACACTTGTATTTTAGGTATGATTTGGTATGCTTGTGTCATCAGTGTCATCTCTATCAACTTCCAAAAGCTGAAGCTACTTTACCTCTGAAACTCCTTGAACCCAGCTGGGGTTAGCTTTGGTCTTTGGAAAACCTAGTGGTATGTGGTTTAACAATGGCATATTCTCCTTCTGGAAGTGTGAGAAGTGAGTATACTGTGAGAAGTGCCTGTATACATGATGTGTTTTTTCCCTTTATGACTGTATCAGCTGCTCCTGCGCTTGAAGAAAGTCAATGCAGAACAGAGATTTGGAAGCTGGTCTCTGCTATACTCGGGGAACAAGGACTTCACACTTTCTTTTAGGTGGTTTCCAAAAAAAACCCCTAGATTTGATCACCAAGAAGAGTCCAGCCCATTTAATATATTTTACTGTGCTTGCTGCATCACTGAGCCTGTTGATGGAGGCTGTTGAAATCTGAGACATCTCTAAAGCCAGGATTTTCAACTGTGCTGTGTGTAAAGCTGTGTTACTGTTATCAGCTTTGACATTCACAATAGGTAGGGTGGGATTGTTCCAAAGAAGTCTTGGAATTATTTGGTGATATTACAGAACTCCTTGGCTGACTCTAAGATCACCATGCATTTGTTACGAATTACATATCTATCTTGAAAAACAAAGTTCTGTTGCAATGAAATTACTTAAATTGAACTATTCTGAAAGTTGGAAAGGAAGAAAAAAAAAAGGTAACCAGTTATTTCAGCTTTTCTAAAATATCTGGTCTAGGGGAAAACTTATACCTAAAAAAAAAAAAATGTCACTGGCTCAGAAGAACTGTCTGTATAGTCCAGGATAGTGCCTCTGACTGTGACTACTAGTAGGCACTTCGGGAAAACATAACATTGAAGGTGGGTAGAAGAATACTTCCTAGTATGGCCTGTCAGCTCTTCACACTATGGTTGAAGACATCCCAATGCCAGAGGTTCTATCTGTACCTTTGGGCTCAATGGTCTTTGATGGGTTTAATGGCAAAGTTATTTTTAATCTTTTTTGTTGTTGTTGGTTTTAACCTTTTTTTTTGCTTTTAACCACCTCTAAATGCCTGTGACTCTCAATATCTAGAGGCAGTAAATTCAAGAGTTTGGTTATTCATTTAAAAAATGAAAAATGGGCTTTTTATTCTGTGTAAACAGTATCTGGTAGTTTTACTCAATAACTCTTCGATGTGAAAGGAGGAGTAAACAACTGTGTAAACTTCTCTATTATTCATACTTCTACAGATTTTTTTTCTCCTGTCACCTCTTTTTAAAGTCAGATTTTAATCTCTAATGTGGAAGCTTTTGCTCATACTTGCCACCTTTCTAGCCCTTCTAGAGACAAGAGAGTTGGCTATGGCAAGTTATGAGGAAAACCAGCTATTGCATAGTATTTTTTCTCTTAGTATCTGTCATTTATGCAAGACACTAGAATATTACTTACCTGGTTTGGACATGAACTCTGATCAACTGGCATCATGACACTTTTTGGATAGTATAATCAATGAAGATGTGCAATGTTCTGTATGAATAATTTGTGCATTAAAAATATCCTTAATAGCCTGCAGACATAGCTTTTGCAGACATCATCCAGACAGCACTGAGCAGGTAGTAATTCCCACTGAAGGCAGCTGTATGCCTAGATGTGGAATTAAAAGTTTAGTATTTAATACTTTTTTCTGAAAAACTCCACCAGAGAACTTTTTTGTTTATCTGTTTGGCTTAGAACCGATGTTGTGAAGGGCTTTGTTTCAAAGAAATGCATAAAGTTTAATTTCAGTGAATATCTGCAAATAAAATAAATAAGCACTAATTTCACAAGACTAATTAAAGGTCTGCAAGTTTAAAAATAGCTGAAACAAACATGACTTAGTATTAAAAATAGATGTCTTAAGATATTCTGAATCAAATTACTAAATAGTAATTTGTAGTGAATGAATTTCAGAAAATCTTAATTATTAACTACTGTTTTATTAATGCCTGATCAGGGATTATTAATCCCTGATCCCCCTGAAAGCCTGACATGTTTTGTATAAACCTTCAAATACCTCTTATACAGCTTCAACTCTGGAAGTTACTGTACATACTGCAAATCATATGAAAACAGGATTTTTCTTGAAATGTCCTGTACTATATTCTTGCTTTAATTCCATTGCAGCTGGAGTTAGGAAGTGCATAGGTGAGCAAAAATGAATAACTAATAAGATGTATCCATTCTAGTGATGTGGTTTAGAATCCTAGAATGGTCAGTCGCTGAGGGGAGCTGCTCCAGAGCCGGGCCGACCTGCAGTGGAGCAGGAGAGCTTGGCGCACAGGTGGTTTTCCTAAGGGAAGTAAATGCCAGGGCAGTGGAGCAACCCGCCAGGAGCCGGCAGCTGTCGTGGGAGGTGCGGAGGAGGCTGGGGCCTTGCCAGAGAAACGTTGACCACACCCTGCCTATAAAAAAGCACCCTGGGGAGTGTGAGCAACCAGGGTGTGGCACATCAGACAGGGCACGGTGTGGCAGTTCTCACCAAAGAGCACTTCTTCAAAGGAGGAGCATTCCACTGGTCGAGCACTGTTCTGTGACCATCTGCACAGGTCAAGGGCACTCAAGGCAGAATGGTGGGCACTCATCTGAGACCAAAGATGCTCAGGCTCAGGGCTCTGCACCATCCACCCCAGCGGTGGCTGATGTGTCCACCCAGACAGCGATGCTGAAGGGAATGGCTGCAATGCAGACCTCAGGCTGCAGGAGGTGCCTCGACCTTTCTCCCGGGGCAGAATTGCCTGCAAAAGATGTGCCCAGGTGGAGGACCTCCTGCAGCAGGTGGCTGAGCTGCAGGAGGCAGTGAGGAGGCTGCATAGCATCAGGGAGGCTGAGAAGGAGATTCTTCCCAGCGCAGCCTGCAGTGGACCCACAACACACAGCGAAACAGTCAAGGACTCAGACGCTGGCACACACAGGAGGAAGGGAGGCCAGTAACACAGAATGGAAGCTTGAAACTGCAAAGACCAGCAGGAGGAAGAAACTTCCCCCAAAAACTGAGGTGCCCTTGCAGAATTGCTTCACCGCTCTGCAGAGTGAAGAGGCAAAACCTACTGTATCAGGAGAGGTGCTGGAGCTGAGTAAGACTACCCGATCTGCTCCACGTATAACAACCAGTGCAACTAAGAAAAGGCAATGGGTGGTACTTGTAGGTGAAGAGATACAGAAGCACATATTTACTGGCTTGATGCACTCTGTAGGAAGGTGTGCTGCTTTCCAGGGGCTCATATCAGGGATGTAACTGAGAGACTACCAAACCTCATGCAGTCCTCAGACTGGGAAAAGGGGAAACATAACCCCCATTTTTAAACAGGGTAAAAAAGAAGACCCATGGAGCTACACGCCAGTCAGTCTCACCTCTGTGTCTGGTGAGATCACGGAGCAGATCCTCCTGGAAGTTCTGCTAAGGCACATGGAAAAT
>RSEF01000001.1:90923675-90948673 GCA_003993805.1 Himantopus leucocephalus
AGGTCCCTTCCAACCTAAACCATTCTATGATTCTATGAAAAGGCAGATAAAATTCTGTGTGGGTAAATATAAAGTGATGGATATGGGGAAAAACAATCCTAGCTTCACAGTGCTAGGCACTGAGTTGGTCCTTGCTGATCAGGAATGAGACAATGTGGTTATGATAGATACCTCCATCAAAAATCATCTCAGCGCTCAGTAGCAGTCCAAATAGGAAATCAAATGTAAGGCTCTGTTAGGAGCTTGAGTACCATCTGCAGTCCTGGTACCCCATCTTCAGACTACAACTGGAACATGTTTGGAGAAGGCAAGGAGGATCATGAATGTAAGCAACAACTCTTTGAGGACTCAGTGGGTGAGCTGGCACTCTCCCACCTGGAAAAGGGACTATGGGTGGTGGGGAATCTATCACAGAGGTCTAATTATGAATGGCATGGAGAGCTTGAGTAGGGATTAAGAATTACCTGTTTCTACTGGGGTAACTAGACTTGGAGTTACCAAATGAGGCTGTTGGGATCCAGGTTCAAAATGAAAAGGAGGAGGTGGTACTTCATGCAAACAGAAGCAGAACTGGGGAGCTCACTGATGAAGGACAGTGAGGAGGCAAGACATTTACATGGAAATAAGAGGAGACCTGATAAACACTAGTAAAATAGATTGACTGCAGATTACTAAACCAACAAAACACATCAGGTTCAGTAGTCCCCAAGAGCTAGAAATGGTTAAAATATGGGAAGTGTCACATATGGTTGTTCTGTTCTTGTTTTTCTTTAGATGTCTGCTTGTGGTCATTCTTCAGACTTGCTAATATTCATGCAGAAGACTGGCAGAAACAGAAAACCTATATCCAGACCAAAATCAGATCAACTTCAATAGTAAATTATACTAAATGGGGTTATATAGATTTGACCCATTGAAGATCTAGATCTGACCTTTCTCAAGCTCAGATGGAGTTAGATAGCTGTTTTCCAATCTTTTTTGATTTGCAGATCTTGTAAATATTTTTGGTGAAGATAAGAATAGCAGTATAGTAAATACCAGCTTACTGACAACTGGCTATTTTTATTCAGCAACCTTTATGGACTCCTTAAAACTTGTCCACAGACCCTTAAAGTCTTGAAAAATAGCTTGAGGGACAGTAGCTGCACTGTGTAGAGTTCATCCTTACCTTTCAAATTTAATGTAGGCAGCAGTCATCCACTCCTGGGAAATTAGCAAGTCACTAGCCACAAGAGTGAAAGTCTGAAATTCATGAAGAAGGGAGATGAGAAGTGCTCATCAGAGAAAGATGGGAGTTCTTCTATATTTGTCTTTTTGTGACTTGGCAAAATTTGTCTTCATTAATTACCATGTCCAAAGAATTGAACTGAGGTGATGATGTTCTTGGTGACACCATCAGGTAACACAAGGTCTGTATAGCACACTCCTGCTCTTTTAAAAGGGAAGAAATCACATTCCATCCCCCAGATCAATCTAAGCCAGTGTGACTGGTGTGTTTACTTCTGAATGGAGCAGACAATCTGTCTGTGTATTGATTTTGTGCACATTAATAGCTCCTAATAGCCCAGGCCATTTCCTGAGTAGCAATTTGCATACTCATAGGGGAAAAATTTCCTTGTTTATTAATAGAAAAATTCACCCTTTACAGTTTGTTTTGATGCTGAACAGAAAATGACCATTTCAACCTACTTTGCAATAGTCAAAGACAAATCATGTAACCACGATCTCTATTATGCTTGCAGCCAACAAGCCTGGAGTAGATTGTGAACCCAGCCTGGTGTCCTCAGGGTCAGTAAGTTCAGCCAGTCCTGTGGGAGAAGCAAATGCTCATATAAGACTTGTTGTCTCTATGATCACTTGATCTTGCTTTCTTGCATGGAATTGTGAGGGTGAAGGACCCCTTCCCCACAGGTTTGTAGGAAGCATAGTGAGAATCCAAACCTAAGTGCTCAGTAGAGCAAAATATGCTTTTACATTTGTACCTGAATGTTGTTTGGGAGCTGGAGGTGTCTGTGAAGGCGCTGTGTTTATGCACCTTTGTCCAGCAGGGGCTGAAGGTAGTGCTGGGACATCCCTAGGCTGGGAGAGGTTTAGTAATGATCTGAGGAAGGTGTTCAGGTGATACTGTGTTTCAGGAAGTCACTTCCTTTTCTAAACTGCTTCACTATATAGGGGGGGTGTAGTTGTAGCTTCTTCTAAATCGACAGGGTACTGGTTACCTCCTGCAGTGGCTCACTTTCTGTCTTCTGATTACTCTGTAAACACAATATAGTCCTTCTGTTGCTTTATATGTCCATATGGGAATCAAACCTGGGCATCACATAAGGAAGGAAGAAAGCATCTAGGACTTTCATCCATACTGTGCACTCCTGATGGTGACCAAGGTGTGAGCACTGCAATTCCAAATTGGAGGCACCACCAAGTGGCAGAAATGCAAGTACTAGAATGTCTTTAATGTGGGACGCAACTCTGCCAAGTTGTGAGGACCTGCTTGGTACCATGTAGTCCTACTATGATTCAGCCTCTGTACCTCCTTCTGGAGTTGCTTCTGGTGTGGTCCCTGATCTCCTCACTGTGACAGTTGGGAGGAGAAGGAGTCACTGGGCTTACCCTTCCTGCTATCTTACAGAACTCCCTTTCTCCCAGCAGAGAGCCAGAACGTGCATCAGGATTCACTGGATCTCTGCATGCCCTGGCCAGGGAAACAGTGTCCCTTGAGAGTGATGTGGATCTCACAGGCTGCAGGGATAGGTGGTGGGGTGAAGGGCTAAGTCTCAGTGACACCTTGCACTATGGGTAATCTCCAGAAGCAGGGATGACTTTCCCATGTCTTTGGGGAACTGCTCCACCCATGGGGTAAGACCAGCAAGGATCTGGGGATTGGCGATGGAGGAAAGAGAGGGACAGAGGGAGTTATCACTGCTAATGCTACCTGGTGGTGCTGTGATGCTGTTTGATATCAGTGTTGTGAAAGATCCAGACTGTATCATCCATGACCATAGTTCATACAGATGATAGTGAGATGCACTATGGCCCCTACATGTGGAATCAGATTTCTCAGTGCTCCTTTCTTGGAGTATACAGGGAGAAGGGTGTATTGGATTCCAGTCATACTAAACTACTCAGTCTGGTCTAGTTTAAATGCTGATGGGATGGAGACAGGCAGCTACAGCAGAAAGAAATACAGAAGTGAGAAGGAAAAATATAATATACACATGCTCATTCTGCTTGTGCCTACACTGGTGTGAGTGGCTGGGGTAGCACTGCAGTAATGTTGGCAAAAGCAGTGTGACTGTATTTGAAAGGAAAGGGAGCAAGCTGACTTCTTACCTTTTCTTGGCTACATCTGCTGTGGCTTGTCTTGGTTAATTTTTTTTTTGCAGTTTTGCTTCCTGTTTAGTTCCTTTTCCCTGTAAAATGTGACTGCATTCAGGAAACCTTTCACTTCTCTGCAGCAGCATTAATGACTGTTCAAGGCACTATGCAGCAGAAGTTCATCTTCAGGGCTGGGTACACCAGTTTCATCTACTTCTGCACTTTTCCCAATGAAAGAAGAGGGCACACTTTAACAGTGTAATGTACAGCACTTGGTGTGACTTTAAAGGTGGTTTCCAAGGCTTATTTCCACAAGATGCTCAGGTGACATCTGTGCTAATAAATTAAATTGACTAGTCCTGGATACTGGAACCAACTCACTGCAGCAATCCCTAGTGTGGATTTTGCCTATGACAATTAGTACTCTCCCTAATAATTTGAGGAGCTGTTCTGTGAATCTGGGAGTTAGATAACCCCCAAATGAACAGTTTGCATGAGGTCAGAGTGTTTTGGCAGACTTTAGGCCTCATACTTTCCCAGCATAAACCACGTTATTGATTGTGATACTCCAGGATGAAATTTATGCCAACCAGCTTAAATATAAAGGTTCTTGCAGCTTCATAAAACTCAGTGAAAACTTCTTGCATTGAATTCAGATCTTTTCTCTTGAATTTCATTCAGTAGAAATCCTAGAGAAGCACGAGTTCCAAGGAAGATTCACCTTTTGAAAGAAAACCTGAAGATCAGATCAGCTGCTCTTCCCTGGGTTCTCTAGAAGTGTACGAGCCTGCAAGGGAATGGCTGGTGTGACACATGTAGCATTAGATATTTGCCAGGCAAGTCCCAGATTCCGGGAGAGTGTCCTTCATGCTGCTGAGTTAGCTGCAGGAAGGGCCACTTCAGGAGCTTTCGTTTTTGAGTTGCTTATCTGCTCTTGCTCAGTCTCCTTGAAGTCAGAATTTTGCAAGGGAGTGTATAGCTTGCCTTACATCTGTTGTATTGTGCTGTTGTTGGGACATCAGAGTCGTCCATGAAACCTCTTGGCAAAAGCAGCCACAGTGAGGTGAGCAGCACAGGTGTATATCTGACACTGTGGAACCTTCGCCAGCACTGACAGCACCTTTCGTCGGTACCACTGATTTGACGTGTGTTTGGAGAATAGATGGCATGATTCTGATTGATGCCAGAGACTTCTGCTCGATTTTTTAGTACGTCTGCAATTCTGAACCCCTCTCCTGCTTGCCTGCTCCACTGTAGTATCCAACTTTTGGAGCCTACTCTTACCTCTGATGTGGAGTGAACTAAGATAGCCCCAAATCCCTTTGTCCATCCCTTCCCCTCTAGGCACCCTGTAGGGGTCAAGCACACTCACACCAGCTGTTGCATAGTGCTTCATTTTTCTCTCATGTTATCATTATATCCCTTGAGCTTTCTTGCTTCTAAATGGCCCCTGCCTTTTCCTCGCTCTGATCCTTTCCATGGCATACCTTTATTTCCCTTTCTTTCCACCCTGCCTTGGCTGGGATGAACACAGCAGTCCAGGAGAGGGCGCAGGATGCATTCAGAGATGAGCTGGAGAAAGTTTGAATGCCTGATTGTTTCTTTTTGCTTCTTTCTTTCTTTTCATCTTTTCCTCTGCATTGCTATTTCAGGTGTGTAAATACCTATCCCTACAGACTCTGCCTCTAGGAATCTCTCTACAGTTTTCTCTCTCCCCTTTTTAGCACAGTCTAAGTAGCTGTTTGGTTTTGTTTGGGTTTTTTTTTCTGCTGTTCATGAATTAGGCAGTGTCTACAGCGCTGCCCATGCATCTGTCTTTACATGCCACAGCTGTTTTAAAACTCCCCAACCTGGACAAGCAAGTTAATATGACAGTGTTGGTGACTTTAGGCTTGCGCTGTATTCACTTCTCCTTTACTAACCACATTTCAGTGGTAAAAGGTAGGTCCTTTGCCTCACTAGTGTGTGGTGTCAAGCCACCGTTGATGGAAGTGTGGGATATCTGCCTGCTGAGGTTATCCTTTCAGGGTATCTTGTAGATTTAGAGGACAGGAAAGGTGTGAGGGTGACAGTGGGAGAAGAGCTAGTTGCATTACAGGGCTGCTTTGCCAGTAGGTTGAGCTTCCACTTTTCCCTTCCCTTTTCTAATTACATTACATGATCACAGCAATCCTTTCTGGCTTTAAAATTGATGGCAGATGTATTCCCCAGATAATGAGTCGCATACAAATCTGTATGAAACCTCCCGTTGAATTTGATAGCAGGAGTACTGTTCCAATTTAAAGGTTATAGGATGACGCAAAAAAAGCTAAAGAAAGGTTATCCTTTTCCACTCAGCCTCTGGAACTTGGGTAATTATAGAGCTGACCTTGCCAACACTAAAGCATATGCTTTTGCATGACTGAAAGGAAGCTCTCCATGGACAAGGAAACGCAGGAGTGTTCTCCACATGTGAACTGGACAGAGCTGCAGAGGGCTGAGAACTGTGCCACCAAGATTTGTCACCAAACTCCTTCTCATGGCAGAGCGGCAGCATTTAAAGTTTCTCTGAAAAGAAATATTATTTTCAAACCAGAAATGTTCTATCATATTGCACTTCAGAACATTTAAATTATTATTATTATTAATCATGGTGGAATGTATTAACATAAAATAACTACAATACTGTAATATTGTCAACCTTTTTTCATTATTGAATATGATCTCATCATATAGACAGATCTGTAGCCTAGAGATTTTGCAGCAGTGCTCTCCTACTTCTTTGACACTGAAGTCTGTGCTCCTCTTAGCCGTAGAGGATGGTGAGCCTACATCTTTTGTCTAGGGCAGTGGCAGCAGATACCTTTGTTATGCTATTTGACAAGCCTTTTGTCACACGGTCACATAGCTGTATGAAGACAAACATTCTTGCTAAAAGCCACAAACACAAGTATAGCCGAGGTTTATGTAAAGCAAGAGAGCACAGAATAACCAGACCCTTCATGTCTTAACGTATCTGGTATCAGCAGAGACTTATTTTCTTTTCCTGTGCCTGCCATGAATGAAGTTAGTCAGTATTTGGTACTGTGGCCTATGGCTGGGGATGCTAGGGACCACGTCAAAGCAGACAATGAATAGTCAGGGAAGGATGTGTGCTATCATGGGAAGGGTATGAGCTATTTCAGAGATCCAGGTTTTAGTGACTGGAATTCTATTTAGTGCCACTAGGGGATACCCAAACTGTTGCCAGCCTGTAAGAAACAGCTCCTTAACCTCAGCTTTTTGGAAATCAATTGCTAGGAGAAGGAAATGTATTTGGAGGGAATAGAGGGAATAGATATTTAGGTACATCTAAAATATTTCCTTCAGCTTACAATAGGAGTTCAATGAATAGAATCATGGGCATACAAGTTGAAGCAGTGAGTGACAGGAAACTGACCTGATAAGCTCCCTGTATCTAAAAGCTGTAGCTTTCTCAGTGTTGGAAAGTGGCTGGTTCCTGTGAGATAGGACCTAACTCCCACTGATGGAGCAGGCACATCCTATTGTGAGAGGCTGGAAAATGCTAAGGTAGTATGGGAGAGAGAAGGATATATCTAGAGGCTTAGAGAAGGACTGGTTGGATATTTCTAGATTTTTTGCTGGCTGGCTAGCTAGGATCTGGTGCAAACCAGGTAAGTGGACTTGATTACTGTTAACTTAGCTTGTAGAGTCAGAGGGAGCAGAAGAAGCCCACAAAACTCATTGAGGAGCTCACTTCTTCCCCATCCCCAACCAGAGGTGTTGTCCTGGGAATGTCTAATAGCAATGGTGGCCTAATGGTGTGTTCCAGGGATTGTTTTACTCCTCCAGAAAAAAACAAGCCATTTCAGACAGGAAGGAGTCTAATGATGTGATGAAGTTCTCAAGGAACTAAGAAGAAACTTCTATCATTTTGCTCCAAAAGTCATGCCAAGCAGGGATCAAAGCATTTTCTTACCTTGGTCAAACCAGGCTACATCAACAGTGCTGCTGCTGAATCTGACAGTCTCACCACAAATCCTTGTATTGGAGTGGATGCGGGGGCAAAAATTCCTCTCTGTCCTCCAGTAACATTCCCTGCTGGGTAGTGTCTCAGGAGGCCTGTGATGAGGATGGTTAACCTGTTATTGTGTGAACTGCATCTTTTTGGGATGGTTAAGCTCACAAAGGCTGTTAATCTGGCACCTAGAGCAACACGAAGATGTTTGCTACTAATGAAAGAAGTTTTTTAAAGGCACATGAAACACCTCCTCTTAAGACCCATGGTAAAGCTTTGTCTTGGTAAAGTTACTCTCCAGTAGTCTCATCCAACGCATGCAGGATTTATGCCCAGGATTCATTCTGGGGCTGTCATTTCAGTCTGTGCCTTCCCTTTAAAGACTGCAGTGGTGTGAATGGGATATACGCCATAAAAAAAGTCTCCAAACAATTTCCTCTGGAGATTGGAGATAACTTCTTTCACAGGGACTGGTCAGGGATGTAGCTGGAGGATTCCATGCTGAAAGCCTGTGCACTGGGATGGATAATATGTTAAGATGACCTTCTTTCCCAATCAATGTCAGGCAGGTGTTCCTTTTCCCTTGGTCCTGCTGACATGAATTTCCTGAGTGATTGCTTATCTGTTTCTCATTGTTGTAATACCTGCCCACCTGAACATCATCTGTATGCTGCTGGCATAAGGACTTGTTTCTGCTCTTCTAAGGGCTGTATATCAATGTTGAATAATGCAGCCAGAAGTCTCCAGAGCTCGTGTACTGCAAGTCATTAAACTGGACTGACTTTGGCTCCATACATGGTGAACAAGCTGTTCTTTTTAAAACAGTGATTTAGTGTCTTAGATTGTAGTAAATACTGCCCTATAGAAAAGGGGTAACTCCAGTTTCTGGTGAGACAGGTTGTTTTAAGGTATCTGAATGACTTTAATTGCTCTTTAAATTTAATTTGTTAATTTATGTTCATTTGTCCTGACTGCCCTCTTGATCTCAAAGCAGGTTAGAACACATCTGAACTTTTTTTTTCTAGCCAAATGTGGTGCTTTTTCACCCACAGGAAGCTTCTCCAGCTGTGCCTTTGTAATCTTCAAAATTTCTTCCATTGTTTCCTCTTCTTCCCCACCTGTTTGATCCCCTCCTTTTGTCTTAAAAATTCTGCCAAATGCTTCCTTGAGTTCTTCCAAATGCAGACTCCCCTTTCATTCTGGTGATTGCTTGTGGCACAGTGGAAAATAATTTTTTTTTCCTTGTCAAAGGGCCTTTGTGATAAGTTAGCCCTCCCAGAACAGAAGGGATAACTGTAACACTGTTTGTGGCTATGGCTGTTGGGGAGAAAAACCCCTTTCTTTTGCTCACTGTTTCTAGAGTCCTTAGGGCTGTGGACTTTTGCAGAGCACCTAACATTAACACTTGGCTTTTGCAGCATCAGGAAAATATATGAGGACTGAGATATCTGTGGTGGGGGAGAAACAAAGAATGGACAAATGACTCTTTACCAACCTTCTTATGGTTTGGGATTTCACCTGCAAAAAGCCATACCAGGCTTCATAACTCAACAAAACTGCATTTCTATAGGCTTTTCTATTATTTTCCATTGCTTTCCCCTTGGTTACATGCCATTTTTAAGTATAGTGAGGTTTCTGGGAAATAATTCAGCTCACATGTTTTATGTTCGGTTTTTGCATTTATGTATTCAGCTTAATTTTGACGATCCATGAGAGAAAGCCTAACATGGGCTGAAAGGTCAATCTCCCTGGCATCCAAGAGTGCCAGTCCTTTTCACTTGCTGGGAATATCATCCTCGGATGGAAGCTCCACAGAATGGAGCGGCATCTATTAGTGGGCAGGGAAACGGTAGGTTGGAGCTCTGTGGGGAACTGCAGGTGCTGGAGAAGGATCACTCTGCTGCAAGGTGAAACAACTGACCAGTGAAATGCTTAACTGGTTTGAAGCTTTAAGAGTTTGGGGTATTTTTGTTAAAATGAAGTTATGTTGGAGGCAGGTAAATGGCAGTCAGTGTGCCCAGGAGGTGAAGTCACCCTGTCCTTGCGCACAGTTTGCAGGGTTAGGTAGTACAGATAAAGAAAAAAACTGGTGTTTTCCCTGTCAGAGCTTGATTCAGGCTTGGTGTAGCTTCTTACTTTTCTGTAGTTTTTCTACCAAAAGCAATGAGAGCTGGGGCAAGATCAAAGTTTCTGTGGCCCTGAAGAGGAGCAGCCTGTGAGGGAGGGCTCTGCTGTGACATCCTTTAGCTGGAGCATCTCAGAGCAACCTGGATCTTCTGCTTGGAGTCTGCCCACCCTGTGAGGAGGGTACTGGTTACCTTCAGGAGGTCAGGTGACTGCATGGAAATTCCCTTCCATGGATCCAGAGATATTTTGTGGTTCTGGGCAAAAAAATCAAAACTAGGGTAATCAAAGTTCAAGGAAAGAAACCCTAGACAAGCAAACCTGCTTTCTTTCTCATTGGACGGCATCTGGTAAGGAGGGTTGCAGGAATAAGGTAATCCCATAAAGGAACTGTTGTCGCACCTTCGGGAGGCACCAGGAGGAGATCCCGCAACCTGCAGCAGCACAGATGTGAGGCTCAGCTTCTGCTGAGTTCACTCCTCAGTAAATATCGCACTGCATTTGAGAAAGGAAAAGTAAGTAAGCGCTCAAGCAAACAAAACATATAGAGTGAGCACTTGTAAGGCAGCTGCCAAAAGCACAGGCACAACCACATTTGGCTGAATTTTGTGGCTACCTGAAAGAAAGATAATTCCCTGGAGGCTCATAACTATTGCCTGAGGTGACAGTGATATCGAAACCTCTATCATTGTAACTCCGTAAATCATTTGGGTAAATGATTCTTGACAAGACAATGGGATAGACAGAACAACCGGACCTAAAACCAGGTAGCAGAAACTTCAGTGGGCTGATTGCCCAAGAAACTTGGCTATACCACATGAAATGTATCCTTAAAGTGAAGTTGACTAATTATAATATGAAAAACACTCCTCTAGAAGTTAGGATACCTGCCGCCGCTTGAAGACACTCACCCACTGACCTTGTGCAGTAAAATTAAGAGACACTATACCTTTAATTGAAGATGAAGACATTTTACACCAGTCAGCTTCAAGATAAGGAATTATGAGCACCAGTAAAAAGTTGATGAACAACGAATATGTTAATTATGCTAATTTAAAATGTATAAATGAATGACTGTTTCAATGCTGGGTGTGCTAGCTCTGTGGAAATACCCCCTAGTACACTTTTCTGCACAGAACTGCTGATAAATAGCTAATACATCAACTCTGTGTGTTATTGGCTTGCACACTGGGTAAATGATCCACCAAGTATTGGGACAACAACAGAGTGGCTTTTCTGGGGCTGTCCAACCTCTCCTGTACCGGTGGCTTGCCTTTCTATTGCACTCCTCCTGAGAATCAGGCTAGGTTTTTCCTCCCCTGCAATTCTCTGAGAGATGGATCAGGTTATTTCTAACAAGTCACCGTGGCCATTTTAAGTGGCTGCCCCTTTCTATTTCTGTCTTCTCACCTAATGATGAGGATGAAACCTAGCCAGGGTAATCTGTGGGCAAATCACAGACTTGACAGGTGTGCCAGGTTTTTAACCTGTGGGAGTCCACAGTCTGCACATCAGTCTGCGTTGACTCCTCCCTGTCCCAGTGTATCCCACTGGATTCAGTTGTAGAGCCCTTTCCATACTGTTTGTTGGCCAATGCCAAGGTAAAGTAGGTCAGCTAACTTGAAGACCGTCTCTGATTAGCCTCTAGCAAGGTTACCAGTGCAGTTCAGCCACCGGAGGACTCCAGTTTTATTTCACAAAAATTACAGAAGGCTACTAAAAATTACCATTGTAGTGGGCCAAAAGGAGGGTCTCAAATCCTGCAGAAGCCTCATGTCTTACCCTAATGCTTGGGCATGCAAATTGAAAAAGGGATGTCCAGCTTCCTGCATCACGAACAATCAAGAATCTGGGACACTTGCTTAAAATTATTTGGGTTATTACAATGATTTTCTGAGGCTCCTGAGATCTGTCTCTGTGCCAGTGCAGCAAGGATGTGCTCATAAAATCCCTTTTTGTGTGACGGAGCATTGACACTGGAGAACAGAGGCAGTGATGTGTGTGGAGGTAGAGGACCATGGGACATGCAAAGATAGATTCACACCACTTCTGTGAGATGCTTTTATCAAGGCCTGGCCAGGGGTAGGAAGGGAGGTTATTCACCAGATTGCATCAGCTTGAATTTATTAAAATTTTGCCTTTTCTCTCTTCTCCCATCATTGAGGGACAAGTGCAGCACAGGAGGGAATCAGAGAGGAAGCTTTTATTCATTGCAGAGCATTGCAATGAATTCACTGCATGTCCTTGAAGGAACCCCACATTTTGTAGCTGACCCTGAGCTTTAACATCAGGAAAGCATTTCTTTTTTTTTTTTTTATTTTCCCTCCCTCAGCTCTAGTCCTATTTTTAGAGCTTGCCGTTTTCTCAGGGGCTTCACAGTCTATTTTTAAAAGACTTTGCAGGCTGCCAAACCATTGTTATTTTCTCTAGGGTGGTGTCAATGTGGTGCCTATAGCAAATGTGTTCAGCATTTGCAATAGGTATTGTTTTAAAGCAGAAAAGCATTACTGAATGTGAAAAATGCTTTTGCAAATACAGCCCCACTGTGAAGTGCTTTATTTTCACAGAGCATCCTTTTGCTTGTCTCGTGACTTTCCCCTTTTCTGAAACACCATTGGTCTGACCGTCAAATTGCTCACTGCTGCATGAACCTGATCTGTACATTATTAGATCATCTAGAGTGACTGTAAATCAGGTTTGATCCAAGTCTTGCAGCATGTTTAATGTTTTTGTAAAGCTTTTTTTCTTGCCTTTTATATAGTGAATGGGTTAAAGAGCCCAGGTCTGAAAGCAATGTAAGGAAGAGTTTGAAGGGCTTAAAATATGAAGAGTAGCAAATATTAGTAATGATCATCATGATATCAATTTTAGTGGCATTTCTCAAATGAACCCAGGATAATCACAGCTTCTTTGTACCTGTGGGGAGAGAGAAAAAAAAAAAAGGGAAAAAGTCAGGAACAGTTATGTAAAGATGTGGGAGCAGATGTACTCCTGGTGTAAGCTGGCACTGCTCCACTGATGCCAGTCAAACTAGCTGATGTGGGGGAATATGTGTCTGTAAGGAAAGCTGGAATCAGATTTACCAGTGAGCTACAGTGCCTTTATTAGCTACCACACATCAACTTAACACAGTATCTGCCCATGTAATGCTCTGGTCCCCTCACAAGTGTGAGGGACAATGTCTATATTAAATATCTTTCATAGATGCTTAAGCTAATGTCTCTCTATACTGCCTGCTGCAGACAACACTGCCCAAGAGGACAATTCCTGCTTTTCAACCCATGTGCAGTCATTCCTTGAGCTGTAATAGCTCAGCTGTGCCTTTGAGCACTGAGTTTACAGGTCATGGACATGTGCGGAACACCTCCTTGATCAGCTTCTTGTGTGAATGCCATGGGAGGACTGAGGGAATGTCTCCATGGGAGGTGATAAGCCACCCTTCTCCAGAATCACAAGTGCATTTAGAAACCTGAACTTCCTTGTTTCAGTAACGTTTGAGATCATAAATACTTTTACACATTTGAGCCCTGGCATGCACTACGGGTGCCAGGCAAGGGAATAATGCACAGTACAGAAGAATGGCTCTGCTATTTGCACAGTCCCTACTCTGAGTCCTTTCCCTGAACCACGAACCATCCAGGAGCTTCACAAGCTGGTGGTACAAGCTATGGTATTCATTTAAATTGTAAACTTCCAAGGGATTTCTATTCCACAAATTTGTTCAGCTGCCTGCTGAACCCTTGTAAATTATTGCCATTCTCAACATCCTGCAGCAAGGAGTCTCACAGCTCAGCTCTTCCATGTGGAGAGTCACCTCTTGTTGTTTGAACCTGCCCCCTTATTTATTGGCTCCTTACTCATAACTGGACTTCACTGTATTGCTTGAAGGCTCTAAATTGCCTAGCATTCAGTCTTGGATCATGAAAGGCCCATCTCAAGTTTACCAGGACACCTGTGAACTTTTGTGAACCTAATCCGAGACTTGCGTTTGTAACCAAACCAAAGAGGTTTTGCCTAGGTTTGCATTTCATTGCAAATGCCTTACACTCTTATAATCCCACTGGACAAAGAACGATCATTTGTAAGCCCCCAAGAAAACTGCCTGACTGCAAGTTATTTTGGCATCAGCCCTCTGCACTATACCATGAACTCTGAGAAGCCACCAATCCTGGTTTGTGCTCTTGGCAGCTGAGCTGGTTGGCTGGTTTTGAAGGTACAACAGCCATAGCAGATGGCTGTGAGGTTAGCAGGGAATTTATTCAGAGCTATGTATAAACCAGGCTGTCTTTCCTCAGAGGGAATGGCAATCAAGAGCACGCTCACATACCCACCCACATCTGCACACTAACATCCCAGCACTACGTGGTGACTGAGGAGTGGAGGAGACAGCCTGTCTGTCACACGCCAACTCTTCTGTGCTGCTTTACCCCACAGTCTGTACCAGCTCAGCAGGGCTGTTGGCTCTGTCTGCACTGCTGAACAGTGGAGGTGTTTCATGAATAGATGAACCTGAATAGGGCTGAAATGGTGCAGAGCCTCCATCTTGGGCATATCTTTTTAGATACCCCTCATGACCCATGCCCAATCAGCAGTCCTAGGTCACTGCTGTACTTCCACTGCAAACTGGCTATCAGCAGTTTGCAGCACTGCTTTTCTGAAGTAGTGGTTTGTAGGAGGCTCAAAGTCTGGTGAGAGTCAAAGGGTTGGGACAGGAGGGATAGGAATAATTCTCTGTTTTCCTGGGAAAAAATACTATGTTAGATGTTGGTGTTGCAGTGAAGATGGCTGAACAGAGAACAAGCTGTAAACCCTCGAGAAGTTTCCTCTAAAGTGTCTGTTTTGTAAGAGCTAAGCGTGTCCGCGATGTGCTGAAGCAGATGTGAAGGACCCTTTGTCAGAGCCTGCGACAACTCAGCAAAGATACCAGCAGATAATGGGATTTGATCTGCCAGGTCCTTGACTTCTTTCTCTGCCCCTAGAGTAACTGCATTAATTTTTATCTTTAAACATTATGAAAACTATATGAAAAAAAACCCCACCGATGGTACCAGCTCTGAGTCATGCCAGCATATTTACATGCTGGTGTATTTAGGTGTGAAGCTGTTGGAGTTCAATAAGTATAAAGCAGCACTCAGTAAGCGAAGTAGTGGTAGTAGTACGCTATTTAGATAAGGGAAAGGGAGGTGCGATATGCTGTCAGTAAGTACTTGGCACCTTGCAGTATTGGCCCCAAATGAGGCTGGCCCGGGCTGTTTTTAAACCACTGCATTTCCTGCAAGTTAAATTCCTTTCCTCAGCCTTGGAGGACATACCAGTGTTATCTGCCCGATGGGAAATGGAAAAGATTTACATAATGAAGTGTACTTTGCTGTGGATCTGTTCTTATCACTATCTGCTAAGTGATACGACTCATATCACCTCTGTTTGTCCTTTTCACCTCAGGCTGTGGTTGCACAATTAATGACCACTGATATGGGATGGGTGCAATATTGGATCATCCAGCAGGACCAGCTGGGTTTGGAACACAGTACGGATGTTTATCATGTTTCTGCTGAATTATCAATAGTGCACGTGGTAGTAGTTGTGGGAAGGAGGATAGCACCTGCTCTGACATAAGGTTTGCTGGGACCGAGTTAATCTTGTACACTTTGGGGTGCATTCAAATGGGCATAGTGACTTTATATGCTTTTACTATGTGGCTATGCCATTTTTGCTTTAGCACCAGGAGTCTTAAAACCAAATTTGCAGTGTCATTGCACAGGGTGTAGCTTCTTCCTATGTGCTACTCTTGTGCCTGTGGTATAGCGGGTGTGTATCACAGATACATTTGAAACATCGGTGGAAACCTGTGAGGCATCCCTTGCACTGTAATACCCTGGAGTTCTACAGTCTCTTGCTGGACCACACAAACACGTTAGCACTGGAGGGTGGATTTTGGGCCAGAGATGGCTCTGGCGTAGCTATTGCTCCCCAACTCCCTAGTTGCTTTATTCCACAAAGAAATGATACCTGTTACCAGACCAGTGCCCTGCCTGTTCAGCCCCAGTTTCCAGTCTCTCTTTGGCAGACATGCACATAACCCAGAAACTCACTTGCCCCCCTGAAGTACAGGACAGAAGCCTTTCATTCAGTTCCTAACCAAGCTCTTTGTTCAGATCTTTGTGCAAACAGCCTCTGCTTGTCAGACTGCAGTTTCTGGGTTACTGCTCTGCAGAGCCCTTGCTGGTGTTTCAGGGGAATTGGTTAGCTTCTAGGTAATGGGTTACATCTTTGCTTCCAGCTGCTAGAGAGCACAGAAAAAAGCTAAAAATACATCTCAGCCGACACCTAATGTCACTTCTCCACTTGAGGGGTTTGTGCAGTTGCCACAGGGATGTTAAGCAATTGCACAGGGGAGGGGACATAACCCTTATTTTTGTGAATAGAAGGGGAGGTACGCATGAGAAAAATCCCTCTTTGAAAAGGCTGATGAGCCTGGTGCTTTGATGCCTGTGTTGAAAAAGCGTGCAGCTAAATACTCACAGATTTAGACCAACCAGTCTTGTGTGAATGCTATTTTTGGAAAGCACAGCACAGAAATATGGCACATGCATCACATGTGAATTGGGAAAGTGCAATCTATTTTTGGACCCTGTTTGCATATGTGCTGAGTCAAGGTTTGCATGCAGAGCAAGCCTGCACCTAACGTCTCTTAAATCTCCTTTAGCAAGGTTGTTAGCTTTCAAGTAATTTGTGGGTCCCACAAAAACCTTTCTCCTGATTTTACTAGTATCTCAGCATTGCAGGGAGATTAATTAGAAAAGCCAAAGAATTAATTGAGAAAGGGAGCTATAAGTAAAGGGGAAACAATTTTGAGTTGAGGGGGGATGGGTTCTGCAGAAGGAATAGCAAGGTAAGTGCAGAAAGGCTAGAAAAAGCAGAAAAACTATGGAAAGGTAAAAATGGCTCTGAAAGAAGGTGGGAAATTTACACCTTATTCTATCTTTGCTAAAGCAAACCTATATATAGGGAGCAGCCTCTAGAGAAAACAGGAATTGGAGAAAAAAACTGGAACATCATTACATGAATTACAGCCAACCCTGGCTTTATGGGCATGGGAGAAAAGCCCCTAGGTTACCAGGACTGTCAGGCTGCACAGCAAAGGGATCTTAGCTGAGGATTAAGACTGGCTGGCTGGTGTTGGTCTTAGTGGATAGACTCTATTCTGCAGGGCACTACCTTTTGCAGACTGCCTTCCAGACCAGTGCTGCTGTCCTCACAAATGATGGAAACGAAAATGTAGGTCCCTTTAAGGTCAGACGTTTGACCCAGCAAAGGATGATTCTTTATCCACTATTTCCAGGAGGCAAAGACCTCAAATACTGGAGACAATTAGGCTGCTGCAGACTGCTGTGGTCATTAGGGGGGACTTTAGGTCCTTGTCTTCTATCCTGCCATGCCGTTGACACCACTGTACTCTAGTGCTACCTTCTGCTGGTAGGAAGCAGCAGCACAAATCTGTAGAGGGAATAGGAGCAGTGCTGAAGGTGAGGCTCTGATCGCTCATGTCTGGCACAGGAGAACCTTCTTAGTCCTGTGATCACAGAAATGGGGTTGCAGGCATGGAGAACATGGTGCTTGCACACCAGCAGGCACACCAGCCAGACAGGGGTGCTGGCATGTGGCTGGGCAGAGGCCAGAGCAGGACCTATTCTTTAAGAGCAGTTAGTCATACCCACAAACTGCAGGCTGCATTATCACTGTCACTGAGAGCTGGGTAAAGCATGACCATAGTGAGGTCGAGTGGTGACAGCATGCTGGAGCTGCCCGCCCAGTTGTCCTGCCTTACAGCAAGGGCAAGCACACAGGTGAGCAGCAGGTGAGGAGGGACATGGCACAACATGAGCTGGACTCTTTCTCTTTACCTGCCCATTCCTACTTTCCAGCAAGTCTCCCGACTTGGGGCATAGCTGTGGTATGAAGCCACAAAGCAACCTTTCAGAAAGCTGCTGTGCTCTGGGGAGGGGCACACAATGTTACCTGCAGCTCGCTGGATCCATTCCCACAGTTCAGGGAAAGGCAAGCTGGCTTGTGTGGAAGGACCAGGATGAATTTCTGTTCAAATGAAAACCAGAATGTGAGTGGAGCCAGGCAATATTCACAGCTTCAACTCATACAGCTCTGGGGGGAAGGGAAGGTGTTTTTGTACTGAATAAGATGGGAAGGACAGCAAGAGCAATCTGAGGATTGGCTTGTTGGTGGAGGTCCAGATGAGGTCCAGAGCAGAAACATCCTGTATCCTTCACATCAATACCAGCCCTGCAGAGCTTGTAGTGATGTTGTAAAGCCCTTGTCCTGAGAGAGGTCGACTGTAGAGATTGACCTGAGTGCCATCTAGTGATCTAAAAGCATAAATAAGTGATATTCCAGCCAAATGACCAAGCCACACTGCAGCAGATGCTCTGCACGGTTCTGTCAAGAAAAGCAGAGAAGCAGCCCATGTTGATGAGGTAGATCTGCATTGAGTAGACAGTAGTTTTCTGAAGGCCATCTAATGATGTGCAGAAGTGTGGTTTGACATCAGACATATGAACAGCTCAGCTGAATTCAGCTGAGCCCCACTGAAATCTGCACCACTGCAGAACCTGCGGAGTTCTTGTGTTCCCAGAACGTGGGTAGCAAATGTAAACTCTTCTGTTGCAACTTACATGAAAGGTGATAAGCTCTATCCATGAGCAGCAGGCATTGGGTT
Organism: Himantopus leucocephalus; assembly: GCA_003993805.1. Taxonomy (NCBI): domain Eukaryota; kingdom Metazoa; phylum Chordata; class Aves; order Charadriiformes; family Recurvirostridae; genus Himantopus; species Himantopus leucocephalus. Next base: position 90,941,843 of record RSEF01000001.1, read on the forward strand.
TTATACATTCCCCCAAAAGCCTTCTGAGGTCACAGGTATAGAAGAATTTGGCTAATATCCTATTGTGATTCCCTCTGATGATACTAGATCACCCTAGAGGCTGCTTTTCAAAGGTGAAGCCTCTGAAGCTCATCAATTGCAGACCTGGTTCAGCCCTAGTGTAACTGCTTAGCATATACACCGCCTCTAGGACTGGGGGTAGGCATTGCAGCTGAGGGGAAAGACATTAGCCCTGTTTACTTGCTCCTCTGACAGGAATGGCACTGCCACCATGCATCCCCTTACAGGTTGCTGGGAAAGCATGAGGAGCTTCAACAGTGTAAGGTGAAAGAGCCTTGGAGTGTAGCTTACAGCAGAAAAGGGAGCAGCAGTACGCTGACACAGCATCCCCCTTGCACTGATAATACCATGTCATGCAGCAGAATACTGTGAAGAGGTGGGATTCATGCTGATCTCTGTAGGGGTACAGGGTTGACTCAATTTGTTTATTCAGTTGGTAGAGTCATAGATGTCAACATAGAGACATGTCAACATAAGAACTGTCATATACCTATAAACAGTGTAAGACACAGCATGAAGCATGCCTGGCAGGCTACCACCCATGTGTGCACTCCTTGTATCTTTAATACTGATGGAGCTAGACCCACATGGTCTTTTGTAGGCCCTTCTCTGCCTAGGTACATGTGGTTAGGAAGAGTCTGTTAAAATGACATATATTCTGTTTTTCTTCTTGTATTCAGAGAAAATAGAAAGTGAAATCCACACCGTCAAAGAAAAAAATCTTAGGTTTGAAAACCACTTAGGATTAGGGATCTCAAGCCCTAGTTTTGAAGCTAAGCCTGAGTCTAAAAGCATAATGGCTTAAAACAAGAATAAAAAATGCAAATGCTGATGCAATTTCCAAACTTGGAAAGTGGATACCAGCCAAACAAATGCCAACATAACAATGCCCACAAAACAAAACAAATCAGAATTTCCCTCCAGTTTTCAGTCTATGCCAAAAAAGGCTTGAACACATACCCAAAATCTGTGGAAAGGCAGAGGAAAATCACATAGGTCTCCACTTTTAAGCAATTCTACTAGCAAACATTTTTCATTTTGCTCCCCACTTATAGTGGCTTTGACACCATTTTGTTCTTCATATAACCAAACAAGAAAACAGAAAGCAGCACTTTTCCAGATCTTAGTTTGGACTGGTTTCTGATTAAAACCCCTTAGGTTCATAACCTTCCTTTCTGCAACCATAGAACCTCCACCCTAGAGCCTATGTTGACTCTAAATGTAACTTGGAACTGCTGAAAATCTGAGCGGTCATTTCATTCAATACTCAGCTCATGTCCAGGAACTTTGATGAACTTAACCTGAGATTCATGCTTGTAATCAAACCTAAGCAGAGATCAGTTTTGCCTGGGTTTTAGTTTCACATAAGAAAGTGCCCACCTTCCTACCTGTCTTCACCTTGACGGGGCAGTGGAACATCCGGCTATCTCCTCATATATCATCAGTAGCTTCTCAGGTTATATAGCCAGCCTCCTCCTCCTGATACTAGTAACCCACCCATTTGTGCTTCATTCTCATAAAACTTGCTTATTCTGGTTAGTGTTCCCTGCAGTTGACGTGGTCGGCTCTGTTTAAGGAATGACTCTCCACCCAGATGGTAGCAAGCCTGACAAGGACTCTTTTCAGAGCTATGTACAAATCATGTCATCTTCTCTTGGATGGATTAGAGTCAACAGCACCATAATTGCAAACCCACGCACCCACCTCTGCAAACTAGCATTCCAGGACTGTGCAGGAAAACAGAATGCCTGCCTGACCCACACAAGTCTGCCGTGCCAACAAACCTTACCGGCTGTAAGCAGAATTAGAGATAATAGATTATTAGCTTAATTCACAGGGCGTTTCTTGTTTGTAGCATCAGAGTGGCCATTTGCCACTGGAGAAACTGAGGTACAGCAAATCAAAATGCTTTTTAGAGGTCAGGCATACATCCAGGAACAGAACATTGGACAGTGACTGCACCATATACAGAAGTGATGATCTTAATGCTAATTCAGTGTCTTCTACATCGCTTTGCAAAAATAATTGAAAGAATACTTGTGTTTGCATCCTCTGTACTCTCAGATTATCTTAACTGTCTGACTGCTTGTGTCTGAAGAATTATGCCACAATCTCAGGGGACTTTATGGTACTCACAAATAGGTGATTATCAATGAATTGCTATTTAAAATCCTGGTTATATTAACTTGCATAGATCAGAAAAATAAATTGCATAGTCTGTTATGTTTCTGGATTGCTGAATGTCTCAGATTCTTGCTGGTCTTGAAGAAATAGTCTCATCAATACATTTAAAATGGACTTCCTTTAGACACTGTGAATGACTCACTTTGAATGTACTGCTTCTTTGAACTGTCTGACCACTAGACTTTTTAAAAGAAATTAGTTGATTCACAAGGTTTAAAACCAGAGCTTGACTAATAGGTCTCAGAAGCAACAGGGCTTTTTGGTATAGGATTTTTGTTTTCAAAGCAAATGCCACTCTTACTTGTGTTAATATCAGTGCTAAATGTCACACTGGGCACCTCTCTCTTGTGAGGACACAGTAAAATCCTCTGGTCCTTGACACATAGCATTTCTTCTAGAGCAAGAAGGTTTGAAATAAATAAGCAGTGAGCTTCCTAGGGTATCCCAGACATGCTTGGGTACTTACAGGCATGGCACATGGCATTCTCCTGAAGCAGTAACTGAAAGCCAAAACAGGAACATCCTCGGCCATCTCAAATGGCATCAGATGTCCATGATTAAGAAACTGAACTGAGGCATGGAAATCCCTTTGATAGCAAATAGAGCCAAGAGAGAAATTCTGCTTGTCTGAAACAGGTTTTGGCTGGTGGTCACCTGGGTCACTGGGCTCCAGGAGACTGCACTGGCTAGATTTTCTCCAATTGCAGACCAAGCTTAACCAGCCTGCATTATAGACACTGTCACAGGCATGGTCTTGAGCTTGATGTCTCCCCAGCTGAGATGACAAATGAGGTTTTGTAAATATAAGCCTGCCCCTATTCTCATTGATAAGAGAAGGAAAAAAAAAAAAACGGTAACAGACTGCATAGACCCGTAGTGGGGAAGATGTTTTGGAATATCTCTGCTGGGCATCCCATGCAGGTTGAAAATACTAGTTGGTACTTTGGTCAGATGTGCACCTGGAATTTCATGTATATAATAAAACCAGCTATAGCAGCCCTCTTTCAAGGCTGGGGCTAAAATATACTCCACATTGTGAATGTCTGTTGGCTGTGTGTGGTTTTACACTGACAATTATAATCTAGCAAAAAGTATATTGTTACCATATGCACAGCATAATTCATACAGTCTACTACTAGTGGTGGTAGTAAAGTAGGCCATTTTGAGCACTACACTGGTTTTGTCTGCTAGGTTATTTTATCAGCTGAATATGTGAATAATATATGAAAAATAACTAAGCTCATTTTAACTTTTGGGAGGAGGCACAGCTTTATGGTGCTGGTCATAATATTTGGAGTGGAAGTAGCTCCACTGAAGCTGATAAAAATCCAGTGCTATTTGAACCTGGTTCACAGCACACACCCATCTCCCTTTGGGTGACAGAACTGGTGACAACTTCCACTGTGTGGCACCTGTGTCTGCAGGTGGCCCATTAAATACCTCCGTTGTTAAGTGCCATAGAGCCGAGTCATTGTATAGGCACGGGTCTGGCAAAAAGCACTTGAAGCACATCAGGACTGTTGTTGACTTCATTAAGACTACGTTCATGTTTAAACAGCTGCTTGAGACCCCCGTTGGATCAAGCTTTACATATCTAATAAAGAGCCCTGAAGGCTGAGGTTCATCTCTGAACAGAACTTTATTTGGTTTAAGTTATCCATCACATTGAAATAATGCTGTTGTTGGGTAGGAGATATAACTATTTTTATGGCTATGTGTAATATTTTCCTCTCTCACCAAAGTGCCTTTCTGAGTGATAAATGTGTAGGTTTCCTGCTTCCCCATGTCTGAAGGAGCAGAGGAGGCCGGCTGGGTGCGGTGCCTTTGCCCTGTTTATACAAGCTGTGCTGACGGAATGGTGGAAACGGCCAGGCTGTAAACTGGTAATGATCAGCCTGCAGATGCCCTTTCACAAGCGGCACATCGGCAGGCTGATGCAGAACAGGAACTTCTTGTTTACACAGCTCACCATCTGCATCGCAGTGGCACCATCCTCCCATCTGTGTATACAAACTGGAATGCTGCCCCCATGAGCAGTGCATCCCGGTTAACTCGTTGTAGCCTTCCAAGAATCCAAAGTCTTCTCACTATTCTGGCAATATCTTTCCCCCCTTCCCGGGACAGCTGCTGTAATCTGGACCTGCATGACACAGTTGTAACAATTTAATGCTAGAAAGATCAAGGAAATGGAGCAATAAATGGAAATGGAGGACTCATTCTATTCAGTAACCTGCTGAAGTTTCACTGTGAAATGTTTTATGTGTCCTGTTGGTCTCTACCTGAGGAAGAACCATTAGTTAAAACAAAAATAAGATATTTTTTTTCTTAGGTAATGAAGGCAGGAATGAGGCATAGTCAGTTGTTGTAGTCAATTATGCAATCACCAGAGGATTAAACCATGCCACAGATGATGACAAGGCCATCAGTCACAGGGCTCAGTTAAACACTAGAGCCTCCATGGACTTAATAACAGCCAGGTGCCATATTAAACTTGTCCCTCTCCGCAGTTGCAAAAGTGAATATTATAATTTCTTCAGTGCAGATATCTTCATCAGGTAGTATGCTAATGCTGCAGTTTACCTAGCAAAGGCTAATGTGATCTTCTAATGGTTTCACAATGAGACCTAAGCTACAGGGTAGAAAGGACCATGAAGCAGTATCTCCAGATGAAGCCACACTTTGCCTAGCTGCTGATTTTTTTTCAAGTCTGCAGTGACAGAGAGGATTGCAAAGTAGTGCATGTGTGATGCCTAATAGGTTAGCTGTACAGGAACTTCTTCAGGTTGGGCTCACGTCTCTGTTTGCTAGGTGGGAGTTCTGAAACTTGCCTGCTCTTAGACCAGTTGAAACACAACATTATTTATCCCTCTCAGACAGGGAGAGATCTAAAACGTCTGCAAACTACTCTGAGGCAAGCATGGCATCTGATCGTTCCCCCAGCAGAACTCTTCCGACTTCCTGCACCTCTCCTGCATCTGTTTTGACACTGGAAGGCATAGGGACAGTCAAGTTACCAGCTCTTCCCTCACTTGTTGGTGATTGTCTGTTAGGTCATCCAGTTGTTGCTGTCCCACCCTTAGAAGCATCCCAGGCTTAGCCTCTGCCCAGATGGGGTTTGCTAGATCTTTTTTCTCTCTTCATTACCCATCCATTATTATCTCTGTTCTTTTGTGGATTTGAGCCTGCCAAAGAAGTCTTTGTTCTTTACCTTTTTCTGCTTGTTTTCTATATTTTTTTCCTCCTTGAAAAATAGTTATCCTGCACTCCATGTCTAGCTGAAACAAATGCTGTCTTCTTTTTCCCTTACACCTGCTTTTGAAGACCCGAAATGCTGCCAGAGTTCCAGTGTTCCACAGTGTCCTTAAATGCAGTGAAGAGGCTTTCTTCTTCAACACTTTCTATCCTTTCTGCTCCTCTCTGACAAATGAAGGTGTCTTTTCAAATGTAAAACAAGCCGTTCTTTTTCTTTGTATTGGTGAGTGGTTTTGTATCAGGATTGCTCCCAGAGAGGATTGCCAGATCTTCAGAAGAGTGGCCCCACTTTCTGTTTCTGGAGGCTTACATCCTCCTTTTCAAAGCAATGACTTTATGTATCTTGCCCTTAGTTTGACAGTTAGTTGGAGAAAGCAAGGCATTGGCTCCAGAGTACCTTTGTCAGCACCCATTGTGCCAGGCATTAGCGATCTATATTTGCAACCAGCTTTCACAAAGCAATGACTGTTTCTTTCTCATGAGACTTCTGCTGCCATGTAGGTCTGAGAAACTCAGGTATACAGCCCCAAAGACATTCATTCGCCAGTACAAAGACCACTGGCAGGAGTGATGTGTGTGGACCTGCCATGGTGGTCCTGCCTGCAGTGCAGATATTTTCTGCAGTGCAGAGCAGAGGTGACACAACAACCATTTGGTGCAAGTGGTGTTTCTGTGTGCATCTTCACCTAGCCCCTCTTCAACTCAGCATCAGCCTAAGCTGCCTATTCAGTAAAGGACTTTCTTTGAGTTTTGAGAAACTTTTTTTCTTGTTTTCTACTCCAGCTGCAAGGCTGAGGTACATTCTTATGGCAGCAGTTTCTCTACCGCTTTTTGGTGACTATATGGACCTTGATGCTCTGACCCTTCTTTCAGCTCATTTCAAGGTCTAATTCCCACTGAGCATTAACACTAAGACAGAAATCCCCTGAATAACAGGAGGTAATTTGAAGTGCATGCTGCTTGCATTGGGCCCAAGGGCTTCCAGCATGTGAGTTGCTGGAAACATACAGTTTTTGTAGACTCTGTTTTTTGCTTAGTGCCAGGGGACATGTATTATATTTTACTGTATGTTACAGTTCTAAGATAAAATTTCAAATGACGAAAATTTTCAGTGTGAAAGTTGGATTAAAATCCCAAATATTTTCACATGTTCAACTGTCTTACTCTAGGTGCCTAGAAATGAATCAAAGGGTGGGGGTGTTGGTGGATGAGAAGCTCAACACAACCTGGCAATGTGCGCTTGCAGCCCAGCCAATCATATCCTAGGCTACATCAAAAAAAATTTGGCCAGAAGGTCAAGGAAGGTGATTCTGCCCCTCTACTCTGCTCTTGTGA
>RSEF01000001.1:90957954-90969194 GCA_003993805.1 Himantopus leucocephalus
CCTACCATTTGTTTCAGGGAATTTACAAGTCGTCTCTTACAGGATGTTTTACCCAGTGTGCAAGTCAATAACACACAGAGTCAAGGTATTAACTATTTATTAACAGTTCTGCGCAGAAAAGGGTGCTAGTGTGCATTTCCACAAAGCTAGCACACCCAGCATTGAACCAGTCATTCATGTATACATTGTAAATAAGCATAATTAACACATTCATTGTTTATCAACTTTTTACTGGTGCTCATAATTCCTTATCTTGAAGGTGATTGGTGTAAAATGTCTTCATCTTCAATTAAAGGTATAGTGTCTCTTAATTTTACTGCACAGGCTCAGTGGGTGAGGTTCTTCAAGCGGAGGCAGATATCCTAACTTCTAGAGAAGAGTTTTTATATTATAGTTAGTCAAGTTCACCTTAAGGGCACATTTCATGTGGTATACCCAAGTTTCTTGGGCAATCAGCCCACTGAAGTTTCTGCTACCTGGTTTTAGGTCCTCTTGTTCCATCTATCCCATTGTCTTGTCAAGAATCGTTTACCCAAATGATTTACAGAGTTGCAATCATAGAGGTTTTGGTATCAGTAGGAGTTGGAAGGGATTTCTTGAGATCATCTAGTCCAACCTCCTTGTTAAACAGGTTCACCTAGAGCAGGTTGCACAGGATTGCGTCCAGGCAGGTTTTGAATATCTCCAGAGAAGGAGACTCCACAGCCTCCCTGGGCAGCCTGTTCCAGTGCTCTGCCACCCTCAAAGGAAAGAAGTTTTTCCTCATGTTCAGCTGGCACTTCCTGTGTTCCAGTTTGTGCCCATTGCCCCTTGTATTGTTGCTGGGCAGCACTGAAAAGAGTCTGGCCCCATCCTCTTGACACCTACCCTTTCTAAATTTATAAATATTGGTGAGATCACCTCTCAGTCTTCTCTTCTCCAGGGTAAATAGACACAGATCCCTCAACCTTTCCTCATGAGAGAGATGTGCCAGTCTCCCGATCATCTTTGTAGCCCTCCACTGGACTGTCTCCAGTAGTTCCTTGTCTTTCTTGAACTGGGGAACTCAGAACTGGACACAGTACTCCAGATGCGGCCTCACTAGGGCAGAGTAGAGGGGGAGGATAACCTCCCTCCACTTGCTGGCCACTGTCTTTTTAATGCACTCAGGGATACTATTGGCCTTCTTGGCCACCAGGGCACATTGCTGGCTTATGTTCAACTTGTTGTCCACTCAGACTCCCAGCTCCTTCTCCACAGAGCTTCCTTCCAGCAGGTCAACCCCTAAACTGTACTGGTGCATGGGGTTATTCCTCCCTAGGTGCAGGACCCTACACTTGCCCTTGTTGAACTTCATTAGGTTCTTCTCCACCCAACTCTCTAGCCTGTGCAGATCTCGCTGAATGGCAGCCCAGCCTTCTGCTGTATCAGCCACTCCTCCCAGTTTTGAGCCATCAGAAAACTTGCTGAGGGTACACTCTGTCCCCTCATTCAGGTCATTGATGAATAGTCTTCATTAATACTGCTCAGATTCTGGCTTGCAGTGTACATGAAAGAGTAACAGTGGATAGTAGTCCGTGCTTTTGATGAGTTGTGGCATCGTCTTGGCATTGTTCTGGATCTTAGCTTCTGGAAGGCAGCATACCTCTCGTGACACCCTGTCAGGTCAGCAGATGGGTGCCTCAGTGCCCTTTAACAGAAAGTCACCCATTACTAGCACTTGTTTCTTTTTACAGTATCCACTGCAGAGCATGCAGACTGAAGCAAAGTCCTGCTTTTGTGGGTCACCAGGGTCCAAGGCACTTCATTCTCATTGATGTACACTACAGGAACATGGTTATGAAACCACTGATATATCTCTGTCTCAGCTCCTTGAATACTGCGCAGCCTTTTAACTGTTTCCTGCAACTCAGCTACTTCACTTAACAGATTATCAACCTGTGCACACCTTACACAGGTACTTACATCTTCACCAGGAGAAGGGTCTGGGCACTCACTGCAACCTACCACCTGTACTGAAATCTCCTTCCTTACCAGTACCATCCAGGTGTATGCTTCAGACTTGTCAGGGGCTTTCTCTGTAGGAGCACTGGGTTTAGCTCTGAGGTGAGTCCCCACCATTTTGGCAGAGAACGAGAGCACTTCCTTGGGCTCTGAACCTGCAAGCAGATTGCAGCGCCCTCCCTGCACACCCTCCTGCACGAATTGCCATGAAAACTGCCGTGAGACACCCTGGCTGATGCACCACACTTAGTTTACCTGCCCATTGGCAGCACTCCTGGACACTAGCACTCCCTAGAGCCATTTAAACCTCCCACAGTTGCTACCAGCAACACCCATGGGCATCAGCCTTGCTCACGAGAGCTGCCGGCTTCCAGTGGGGCTCTCTGCTCTTCTCTGGATTTCCCTGGCTCTGGGACCTCCCCTGCCAACCTCAATCTAGCGCTCAGCCATAGAACTTACTGTTGCTGTCGTTGTGTTCCTTGCCAAGTGAGAGGAATCTCAATAGTATGATGTTCAACAAGGCCAAGTGCTGGGTCCTGTACTTGGGTCACAACAATCCCATGCAGTGCTACGGCCTTGGGGAAGAGTGGCTGGAAAGGTGTCTGATACAAAAGGACTTGGGGGTCTTGGTTGACAGCCAGCTGCATATGAGCCAGCAGTGTGCCCAGGTGGCCAACAAGGCCAATAACATCCTGGCTTGTATCAGAAATAGCATGGCCAGCAGGACTAGGGAAGTGATTGTTGCCCTGTACTTGGCACTGGTGAGTCTGCATCTTGAATACTGTGTTCAGTTTTGGGCCCCTCACTACAAGAAACACATGGAGGTGCTGGAGTATGTCAAAAGAAGAACAATGAAGGTAGCTGGTGAAGTGTCTAGAGCACAAGTCTTATGAGGAATGGCTGAGGGAAGTGGGGTTGTTTAGCCTGGAGAAAAGGAGGCTGAGGGAAGACCTTATCACTCTCTACAACTAACTGAAAAGAGATTGCAGTGAGGTTGGGGTCAGTCTCTTCTCCCAAGTAACAAGTGACAGGACAAGAGGAAATGACCTTAAGTTTCACCAGGGGAGGTTTAGACTGGATATTAGGAAAAACTTCTTCACTGAAAGTGTTGTCAATCATTGAAACAGGCTGCCCAGGGAAGTGGTTGAGTCACCTTCCCTGGAGGAATTTAGAAGTTGTGTAGATGTGTTTTCTAGGGACATGGTTTAGTGGTGGAATTGGCAGTGTTAGGTTTACAGTTGGACTCAATGGTCCTAAGGGTCTTTTCCGATCTAAACAATTATATGATCCTATGATTCAAATAACTTTTGCAGATAACGTGTTACTCTAATACTGTCACTCAATACACCATGGATCTTAACAGCGTATTCCATACATCTATTTATGAGCATTTAGTTTAACATTGTAACATTTTAAAGCCCACAGTTATTGAAATGGCAATAAAATGCACAATAAAAGAGCATCAGTTACATGAATGCAAATTAAAACACTTTATCATAAATAAGATAAAGCAGTCTTGTTCAAAGTCACAATTTAGAGAGAGGAAAAAATCAGCACATATTTAATTTGCAAGGGTACTTACTGCAGGTGCTCCACAACTGTCTGTAGTTATATGAGGCATAGTCTTCCTACGTGATCTTTATGGATTTCCAGGTCTAAATTCCCACTATCATCTGGTCTCCTTTTTAGGAGCCAAGGGTAATATTTTAACTGATATAGAGTCAGAACATCATGATGTTCAATTAATGATCCTGATATATAGTGATATATATCTGTCTATCTCTTTTTCCAGCTGCCTCCTTGTAGAACAATTTTGTGTATGGAATCAGGTAAATGTTTAGGCAGCAGAAGAAAAACACACAGTAGTGTAGTATAGGCTGAGTAGTTCAATGAAAAAATAAAATAACAACAGCAACAGTAAGAAAAAGAGGTAGCTAGAAATGAGAATTAAAATGACCGAGCAGTGTATCACTGAGGGATATAGATAGCTCCTTACCCCAAAATGTTCAGATACTGTTAGGAAGTTATTATTTGTGACCAGAGCTGGGTTGCATTCTGTTCAGCTCATATGAATACCAGTGTTCTTAACTTCAGCTTGAAGATGTTTCAAAACAAACAAACAACTCAACCTAAGTTATAGAAAGAGGTTCACAACAGATAAAGGAAAACAGGTTAAAGCTCTTCTCTACTTGTCTTTAGCAAGAGTCTGGAAGATGAGTTTTCTTCATTTCTGATGATTGTGTTATTCACCAGGGTACCATCTGTCCTGGCACAAGTGTCTTTCATTTTGAAATGGCTGTGATTATTCCAGTGGAAAGTTGGATTTTATCAAGTTTAAATTTATGAAAAAAATTACCTAGCACATTTAATTAGAAAATTGTCCACCAATTAAGACAAAGTGCATAGTTTTCTCATAGTGTCACATGCATATTTTAAATGGATTAATGCCCAAATAACAACTCAGCTTAGAAACTTTCAAAGTTAAATAAAAAACCTGCTCCATCAACTTCCACTTCTGGGTTTTGGTTTGGTTTTGGTTTTTAGTTCTTTTTTTCTATTTTCCATCCAAGTAGAAACCACATTCTCTGACTTCCAATGCGTGCAGAGGTAAAGAAGGAAGTTGCCTCATCACAGTTCTCATACAGCTTGCCAGGACTCTGTGCTTATGTGAATTCCTGTCTTGCTCTTACTGCTTTCTTGTTGTAAAGTTTCAGCCTGAGGGAGAATGCATTCTCTTTTGGGAGCCCTACATAAAACTAGCACACAAGGGCTGCAGTAGGAAGCAATGCAACAGTCGCCTACTCTCTTCCATCACATGCTTTTTCCCACTAGTACCATTTCCACTGCTGTTGCAGCAATTAAAGAGAAATGTATTTAAAAGGGATGATTTTCTCCAGCTCCAACATTTGTAGATGCAATAGTTTGAGTTTGATAGAGACACACATAGGGCCAATATTTCAAAAAGTTATTGCAATGGAGCACTTTTGAGGAATTAATAGATGTAAGATGTCTGTATGTCAGAGAAAGAAATAAGAAAAATGCTGAGTTAGGGTGCAAAACAGCAAAGAATAATAAGCAGAGACCAATGAAATGGAAAATCATTAAAACTGAATTGTTAGAAATTGAAATGTTACAAGCAGTCACAGTTTTTCCAAGGAAAAATTAGTTTACTTTGTACGTATTTTACCTTGTGTGAGTGTTACCATTTCATACTTTTAGCTAGAGGATAATTACTGCATACTATTAATTTCTAAATCAGCAGGACAAAATGTATGCGTAGATCGTAATTTAGTATAAGGAAAAATGGGCTGCTTGAATTTCAAATTTCAGGAATAAAAATGTGATAAGTAAAGAGCTATTTAAATTTTAAACTGGTATTGTAAAGTATGCCTTTGGAAAAGGTGTTCCATAGCCCCAGACAATTTGAGTGAAGATGAAAAAATGGCTGTAGGCACATGTTTAGTTGTGAATATGTATTAACTCAACATAGGTTAGTAGATTGTGTTTGTAATCAGGTGATTTTATTTGTATTAAGTCCTTCTTAAAGTAGAGCTAAATGGGCTTTTGCCACTCTTGATGTGCAAGATGACAATTCTAAATCCATTGGTATTTTGTACTGAGTAACTCCATTTTAGATACTAGCTTTTTCCTTGTAAAAAAAAATAATCTTAAAGTGTCTAGCAATGGTGCTGCAGAGTGATATTTGCAACATGTCAAGGAGACAAACACATGCAGCTATGGCTACATAATAATAATAAAAGAATCATGAACATAACCTCTTGTTCATTTGACAATCCTACCTTACAAAAGAAAGCATAATGAATCGTAGTCAGAGGTGCCACTACACAGAATTCTCCTCCCTCTGTTCCCAGGATGAGACAATATTATATTTAGTGAAAGTTTATTGAGAATGACAAGTAGACACAGACCTCTTGCTACCTACTTGACTCTAAGACTCTATGTTTCCTGTGTGCAAACTGTGTAAGCAAAAGCGGTGTGGAGACATAGACAGTGAATTTTCTGTCATTCATGCATTTACCCCAGAACTTATTTTTTAAGACATAAGTATCTGCCATCCTCTTTGTCCTGACTGGTCTGACAGAGAATTGTGGAAAACTAATATGCTTAGCTTAGGGACATGACCAGCCTCTAGAAGTAACATATCTAAATCCTCTACTGCCTTGGGATTTAGGGATTTTCATTGTCGGATTTTTATATATATTTAGTGTGCATTCTTCACATATATTAGTTAGCATAGTATTTATTTTTCAGACCTATAAAGTATTCCTTTCAAGCTAATGAATCTAGGTGGGGAGATATACCATTGATAATGGAAGAAAAGACTAGCTGTAGACAACTAGATGAAAGGTTAAGACTAGCAAGTCTATCTGAAGACTGATGCTTGTCATGACATTGAACAGCGGTTTTACTGACTTTTGCAGATGATTAGTAGACTTTAGTCTGAAAAGTAATAATTAATATTAGTTAACATGAAAGATCATTTTCTAAGACTGACCTTTTAAAATAAGCTGTAAAAGTTCTTTCAGAGTTCAAACTGCAAGAGTTTTAGTATCAGAAAGAAAAGGAGGTGAAACAAATCTTGGCTTGTGGGTTCCCTCTGGATTTTGGTATGTACTGGGTATCAATCAAATCAGAAGATGGATTTGACAGACATAAATTTATAAACAGTGGTTGGATTTGAATCTATTGATTTTCTTTAGTAACCTCTTGAGTAACTGCAGTGTGATACACAGAACATCGAAGCTGATGAAAGAACCTTACACTAAAGTCAATAAGCTTGGGATGTGACCTGTAGTTCCTGGACATATTTGAAAATCAGCTGGATAATATAACAGAAATATCCTACAAATGATATCTTTACTGCTTTTGTTGAGTTTTGCTGTGTGTTGCTCCGCATTAAGATGCGTGCCAGAAATCTCATAAGAAACTTCTTTTAGGACACATAGCTTCAAGAAATCCAGGTTTGCTGATTTCAAAATGTTTACTCCTAACAGACATTACCTAATAACCTTCTGTATTGCTACAGAATTAGAAAAATATTTCATACACAAGGGACACATGCATGTGATATTTCTACTTTTCAAAACCAATAATGTGTTGTTAATTGTTAACACACTTTCTATTCATTTCTAATAATGGACTAAAGGCAATTCTACAACTTCTTGCCTAATATAGGACTGTCCTCTTTCTTTTATTTACTTAGAGTATGATGTGTGAGTAAACCAGTGATCCCCAAATTTTTCAAGCCCAGGGAAAATGATGTTGAGCAAGTAAGATGCTGTAACTAACAATACAATTTGCCTTTCCACTGTAACTTTCCTTCATGCTTGTATATCCTGAAGATGTGACTAATATTAGAGGATCTCACAATTCATGTCTACCACATCTGGGGAACCACAAGCATAAGCAGTCATAAGCAGAATATCCATGAGGCTACACAGTCATATTTCTTTTCTTTCTAGCATAATGAATCGTAAATCCACTGCTAAAAGGTCAGAGAAATATTCTAAGAAATAAAAAATTATTTCAATCCTCCAAGCAGAGAGAACATTAATTGCAAAAGTCCCACACCTTAGAAATTATTCTACCATGTGTTCCTGTGCTGTGTTTTAAGAGTGATAAACACTCCTCTTTTTAAGGTTACTTTTATGTAAGAAGAAATAGCTGAAATAGCTACACCTTCACAACCCAGAATCAGAGGTATATATATGAGGAAGGACCATGTACATATTTCTTTTCTTCTCTGTTTCCGATTGGTTGATTCCTATACAGTTGTATGGCTATTGCACACATCACTAAAATTTCTCCATGCACTTTGTGGAGAACTATTTTCTTTTAGGATTTTTAGTAGTTATAGACCTTAAAGACCAATCCAGCAAGGTGTTTAAATGGACCATTAGATTACCCAAGCTGTAATTTAGTCATAGTATAGCTTCTTCAGTTCAGGAGAACAGGTTAGAAAAGCCCTTTCTAAAACATAGGGGTCTAAAGCTTCGTTAGACACACAAGGTCAGCGCCATTGCTGAGCACGCATCTAATTCCTACCAAGAGATATTTAGGATCCAGAAAACATGTATTTCAGAACTTAAAACCTCTCTTTGGAAAGCCTACTCAGACTCACAGAATAATACAGGATGAAGGAGACAGCTGGAAGTCATGTAGTTCAACCTCTTTCTCAGACTAAGGCTGGTTTTGAAGTTAGGTAAGGTTGCTCAGGGTCTTGTCTAGCTGAATTTTCAATATCTACAAGGATAGAGATTCCACACACTCTGGCCATCCTGTTGCAGTGCTGTCTCTGTGATTTATTTTTTCCTTATATCTAGCCAAAATTTTCAGTGTTACGATGTATTCCTTATGTATTTTACATTAAACAAATAGCATTCAAATCCTTCTGCCTTGGTAAGTAGTGCTATTTTCTGCTCACCTTTGCTCTCCGTGAAATTTGAACCTGGTTTTGTAATGACACAGCATCAGTGGGAAAGATTGAAAATACTTTTCATTCTCGTTATGAGGTCAGCTTCAAAGCACACATATGGTAGTCAGTTGCATAAAGCAACAAAGTGCCAGAGGCATGACAAGCAGCAATAACAACCCATTTAGGCCATCGTGTAAACCACTCTTTTAGATTAAAGTAGCAAACTATGTGCATAAGTCGATACAATGTTTGAGATTCAACCACATTTTCAGAGAGTCGCATAGCAAAATAAAGGGAGCCCTTTCTCTGTTTTTTCTTACATGCTTTTTAGCCACTGACAGATGCTGGAAATCACAGTCAAAACATCTTTTTCTTTGCTGTTCTTTTCATGCAGGATCTTACGTCAGCTAACTCTTAGTCATTGCAGAGCTGAGAATCAAGTTACATAAATGCATTTGCTAAATATAATCTTTTATTATTTAGTTTTGAGAAGGAAGATTAAGACACTTATCTCTGGAGCATGGATGAATATCACAAATATGACACATAAAATCAAGTGAACAACTTTATACCTTTTTTTCCAATGGACCATTCCATCTGCATCATTGTATTTTGCTTCCTACTTGCTGATGTGTGTTACACAGTAAGTTTCTCAGGCCAGACTTTCTGTCATTTATTTGACAAAATTCACTTTTGTATGTCATAAAGTCAAATATTTTAAGAAAAGAACACATGTTCCAAGAAAGCAATGAAGAAAAGAAACAGGAGGAATGGTTTGGTTCTCCTATCCACACAGCGTTAATTTCCTTCTTTTATCCTGTCCTCACTCAATGAATTTTAACAGCTCACATTTAAAACATTACTGAAATGTAGCTCTTGCATATAGACTACATGGTCAAACCATGACATAAATTTTTGAAACAATCTTCTCTGCAAAAGAATTGGAAAGGCTGAAAGTAGAGATACTGTTCTGACCCCTGCTGGCAAGGCAATATCTGGTGATAAAAGAAGAATACCTACCAAACTTCAGTACCATCTATCACCATCATCTGAAAAATGCTGAGCATTAATGAAGAACAAGACCCACAGAGTCTATGTATACATAAAACTTGTTAATTTTGACTTGAACTGCAAGATATTGCTGTGGCTTAGATTTGTTCTTTATTTTGTTGGGGTTTTTTGATCCAAGGTATGTCTACCGGCATGATAACTTACATGATGCTTAAGAAATATGCCATAGAAAGCATGACCCAGAATTATTAGACTTTTTGTAGTCATATTGTTAAAGTTTTTAAAAAACAGAAAACAGAGAGATTAATTCAAGTGCAACAATACTCATGAGTACAGTAATATTTATAAGAAATAGTCTTTCTTAATCTAAAGAAGTGGTATTTCATGTTTTTATAAATATCACTGACTTCACATACCCTCTCTTTGTATTTCTAGGAACCTTGTTGCCAAACATGGTGTATGATGGTAATCTTTAGTTCATGTAGAACTTTTTTCATGAGGACATCTTCAGATATTTTATTAAGAAAGTCAGTGTCATACTTCTGATTTAAAAATACACAGTTCACACATTTATATTTCCAGGCAGGATGTAAAACTCTTGAAAAAGCACATTACATCACATGTATCATATATCAGACCTTTTGGTCTGTAGTTAAATTCACAATGAAATCTTAAGAGGAGTGGTGTGACAGACGTTAAGACATACTGGTATATTCAGACTATCTTACTAAGCTTATAAACACTTTTAAGAGCATGTTAGTAATCGGACTCTCAGCACAACTAACTTTCTCCTGCAGAATTAAAATCAGTTGGAGACAATCAAATTAAAAAACATCCAATACTTCAATATTGTCAAATAATACATTTTTTAATTTGCGTTCCCTCTCCTTTTGCAAGAGAAGGAGCAAAAACTTACTTTACCTAAATCAAGTACCCTGGCATTATAGTTCACCCAAGAACTGATAGAGCTGACCGAAACAAACTGATTCTGGACTTATATGAAATTCCTTAGAACTACTAAAGATTTCACAAGAAACTAAGGTGACAACAATTAGCTGAGTATCAGTACATAAGACAGATGTAGAAGTGGTTTGTAATTGTAAAGTTATGTTGTACTGGACCTAGTACTGACAAAGAGGGACTGGTGGAGGATGTTAAGGTTGGGGGCAGACTCGGCTGCAGTGATCATGAGAAGATAGAGTTCAGGATTAAGTGCCATATGCACGAAACGACAAGTAGGATTGAAACCTTAGGTTTTAGGAGGGCTAACTTTGATCTCTTCAAGGAATTGCTTGGAAAAATCCCATGGGTGAGGGCTTTAGAGGGTAAGGGAGCTCAGGAGAGCTGGCTGATATTTAAGCATCACTTCCTCCAAGCTTAGGATCGGTGCATTCCTAGGAGCAAGAAATCAGGCAAGGGAAGCAGGAGACCTGCATGGATGAGCAGGGAGCTTCTGAAAAAGCTCGGGTGGAAGAAGGGTATTTACAGTATGTGGAAGAAGGGGCTGACCGCTTGGGAAGAGTATAAGAATGCTGTCAGGGTATGCATGGATGAAACAAGGAAATCCAAGACAGCCTTGGAATTGAACCTGGAGAGGTTCAATCAAGGTCAATAGGAAGGATTTCTTTAAGTATACAGGAGGCAAAAGGAAACGTAGGGAAAATGTGGTGACAGATGATTCAGAGAAGGTGGAGTTGCTGAATGCCTTCTTTGTTTCAGTCTTCACTGCTCAGGCCAGCCCTTGGGAGTCACAGACTTTTCAGGTAACAACATGGATTCACCAAGGGGAAGTCATGTTTGACTAATCTGA
>RSEF01000001.1:90969204-90986564 GCA_003993805.1 Himantopus leucocephalus
ATTAAAAGGTGATTATTAAGATTACAGTGTTAAACCACCAGAAATTAGGCACATTAAGGCTGGGAATGCAACCTTGATCAGCTTCTTTGCACAGACACATTATGAATCAGTTTTCAGAAACAACAGTAGAGCAAACCTGTCCATTGCAACATCCAGTCCCAGTCTCCCCTTAACTGCTGACTTGCAGTCGTCCCCTTCTCCTTTCCCTCATCTCCCCATTCCCAGCCCCATTCTGTTTCTCCACCACAATAATGCAGTCAGCCCTCTGGGCAAATGCAATCCCAATCTCTTTCACAGTTCTCCTTCTCCCAGACATCATGCCCCATCTCCTCACCGAGTCCATCAATACAATTTCTTCCTCTGCTATCTGGAAGCCGGCATCATCGCCATGTGATGCCGAGGAAAAGTAATCCCTGCGTTCACAGATTGGGAGCTCAGACCCCAGACAGTTTTCAACAAGTAAGAGGTCTAACGGCAAGGAAAGTCCTGCTCAGTGTTGGAACATGCCCAATGCAAAGAATATTCACGGTACTCAATTTTTAAATGTGATTATTATTCCTGATTTTGTGAGTTGTCAGACACTTTTAAACATTCAAACGCTGGCCATGTTCAGATATTCTTTGCAGAAATAGTGAAAGGCACATATCACTGGCACACAGGATGAATTTTAAGTCTCCATACACAAGGACTACATTGTCAAATGTTTTAAAATGGTTAATGTAATAGGTTTACCTAACCAGTTTCCTTAGAAAAAATATCGCTGTCTCACTAACAAATGTCACCACAAATAACAATAGTTTGGGATACTAAGCTGTCTCAGATAATGGCTCCAGTTCTGACATTTTATGAAGACACAGAAGTGCCACCCTACCTGTAGTACACTTAGGGAAAGCTCTTCTTAAATGACATGATTTGCAATTTCTGTTTTACATTTCCACTGAACCTCAGTGGGTTGCAATATAGTTTATTATCAACATACTGAATACAGAGTAACAGAAAGTTACTAATGGAAGTTAGTAACAGAAAGAGTAATATCTGCCAAAGAGAGACTCACGCAAACATGCAGTAGGTCGCAGCAAAAGCACCCTCTTCAAAATGAACACAAGCAAATCAACCACCTTTTCTGCTTAATTCTACTTGAGCTCAATTGGGGATAAATAAATGCATCAGAACAAACTAAAGTTGCCACCATGGGAATTTCACTCCTAGATTTTTCTTTTATAAGCAGGGAAGAAAAAAGTCAGCAGAGGAATGAGATCAATAATGCTGGAGATATCTTCTGCTCAAGCACTGAACCTTAAAGGTACCCGGTAGGTATTTTGATTTTTTTTGTTATTATTTAGCAATATTAGTATCTCATATTCACAGAAGAAATTTACTTATTTTCTACGGTACAGAAATTTACATGCTTCATGCCTGAAAATAAACAGTACTGGCATGTACTTCCACAACTGCTCTTTCAGTGTATAATTTTTTATGGTCTTGTCCAAGGACTAACCCAGAATGTGGATGTGTTATGACAAGCGTGGTACAAACCCAGGAAAACCAGATAGCCTTTGTCTCAAATAATATAGGTGAGTGTAACACATGCACGTTATCTAAGGATAATTGATCCTAGGGAGACGGTAGCTTGGTTTATTTTTTTTTTTATTCCCCAGGTAGCTGGGTTTATTTTCTCTCTCCCCTAGTGCACTCATCCCATGCTTTGATGCTTTTGCAGTGCTCCTAACCACAAGTTACAATGACCAGGGGATGTGTGGCTTTCTCCCCATGGCCCCACATGCAAAATGCAGGCTGAGTCTAAACAAGGGAAAACTGNGGCTTTGATGCTTTTGCAGTGCTCCTCATCGCAAGCTACAATGACCAGGGGATGTGTGGCTTTCTCCCCATGCCCCCCACATGCAAAATGCAGGCTGAGTCTAAACAAGGGAAAACTGGAACAGAAATCCCCTGCCTCAGATTTCTGGTAATAGCAGTAGCTCCAGTGTGGGCCGGGCTGACATTATTTCATGTCTGCATACAGCTGGGTTATCTTCCCTTTCACCTTCCTGTACTGACTTCAAGACTGGGAACACACCATTAAAAAATAAAGGACCCAAAACTTTCTGCTAGTGCTCTTAGGATTAACATTGGGTTCACCAAGATCAAGTCATGGTTTATCTGAAGTCACTCAGTGGGTTTTTTATGAATGTATTGTTCTTTTTCCCCTGCATGTTTCAAAACCTTACTACTACCAGAGAGAAACTACACCATTGCCTTTCCTTTTCCAACAATAAGCAGCACAGCTAATCATCTATATCTGCTTGATGAACCACAGAATCACAGAATGGTAGGAGTTGGCAGGGACCTCTACAGATCACCTCGTCCAACCCCCCTGCCAAAGCAGGTTCACCTAGAGCAAGTTGCACAGGATTGCGTCCAGGTGGGTTTTGAATATCTCCAGAGAAGACTCCACAACCTCTCTGGGCAGCCTGTTCCAGTGCTCTGTCACTCTCGAAGTAACAAAGTTTTTCCTCATGTTGAGATGGAATTTCCTGTGTTCCAGTTTGTACCCATTGCCCCTTGTCCTGTCCCTGGGCACCACTGAAAAGAGTCTGGCCCCATCCTCTTGACACCTACCCTTTAGTATTTATAAGCATTGATGAGATGCCCTCTCAGTCTTCTCTTCTCCAGGCTAAACAGATCCCAGTCTCTCAGCCTTTCCTCATAAGAGAGATGTTCCAGTGCCCTGGTCACCTTCGTATGGATGTCCATCTCTGCTGGACTCTCTCCAGTAGTTCCTTGCCTTTCTTGAACTGAGAAGCCCAGAACTGGACACAGTACTCCAGCTGTGGCCTCACCAGGGCAGAGTAGAGGGGGAGGATGACCTCCCTCAGCCTGCTGGCCACATTCTTTTTACTGTAGCCCAGGATACCATTGGCCTTCTTGGCCACCAGGGCACATTCCTTCCTCACGGTCAACTTGTTGTCCACCAGGACTCCCAGGTCCCTCTCTACAGAGATGCTTTCCAGCAGGTCAACACCCAACTGGTGCATGGGGTTATTCCTCCCTAGGTGCAGGACCCTACGCTTGCCTTTGTTGAACTTTATTAAAGTTCCTCCACCCAACTCTCTAGCCTGTCCAATGTCATTCTGCTGTGTTATAAAGTAGTTAGTGTTTGTCAGGAATGTCTCAAAGGGTAAATGATTATTTACTTCAAAGTTCAAAGGGTAAGTGGATATATATAGCTAGCAGTATAGAGATGCTCTGACTGGAAGAACTAACAGCAAACTTACCAAGCAGCTTTTCTTATTCTACAGTAAAGTGTTAATTTTCATTGTCCTTTGTACAGCTGCTGGGAGGCATTTACTGCTAATTTTCTGTTACCTAGTAACATTTAATTTAAAATTCTGCCAGTGAGACTTTTTAAGGGCATGAGGAGTCATTAGCCAGTTCCTGAAGTGGTAAATCGAGTGATAGGTACTGTCTCAGAATATGCATGGCAGCAAAGCAATTCATAGTCAAACCAACCTAAAATGATTTAAGAATGACAGTATTGTACAGTATTGACAGTAAATAAACTAGCTTCAGATTTGTTTATTTTAATTTTATGAATAAGCTTGTCTAGATTTGCTGACACACAGGTACCTTCAGAGGGCAAGAGGTTTTCAAAACAAGATTCAAGACAGGAATTAACTTCAGAAATGTTTAAAATACAAAAATATTAAACTGCAGGCAGATTTAGGAGCAAATTCTAACATCTGTACTCCAATTTAGCATTTTGAATCAGGCTGATAAAAACATTAAGAAGTCTCTAACTGGTGATAATGAATACAATCAAGCCATCTCAGAGAATTATGTTTCTGAATAAATGCCAATTATCTGATTAGAACACCACGGTGAACTTACTTAATGTCAATGTCACTGCTTTATTATGAACACAACTAAGTTTTCTTTTTTTTTTAAATGTAACTGCTACAAATACTATATATACACTATGCCATTATCAAATTAAAAATCCCATAATTGCCTCAGGATAAGATGCTTAAATTATGACACCTCACTTTGCTTTAAAAATCTCTATTTGAACAGTATTTTAAATATAGTTTAATGTGCAATCTCAGTGGAATAAGATTTGAAAATCTTGCAACGTACGCTTTGTTAGAAGATTAGAAACCATTTCTAAAATGCTTCAGTTTGTTATTACTGAGCTCGTGTAGCATTTGAAGGCAAACTAGCGGAGTTGTATCCAGTCAATGTATCCTAACACAGTGGCCTAACAGATTCTTTTGTTTGGTTGGCAACCAGGGCTCTCATGTAGAGACCACTAATATTAAAGGACATTTAACTACAGGGAGCTATCACAGGTATAAGTCCATAATGCTCCTGAATGTGCAGTATTTTCGAGTTGTCTTGCTCAGGTTTTCTCTTGCATAATTCTCAAAATTTACTGCAGAAGAGACTATTCCCCTAGAAAACAAAATGGTGGGAGTTCTACTTTATTTTATTTTATTCACATTGGTGAAAAATATCTCTCAAGAAAGCTATCAGGAAATTTTCTAAAGCCTCATTTGAATGAAAGACTCATTCAAAATGAAATGGAATGATTAAGTAGAAACCATTTATCTTAAAGCAGAGGGGATAAAATTAACAATTTCAGTTCCTCTCACAGAATAACAAAATTCTTTTATTAGGAAAAAAGAGAGAGGCAACTCTTAAAAGGGTCTATAAATTAAATGGTAGCAGCCTGAAGCAATTCAGACAGCAATGGTCAGCAAATGATAAGTATTTTAAGCAGGGATGTTTGTTAAATTCAAAGCATTTGAATTTTACTTCACTTCCAAGTTAAAATGGTAATAGAAACATATCCTTAGATGTCACATAGGTAGCAAAGACATCTAGTTATCTCACTTTTATTCAAACAGGGGAACCCATAGGCTCAGCCACCCTCTGTCTGAAGCAGTGAGGCAGGATCTAGAGAGACAGAATTGAGGAAAATTTTGAATACAAGACCAAACAACGCTTTCCATTATTTCATGTTTGACAAGCTCCTGCAGCAAAACCTACCTGTGCCAAATGGGACAAAATAGTTTTGAAGCTGCGGAGAGTCCTTACCTGTGGGAATCATTGTAGGAAAACACAATTTCAAGTAACGTAATATTGCTCATGCAAGCTGAGAGACTCACAAATATTAAAACTATTTCTTCAAATAACATACGATGGGGAATTCGAGGTTTGTAGGCTTTTTGCGGAAAACTTGTGTTATGATTATTATTGGATTATTATCTCATCCAAGTTGGCAGACTAACAACAACAGAGCATAAAGGAAAAATATCATGCCATGGGAGCAGTGTGAATGAATGACGGCATAATATAGCATTTTCCCTTAAAATAGTTCTCTATAGCTAGTTATCTACTATACAGACAAAAATAGCACAAAATTAAACAAACAAGTAACTGTACCATTTGTCATGACTGACAGGAGTTTGCAAGATACAGATGCTAAAACAAACTATTGCTAGATAAAAAAATGGCTATATTTCAAAGTTCAGGTGTTCTGGAGAATGCATAAACAAATGTATATGCTAAACGCCTACCTATTCTTAAAAATACGTAACTAAAGTGCTCCTAAAACTAAACCAACCTATGGCAAATTAAGACAAAAGTATCATTAAGTATGCATTTGTTGAAATACATTAAGAAGAGCAACACATTTTGCTATTGTTTCCGTAACACCGTCCTCACTATGCTTTATTTTTCTTGTAGCTCTTAGTGGAACAACAGACGTTCATTTCTTAGAACACACATCTATGAAAACACCCAAGACATTTCCCTTTACTGAGATTTTGTCTTGCCAATAGCAGTAGTGCTCCATAATCCTGCAGGTACACTACACTCAGTGGGGCAAATTCCACATCAAACCCCCATTCAATGAGAAGAAATGCACTGAGATATACTGAGATATTTTGGTTTATATCACTGTAACAAACAGAAATGATCGGCACAATCTTTTCTTTTGGAAGAAACTCACTTTAAATAGGCTGAAAATCACACTTTCAAGAACATGACAGAGTGGAGTGGAATACGTAAACAGAACGAGGGGAAGACCCTACCAATTCATTTGCCTGACAATGGGAATCAACCTGTCCTAAGAAGTACAGAGACATAGTATGCCACAAGAATGCATGTAGAATAAGGACCATTTCTATTTGCAAGATAGCTTAACATTTATTAAAAATCTCTGTCTTCTTATTTTTTTTATATAGTCTATTGTTAGTTCTTAGTGCACATGATGTGTCAGAGAGCAGGAGACAATCAGGTAAAATAATGACTTCATTTTCAGATTCTATAGGAGACCTTCTAGCACGCACTTCCAGTAATTTTCTGGTACACCAGAACACTAGGGAATAGATGGACTCTTTCGTTTGCCTCTGGTCATTCCACCTGGTCAGGATTATAAAGTTTAATACCCTGTCACATGACAAGGCTGATGTTCAGTGGTTACTTAGTCACAAAAACTCACTTAGCAAAAACATGGAAGTGAGATGTAAAATGCAGCTCTCATTATTTGTATTTAAACTCCTGTGGGAGATAAGAAAGAAACCTTTAACAAAAAAACATTCACGGATGCTTAAGTGTTTATACAGTTAGGAGATTTTTTTTCTCAACAAACACAGCATACCTCTAATAAAAAGACCCAGCTGGAAGCTACAAAAGTAGTCAAGTTTAAAGGTAAGAAAATAGTGACACACGAAACAATGAGGAAGTATCCAAAGTTGAATGAATTTTCAAAGTAAAAAAAAGAAAGTCATTAAGGTAGAATAAAAATCAGTGGGAAACGAAGAGCCTGAATAAAATAGATTTAATCATAAGGTTGATTGAGATGTCCGTGAAAGTTGATAATGGGTGGCAGTAAGATTTATAAGTAAATTAGGTGTAATAAAAAGGTGTTAATTTTTAATGAGATGAGCTCTCATTAGAGACTAAAAAGAAATCTAGACTTTTAAAGTTTTACATTTCATTTATGAAGGTTTCAGAATTTGGTCTGAACCTGTGTCACTTCTACAAGACATTTTTTGTGATTTCAAGGAAGACTGCTGGCTCTGTAAGTTTGTAAAGTAGTCATAAGAAGTAAGGCATTCCCTATTGGTTTCTGTAACCGTTGATGGCTTCACAAATATAATTTTATTTCTTACAGATCATGTAGATATTTATTTCCATATACTTGGACAGTAAATGTTTTCTTACCTGTACAGCACTGCTGTTCTATTGCTGACCGAGATCCACAAAAGAATTTTAACATTTTTTAAAGAAGGGGGGAAGAAAAAAAAAAGTGCCCACTGCTCCATGCCTGGAAGACATCTATTTCAGGAGAGGATTCTGTGTTGAGAACAGCAAATCTAATGTAGGCGCCTTTCCGTTACCTAGAGTCAGGCCTCTGAGTTTGTGAGAGGACTGGAAATTAAATCACAATCTTGATGGAACTATTTCTGTAGGACAGGAGAGTGTCCCGTCCCAGACAATGGTTTGCAAGACACTACAAAAATGCCGCATGATATATCACAGGGCTAGAAGCTGCCATTTCCAGTACTATAGCCTATCACCACAGTCAGTGCTCGTACCTGTCAAGAGTCTGTGAATCTCTCTTGTGAATCCCACCCTACAGCAAGTAGGAGTACAGACACAATAAAGTTGCTACAGCTAAAGAAGTTAATAGTGAGCCAAGCTTCAGTAATCAATACTAAGCTCTTCCTGTTCCCGGCCTGTCTTTTTTTTAACTTCATACTTCAACTCTTAACATACACACAAACAGAAATTATCAGTAAAGATCAGTAATGACAGCGGTGCAGAAAACTTTGTGAGAAGTGATGCCTTTGGAATCCATTTGTAGTTCATCCTCTCACTTGGGTCAGGGAAGAGTCTGGAAGAGCCTTTTCCCCATTTTGCTGTAGCAAAAATACTGCAGGAGGGGAAAAAAACAACCCAAAAATATTACCTTATTCTGAAGGGAGATGAGAAGGGGCCTTACAGTGTAAGCAATTCATATACATACTAAATCTGATAGAAAAATAAGATTTAGTAATTAACTTGGGCCTATTCCTAGAGCATCTGTAGCGGTTATGGACACAGCTTTAAAGTCCTCGTGTATGTACTGAGAATATCAATAGATCTCAGCACATTGCACCATAGTATATATCCTCTTTATTATTCCACAGAGATAAAGGATCTTGTCAAACAGCACCAGAAAATTTTTAAAGAGCCATAACTGAAAACATTTGATTACTCTTGATCAGAAACAACCTTCACCATTTAACCTGGATTTAAAAAATGTTTTTGCTAATTCTTTTCTTATCATGTCCATTAGCTATTTTCTCACATTAGCATGCTATGCTGTTTCATTACCTATGACAGTGTCAATATCAGCGCCTGTATTCTGGTGTCAAAACCAAAACGCTTCCTCAAAAAAAAGCAATAGCTACAGATATTATTAATAACACGTTAGCCTAAAACAGCACAGTCAGCTTACAGGACTAGTCAGTATTAGTAACCTTAATGGCATTTTCTATCAAAGCCTGCTAAAACTATACATCAGATCAAATTAAATGCAAATGCGTGTGCAGATTTGCATGGCTGAAGATAATGTGTCTGTGTCACACATACAGGTCTTGGGTTTTTCTGTAAGCATACGGCCAACTGGGCACATTGAAAGCACTAGTCAGAACATAAAAATACCTGGATATATGTAGGTATATTTAATCGCCCCACCCTTGTAATATGGCTGTTTTACTTCAGCATAACACTAGCCGCAGATGTATCACACTATCTAGTAGCCTCTCCTGTGGGGAGGAACTACCAAATCATAATCTCCCATATACAACACAGGGTGAAGATTCAATAGATCTGGAGTTATATTTTTTTCAAATTTATCTATGTGTTAAATCATACATCTATGCTGAACAGGAAAATTACATTCTTAGAGTAATCTGAAGTAAGGTACAATAAACAGTTTTGAGATGCAGAAGTCAGGCTGGTAAAGAATGCACGGAATAATTTCATTTTCTGAATAAAATTTATGAAGGTAAATTTGTGATTTTAAAACTAAGCCATCTGACTGCCATTCTGTATGAGGCATGGATGTGCACTAGGACTACGGAGAGAACAAACACTGAACAGCAAAGGTGACCTTTATTACAGCCCTTCAAAGTTTCATCACACAAGAGGACTGGATCACAGAGGAAAATCTAAGTAATGCAAAGTATGGCTGTTCTATTTTCCCTTGTTCTTCTACAGTAAATACTATTGGCCTCTATATATTCATCTTATTGATTTTTTAATGATATGCACAGAAAAGTGATTCCCAACTGTTCACTCTGTCACTGTGACTAATCATTTTCTCCCTTCTCTAGATTTCACACCTTGAGGAAACAGTTGCATCAATGATGCTTTCCATTAAAGTGTCCTGCAGTTGTCAAGAGGTATGCGTTAATGGCCAGATAAACCTCATAAATAGCAAGATGCTGTTTAAATACTAAAGAAACCCAATAATCAATAAAGAAGCTAGAGGCAGAGTATAAGTTTGCCTATTTTAAGTAATTTCCCACAGCCATATAAAGTGCAATCCTGACTTACTAGTCTCATTTTCTCATAAGTTCTTGAGTGAAAACTTGTTTATGTCTTCCTTCTTATCACTTGCTTCTTATGGGTCATTTTAATGTTCGTACAAATGTAGCTGTAAAACTTAATCTGCTAAGGAATGCCCAAGACTTTAACAATATGAAAATCTTTGGCTTTTTTGAATGTTAAGTACTAAAAAGTTAGCTGAAATGAAATTTGAAGTATGGTGTGCATCCTTAAAGGTAAAGAGTGTAGGAAGCTGTCTGAAAAGCAGCTTGTTTCCAGATTATTGGAATACTCTCAGTTTTATTCTAGGATCCTTAAAGAATTGGCCAAAGTGATTTCTGAGTTCTTTACAGCTGTCTCTGAGGACTTGCAATGTTGCCAGACGATAGAAAATGGGAGAACAAAGTGCCTGTGTTAAAAAAAAAAAAAAAGCGAGAAAGAAAAGGGAAAATTATAGGCCAGACAGTTAACTTCAGTTCCCCCAAAATTTCTTCAATAAATTATCCACCTACTTGTAACTATCCAGAAGGCAGTACAGAAAAATTGCAGACAGCAGAGATAACGTCAACACCAAAAAAAGTCACAGAATCACAGAATGGTCGGGGTTGGAAGGGACCTTTGGAGATCACCTAGTCCAACCCCCCTGCCAAAGCAAGTTCACCTAAAGCAGGTTGGACAGGAATGCATCCAGGTGGGTTTTGAATATCTCCAGAGAAGGAGACTCCACAACCTCTCTGGGCAGCCTATTCCAGTGCTCTGTCACCCTCAAAGTAAAGAAGTTTTTCCTCATGTT
Source organism: Himantopus leucocephalus (assembly GCA_003993805.1). Taxonomy (NCBI): domain Eukaryota; kingdom Metazoa; phylum Chordata; class Aves; order Charadriiformes; family Recurvirostridae; genus Himantopus; species Himantopus leucocephalus. Next base: position 90,979,598 of record RSEF01000001.1, read on the forward strand.
GAGATGGAATTTTCTGTGTTCCAGTTTGTGCCCATTGCCCCTTGTCCTGTCACTGGGCACCACCGAAAAGTCAAACCGATGTCATTTCCTTTTCCACCAGGCTGGTGGATCTTCTGTGTTTGAGACAGGAAATAAACTCTCTTATATCCTGATTTTAGGAACGTTTTGACAGCATCTCACTTGACATTCTCATCAGTACTTGACACAAACACTGGCCAGGTGAAACAGCAAAAAAACAGGTGCAAAACCTGGTTGAATAGCCAACCAAAATTAGTTTTCCATAGTTTGTTCCCAAAAGCAAAGGAGGCTTACCTGACAGAAACCCTCCCAGATTTGGATTTGTCCAGCATTTTCATTAATAATACTAATGACTTAGCTAAGTGAGTACCTGCCAGAGTAGAGGATGGCATGAGGTTGGGAAGGACTGCAAGTATATGGTAGAATTCCAAATTATCTTTGCAAACTGAAGGTTTCCATAAACTGGGGAAAAAATTAGGATAAGTATAAAATATGATACATGAGGAGGAACATCAGCTGCACAGATAAAGCACTGCATAACAGTTCTTAAACTGTCTGTAAGGGGAAACGATGACAGCAATGGTGAGCACTCACTTTTGAAATTCTCGTTCATACTTTCAAGCCATAATAGCTAAGCATATGCTAAAATCTAGTAGATGGGTATGGAGTAGTGCATGGAAAGAAAAAAGAGAGGAAAAAGCCCTTTAATACTTTTGTAAGTGATAATTTGATAGCTTCTGGATTAAAGTATTCAAAACTCTTCCATAAAAAAATTAAGACATTCTACTGTTCATTGTCAGTCAGTCACTCACTGCCAAATTAAAAGCTTGTTCATATAGAAATTACTTTGATCTACAATGGCACCCAAAATATAATGAGCAACATTCCTCAGACTTCAAAGATAAAATTACAAATGTATGTAAAATACAGGAAAAAGTATATGAACACAGAGATGCATTACTATCACTTATTGAGGGAACACATGTATATTTTCCAGCAGAATGCTGACAGCACTCTAAGAACAGCAATCATATTCATTCCAGAAACAACCACTGAAAGGAAAAAAAAAAAAAAAAAAAAGCAAAAAAGGCATGAAAAGAATTGGAATGTTGTATTCATTGGGTAGAATTTTCACCAGCCATGGCAAGGATATTACCACTATGACCCTGCTGGGTAAGTGGCATGTTATGTTTTGCATGCACCAATTATGAGAAACAGCTTGATCAGAGACATTTGGAAACTAACTCTTCAATGCAAATGATCACAAGAAAGTAATCAACTTTATTCTCTAAGGTCTTTAATTTTCAGCTTATTTGCAGAGCTGCTGAAAGTATAGTGTGTAATTGGACTGCCCCGTGGTGAGTTCCTGAAAGTACTATGACTTAGATAGTCCTATAGTCCACACTACTTATTTTTACAACTCCCGTTAATTAATCATTAGATCCAACACAGTCTCCAACCAAATTTAACACCAAGGCTAGAAGGGGCTAAAATGTGGAGCCATGGCATTCTGTTCATGACAACATTGTCAACATATTTTCTCCACTATACATATAGAAGAGCAAACCTGCACCAGCATGGGACCTCCTTTCCACCATCATGTGAGCTCCTTTCAATTCAAGTATTCAGTTAGTAGATTTTTATTCTTGACCACTGCTTAGCAGGGTAAAAGCTCACGGCTCAGGAATAAGGCTACCACAAGCAACTACAACTGAGCTTCACTTATTGATAGAACTATGCCCACTCTCCACAAGCAAAAAAGTCCGTGACGCTAAGGTCAACTCCCTTTTACTGGAAGGGTTTGGACATCTTAAGTATTTTCTCCGTAAAGACTAACATAAAGTGACTCTTTTGTCCCCTTCTCAACACAAAAAGTTTCCCAACTATGTCTTTGAAGACCACAGGATTCTGAATATTCAGTGAGATCTAAAGAGGTTGTTTTCCTGATTCCTTTTCTTTAGCTATGTCGTGGTTTAATCCCCAGCCAGCAATTAGGACCACGAAGCTGTTCACTCACTTCCCCCCTCGCCCCCCCCCAGTAGGTTAGGGAGAAGAGGGAGAAAAGGAGGAAAAAAACCCAATGCAACTCGTGGGTTGAGATAGAGACAGTTTAACAGAACAGAAACAGAAGAGAAAAATAATAACAATGGTAAAAGAATATAGAAAGTGAGTGATGTAATAGAATTGCTCTCACCACTTGGTGATTGATTGCCAGCCCGTCCCAAGCAGCAGTTGCACATTCCTGCCCCCTGGCCAACTCCCGTTTATATACTGAGTATGGAAGTCTATGGTATGGAATATTCCTTTGGCCAGCTTGTCCTGTCTATGCTCCCTCTCAGCTTCTATGGGAAGCTGAAAAAGTCCTTGAAAAATATAAACATTACTTAGGAACAACTAAAACAAGATGTGTTATCAACATTATTCTCTCTCTAAATCCAAAACAGAGCAGTTACTAGGAGAAAAATGAACTCTATCCCAGCTGAACCCTGGACAAGCTACTTGACTTTAAGGGTGCACCTACACTGGGAATTTCACTGGAGTCAGAAGTGCATTTTTGAAGAGCATCTCTAAATTGCCCCTACTTGCTATGCTACTATGTTTTGCATTGTGAAGAGGTCCTTTAGATCAAACTAAAGTGATAAAAGGACTCCAACTGCTAATGGACATTCAGCCCATGATAACAGACTAAGCAAGTCCAAAATAAAACTCTCCAAAATAGTACAGTGTGGATGTCAGGTTCTGACATCCCATCTGATGATCCCCATCTGATCAGCTCTATCGACCAATGCAATCTCCTTTGTTGAGGTCACTTTGCAGTCTGGGATAGAAAATCCCAAAGAATTCACTGATAATTTTAGGTCTTTATTGTCATCCATACCAAAGTTGATTTTGAATAAATTTTTGGAGCTCCACTATGTCATGGTTTAACCCCAGCCAGCAACTAAGCACCACACAGACACTCACACACACACACAGTGGGATGGGAGAGAGAATCAGAAGAGTAAGGGTGAGAAAACTTGTGGGTTGAGATAAAGACAGTTTAAAAAGTAAAGCAAAAGCTGTGCATGCAAGCAAAGGAAACCAAGGAATTAACTCACTACTTCTCATCGGCAGGCAGGTGGTCAGCCATTTCCAGGGAAGCACGGCTCCATCATGTGTAATGGTTACTTGAGAAGACAAACGCCATCACTCCCAAAGTCTTCCAATTCCTTCTTCTTTCCCCAGCTTTAGATGCATTGAGTATGACATCATACGTTATGGAATACCCTTTGGTAAGTTGGGGTCAGCTCTCCCAGNTGCCATCACTCCCAAAGTCTTCCAGTTCCTTCTTCTTTCCCCAGCTTTAGATGCATTGAGTATGACATCATACGTTATGGAATACCCTTTGGTAAGTTGGGGTCANCGCCATCACTCCCAAAGTCTTCCAATTCCTTCTTCTTTCCCCAGCTTTAGATGCATTGAGCATGACATCATACGTTATGGAATACCCTTTGGTAAGTTGGGGTCAGCTCTCCCAGCTGTATTCCCTCCCAGCTTCTTGTGCGCTCTCAGCCTACTCACTGGTGGGGTGATGTGAGAAGCAGAAAAGGTCTTGACTCTGTGAAAGCACTGCTCAGCAATAACGAAACATCTCTGTATTATCAACACTGTTTCCAGCACACATCCAAAACATAGCCCCATACTAGCTACTATGAATAAAAGTAACTCTATCCCAGCCGAAACCAGCAGACAGCACTACAGCCCACACCAGGAGAAAAACACTAGCGTTATCCAATAAATGGCAAGACTTTCAACAATTCACTTACTGTCAGTTCTATGGTTTTTATCTGGTTCTCTAAAAGGTACTTGAAACATCTTCATATATGTAACTCCGGGAAAAAAAACCCCAAACTACAAATGTCTTCACCAAGCAACTATTTCTTATGCAAAGTTTGGAGCTGCATTGCAATTTTGTCAAGGTAATTTGGGTCTTGCGTATGAAATACAGTTTCAATAAGAACGCCAGCTACAAGAAAATATGTGTTGAAAAAAGTTATCTACTATTTCTTCATGTTATTGAATTTGTAAAATATTTAACATTATTCATCTGATTTGGGGCATAAAAATTGATCTGCAGCCAACTGGAGAAGCAAAAGTTTTCAGTAAAATTCTGTCCTTAACTCTTCAAAACCTAATAGAGTTCACTCTTTATGAGAAGCTGGTGAATACTCCATGAAATATGAAGGGATATCTGCTCTTTCATACATTTTATTCCTACAATTTTTAATCTCTTATAACTGAACTAGGTGTCATACCCTACAAATGGGCCTTTTATGCTTATATTGGAAGGCTAAAGAAATATATTCAGAGCAGCTATACCATATATGAGGAAAATAATGAGGGTGAAAAGTCACCTGTGAGGAAAGAGGAAGAAAATACAAAATCAGTGTCCAGAGTCAATTACTGCATGTGAAAAACCAACAAACAAAACCCAGAAAAATGAAAAATAAGTCAGGCAAGGGACACACAAGATATTAAGAGCAAAGAGCTAACTCTCAGCTTCAGTGAAGTAATTTAGAGTTTTGTCATGCACCTCAAGATTTCTAAGGTGAAGACATATTATTTGAAAGCCCAATTAAACACATAAGCTAACTTTCACTCCTTTCTCAATTTAAATCCCTTTTTTGGGGACCCAATGGTTTTTAAGAAAGACCTGGTCCCTAAACATGTTCTCACATGGACATTTAACTGCCAATCACTTCTTAATGTTGTTCTCGTTGCAAGTATTACTACTTACTATGAATAATCTATCCCACTTTAATGACTCAAAATGGGTCACGTATTTATGTTTGTGCTCTCAGACCTAATTGAGCTACAGTAATACAAATAATAATAATTATTCAAATGACATTATATGATTTTAAGGCTGCTCTAATTGTTAATCATTTAATCCAATCAAGACCAGATTGAGTGTAGACGTCTAAACTAACGCATCTCTGGTTTCTTTGTAAAGACAGAAACCCAGTAGCGATTGAAATCCCTAATGAAAAGTGTTCTGGTATTCTGATTCAAGAGAAACAATCATACATAGGGAAAAGAACCCACTAGGGTTTGACGGTAGGAGTGTGACAGAAAGGTTCTGAAACACCACTCTTTCCCTTAATCATCAGGGTTTTTAGATTATCCAGAGTCCACAAATAAGTAATATTTCTTAAAATAATTTTCCTGGGGTTATTACCTTACAAATTACACCATAGTTAGGTTTATAAATGATAATTTCCACCAGAAATTGAGAAGCTAAGGACAAAAAGTAATCTTTTGCTAAGCACATGTGGGACTGAGCAGTATAAATTACATTTTACCCCTGCTTAGAAAGCTTAAAGAAACAGTTTTTTCAGGTCCTATAAGATTTTTCCTTTAGCACCATGTAGTTTTTCCTGGGGTTTTAATTGGTTTGTTTCCATATGTAAACACCACTATGGTTCACTCATTAACTGGTTCTCTAAGGTTAACTAAAGACTAATGTCTTATTTAAAAATATTCTGTCATTACCCTGCACCCACATACTGCAGCTCAATAGTAGCAGAAGGTGTTTGGCTTCCTGCAGTGTCATTTAAAGACTCATAGAAATAGATATAATTTTAATCTACATCTTTATTCACTATTTTAATGTGGGCTTCCAGCCTTTTTTTTAGAATGTACTGGTAATTAAATAACTTATCCACGTTAAATAAAGATTATTACAGGATTTATTTATATGTAACAAATCTAAGATTTTCTTGTTATTAGTTTGAGAACAGTAACATGAAAAATTTTTGGGTTTAGTCTTTATTTAAAAAAAATCCATAAATTTCTAAAAAGCTTTAACTCACAAGAAAAACGTCACAACTATCACAGTCAGAGAATCACAAAGGAACATGGTCTCCATTAAGCTTATTTGGATAACTTTGCATTTCCAATCTTTTTCATTTTTTTACTTTAACTTTTTTTTTTGGTAATTTTGTAACTTTGACTTGGAATATTCAGGCTAATATTGTGCTTGTAATCACAGAAAAAAAATTACAATATTTTCTAATGGTCATTTCCCCTTTGATTGATAGGCAATTATAATTCTAGATTTAGATCTCTGCATGTAATATTTTTTCATTCCACTCAATATATATGAGCAAGAGAAATTTGTAGAGACTGGAATATACAGGGTCATATAGATCACGAATCAGCTTCCAGATTACAGTTTACTTTGATATAGGCAAATCAAATGGCAATACACACTTAAATGAAAACATTTAAACAATGTTACCTCAGTAGAAAACCTATTTCCCATGTCATAAACTATTTATATCAGGAAAAAATTACACCAAGCATTTTGGTAAGTATTCTGCTAAAGGAATTAAAAAAAAAAATCTGGAAAGTACAAGACTAAGTTTTGTAGCTGTTTGCTTATTAGGTCTTCAGCTGAAGAGATGCTGGGGAGCTGGTAAAGATTTTGGCCTTTACTTTATTTTGCATTTGCATTATGTTTCCAATTCTGCAACAAATAAAAGGTTGCTGGGGCAACTGGCATCCCATCACAACTTTTTGGCAGATTACAAACTTCTAGACTTGCCTTTCCTCTCAGGAATAGCAAATGCTTCAAATAGCTACACTTTCTACAACCCATGCATATGTTCCTGTATCAACATAATCTGATCTTCAAGGATCAGAATGGCAACTGGTCAGGCTGTAGAACAATGTGCGGAAAGCATTCAGTACAGTTCATTAAGTACCAGCTAAAATCTCCCATCTCAAAGACATTATAATCTCAACACTGTTGCATATATCTAAATCCCAGCTGTAAATCATTTGGATCTCTCACTTACAATCACTTCTAATATGGAATAAAATACAACAAGACATTTTTTGTGCCCTGAAACTATGTCACACTGAAATACACCGAACATCTAGGACACACCCTCTCCTGGAAAAAAAA
>RSEF01000001.1:90995924-91031546 GCA_003993805.1 Himantopus leucocephalus
AGGTCTCTTCCAACCTAAACCATTCTATGATTCTATGAAAACAAAAAAAAACCAAGCCCCTTTCTTAAGCTACGCTTTTGTTTTGGGTTGAAGGAAAAAAATGTGAAACTTTGTTGGTCAGCACTGCCATTGGGTCTTCTCCACTCAGAAACATTAAAATTCTCAGAAGCATGGAGCCACCAATACTGAGACTGCAGAAAAGGGAAGGGAATGGAAACAGGAAAATCTCCACGTAGTCACATACATAAATAAGTATAGCAAAGCAATACAACAGCACTCTGTTTAGTTTCATGATCCAGGGATCACTTGTCCATTCACCCTATTCTTCAGCCTACCCCAAATCCCAGTGTTCTGCTCAGGAATCTAGTTAGGTCAGATCTTTATCACTGCTGGACCAGTCCAAGTCACCCACAGAGGACAGAATCTCCAGATAACAAGCAAGAAGAGGGCCTTTGAACATCTGTTCTGTGTGGTAGGAAAATAAGGAAATAATAGCAATCTCATCTCACCTCTCTGATGCAAGACTAAGAGTTCATGCTAGTATCTGTGCAGAGAGCAATACCTTTTCTTAGTACTCAAGGCAACATTATTCATGGAAAGGTCAATAGCAGCAAGGCCAGATCATGAAAATGGCCAATGTGGAAGACAAACAGCTCTGTAACACGCAATCCTTTCCCTTGGACAATGCTGCAATGCCATATCTCTCCTTATCTTACCAAATATGACACAAATAAACATTATATTTGAAAAAACACAATCCAGTTTGATGTTCTTTAATGCTTTGACTGGGTCAATGCTACCTTTCATTTGCACAGACCTTTCCTTTCAGTTAAAAAATGCTTGATTTCTAGGTAAGTTTTCTAAAGCTAATCTGGTCTGTTTGGTACGCACCTCCGTTATTCCCTCCTACCAACATTCCCACCTCTTTCCCTAGGGAATCTTTTAAATTTATGTCCCCCTGGAGAACTTTGAAGGCAGATAATCTTAAACAACATCCTTTGGCAAGCCACCAGCTTGTTAGCTACCAAGATGTTCGCTATAAGTAGACCTTCTCTCAAATGACCTAGCACAAATTTATACCTGGTGATGGGAAGAATGAGAGCTTGCACTCAGAAATACCTAACTGAGCTGGAGCTGGAATCTTGTTTCTTCTTCAGATAGTAATGTTCATCTGCATAAAGCAAAGTATCCTGATATTGTGCACTGGGATTAGAGGACTATCATGATGATCTGAAGACAAAGCTGGGTAATTTTATATTTCATGTCCTTCCTAGGAGCCCCTAGAGACTCCTTAGATGGAACACCAATATAGCAGATACTTTGTGACTAACAAAGAGAAAAGTCAAACAGCCTCAGGAATACTCTGAGCATGTGATAAGAGGACGTAAACGGAGAAGAAACATAGGGAACAAACAGGGACTTTGAAGAGAGAGGCTACAAAAGAAACATGTCTCTAATATCAAACTCAAAGTGATTGTGAGAGGCAGGAAAGATTGAAAAACTTGCTGAATCTCATTTTTAAGGTGATCTGATGAGTTGCCAAATCCTGTGAATGTACTTAGGAAATATGGCCCCCCATTTCATTCACATTCTTCCTTTCCTTTCACAAATGAAAAGAGACACAGAAGGTATGGCACAAACACCTAAGTAATGTAAACAGGCTGAACAGGGGCCATTCCCTTTCCATCAAGCCTAATCTGAAAGAACAGCAAAGCATGTGGGCATTGGTGTAATTGATGTACGTAGTATATCTCTACCATGAATGAATTTGAAACTTCCATTGTAAAAAGGTACTATATATACCTGCATATATATACCTATATATATATCCTATACTATATATACCTATATACCTGCAAAGGATTCTCCTTCTTCACATACAGAAGACAAGAGGCCTTCTGATGCCTTCACCTCCTATTCCTTTCATGATACATGTTAGGGCAGCAAAGCTAGTAAAAAATTCATTCACGTCATTTCATCAGAATGTCTTACAGAACTGTGTAAGACTTTCAGATGATGCTTCAGTTCAGGTTACTCAGGCTGAACATGGAACAAGAATATCCAGTCACCCTCTAAAGACCTCACACGACATACTCTTGGGGAGGACAATGTCCTGGGACAAGAAAAACCCAAATCAGATTGCTCCTCTAAATATGGCAAAATTATGACTTGATCCAGAGTCTGCAGTATAAGAACTTTCAGCTACAATGCAAAAATCTGGGTCAATAAAATCAGGCGCCCATGGCTTCAGTTGGGCAATCGTTTCCTGTCTTACTAATGAATTTTGATATGGTGATTTTTATTTTTTTCTTTCCTGAATTAGGATAAAACCCCAAGATCTCAAGAAGGGTGATCTTTTGCATGAAAAAAAGATTTTTTTTCAGGAAATTAAGTATTCTATTTCAATCTAAAGATTAAAAAAAAATTAAAAAAATAGAGTTTAATTGTGAAGAAAAATGTTGTGCAAAGTGGTTTCAAGCAGGGGGAGAAAAACCTAAAATCCTCAAAACTGTTACATCATAGTACAGACCATCTTGAAACTTTTTCCTCATAATATATTTGAGTCTGAGTTTTTTCAGAAGCTAAACTTTTCTGTAAAGAATTGAAGTTTTTAAATTAACATTTTTCAGAAAGAAAGATAGAGGTCAGCAAATGTTCTTTAAAGTGTAAACTTACCAGGCCAAATGTGGAAGAAATATCAAGTGCTTATATTTATGAATTCCCATGATAGGTGCAGGAGAAATGTTTCAGAACAGAGTGAGAACCAGAAAGAATTAAAAAATTACATATTCATTTGTCAAAAATTAGGAAAACTTTGTTATTCACATTGTATCCTACACAACTGGGGTTTTTTTCTGCTTGGAATTTTAATTTGAAAGCTGCTTTTTAAAGGTTCCACAAAGTCAAAGTCTCCAAAGATGAGTTTTCTTTATATAATTCAGTCACAAAATCACCTTAGTGTGAAATCACTGGCCACTCAGGTTTCTTCATATTAGCCTCTCTCCTGCTCTGGTGTACTGGGAGCTGCCACTCATTGTGGGGGTAGTGGAGGGAAGAGAAAGAAAAATCGCTCCCCACTGAAGATGCCAAGCTGCACGTGCAGAATTTGAAGCACTTAGGAGCTCTAGTTACTTCTGTATAATGTGATCCATTTAAAAATATGGTCACACAAGAATTTAACTTTTTTTAAATTAAAATCATATTTAAATGAAAAGACAAGCTTGACAAAGGTACTGGAGTGTGCGGCTTTGTTTAACAGGCTGTGGCAAGTTTCCAAATTCCAGTCAGAACTGCAGCAATCTCATACACTTTCAAGAAATATGACTTCCCTTTGACAGAACATACTGCAAATTTTATGAGAAATGATTGAAGCCAATTCTTGTAACATCCATTAGAATCCCTCTCAATCTGTCTCTGCAAGGTCTAGAAGAGTGTGAGCTTTCCCAGTCAATGGTAATTGCTTTCAAGTGCTCCGCTGTTTCCACCTTTAAAAATGCCTTTGTTCTGTAGAAATAATTCCTGGCACCTTTAAATCATTAACCTTTGCAAAACTTTCCTGTTGCAGTGTCTAGCAGAGAGAAGCACAGAAATATGTGCCTAATACTGTAACTAGAATAAGCTGACTTGATGCTGTATCTCACCTCACACAGTAAAATGTTGGTGGAGAACTCCGTCTACCTGGTTTAGTAAAGTATGCAGAGGAAGACTGACCTTTACAGTATTCTGCATTTTAACAGTTTTATAAACCTCCCATAATTAGAGCATCTGCAAATCAAAGACAGGGATGGAGATTAAAGTTATAGTACAGGCAGTATGAACAGCTTTGTTGGGATGATCCAAGGACATAAGTGGAAAGGTTTGCAGGAAAATGGGCTCTCCCATATTAAAGCAGCTGATAGAGTTTAGATCCAGCTCTGCTATGGTTATAAATAAAAGCTATAATGGGTATAAATAAAAGCTACATTGTCTCTGAATTCTATGTCTTAGTATTCAGGATGCAGTTACGCACTGACACACTCTTGACCTCTTTGCACTCCCAGTCCTTCTTCCCACCCCTGCAAACAGCTTGATTCAACTGTCTGTGTGGCTACCTTGTATGCTGGCTGTATGAAACACAAACACAACTCAAAAAACAATCTTCCATTTTTTCTCTCCTCAGTGGATTTCTTGTATCTCTTCCCCCTCAGATGACTCAGAGACACACACATTGCAGAAAGGTTATAATAAGTGTTTAACAGTGTGATGTGCCTCAAGACACTACTACTGTTGTTGATGGGTTAATACACATGGTTCATAAAGATTCCCAGTTAGAGGCACTACACAGATCTGCAACTCTGCAAGTTACAAATTCTGATCTTAGAATTAACAAAACTGTGTTTCAATACAAGATACTATATTTACAAGCATGTTCTTCATATAAAGGGCCAAAGAGGGTTATCAACTAAACCTCAGACTTTCATTACTAGAAAAGAAAGATTCAAAGAAATGAAAGAAGGAAACACAGCTAAGTGTCCACATCCTTGTCAGTTTGAGACATGGATAATCAAACCAGTCTAACGGTCTTCATTTTTAGGGCAAAACTCACTACTTCAGGGCTCCTGGAAGCTCCCAGTTTAAGACACTGCACAAACTGAGTATACATATGCAGAAATACAGAAATATATCTTATTGTGCAAGGAAAGCATGAAGCTTTCTTTTGACCCTTCACCCTCCATCAATGGAAAAAGGAAAAAATTAAAACACACCAAGCAAAAAAAAAAAAAAATCCCAAAACAAAACAAAAACCAAAACCAAATGAAAAAAAAAAAAGAAGACGACCATGGCTATACAAAAAGAACCTACTTACAGTGCAGTGCTCGTTAAATCCGTTCACAAAGATTGGCTGGAGGTTTTTTAAACTCAGTTTACTGCAGAGTCTTATTTCATCTGCCTGAAGTCTGGCATCAAAACAGAACCAGGTTAACATACAGCAGTGTTCAATCCTGTGAGGAGGATTTTTAACACCAAAAATTAAAAATTAAATAATGGAAAATTAATAAGCAAGGGAGGAGAAAATATTTTAGCAAGTGGCATCTTCCAGTTCATATACTGGAAAAACAGTAACTTTTACAGGTTTCAGGATTCTACAACGTATTCAGCAGTCTGCCAGCAGACAGAGAAGGAAGAACAGCTAGCAACACTGAGCACCTTTACACAGTGTTTTTGCACCTAAAGAAAATTCTGTCTTAAACGACTTTTTGGCTAAGTTCCTCGACCTAAAGGCGCTCCGTTTTTCCTACCTCTTCGAGGCAGAGACCTCAGTGAGTCCTAGTGCTCCACTGGGAGCTAAAGTTTGGGGACACGAACCTCCCCCCCTTCCCCCCGGCCAGGTGACCCCGTAGCACCCCAGGGAGAGCAGCCCGGTGGAGCAGCCGCTGCCCGTCCCCGCTCTACCTCCTTCCCTCCGCCCGGGAGGTGGCGCCGGCGGCCCGCGGCTGCAGCCACCGTGCACCGCCTGCCCGCTCGCCGGGAAACTTCGGACAGACGGATAGACAAACCCAGACAGCGCTAGACGGCATCTGCGGAGCCGGGAGCGCCAAAACGGGTGGGACTGCTGCATCCTGGTCCGTGCTGCCCGCTGGACCTAACCCGAGCGCAGGCTCCCCGGGGACACGGGACATTCTCTGCTACACGCAGGATGACAGGACCCGTAAGGCAAAGGCATCATCAGTAACACTAGGACCTGTGATCCAATATGTATATAAGCAAAAGCTGCACATTCTACAGAAATCCTTCCACGCCTTTAGCTCAAGATTTATTTCCTATCTTGAGCCCACTCTATTTTCCCAAACCAGAATTTCACCACACTGCTGTTACACTGGATCTTTCTCCTTGAATCAAACCCCTAAATGGCGTCTATGTTTCTTCCACCTTCTTCAAACACATTTGCTACCTTTCTTCCTTTTACCAAGCACGGTCTGAATCCAATCCTCCTCCCCACTCCGCATTCCTGCATCCCTCAGGTCTCTCCAACTCCTGAATCCTGCAGTATAAACTGTGTACACCGCCTGCTGTGGTATTTATGCCTGGCCAGCCACTCTCCAAGCCCTCAGGCCACCTTGTGCATCTGTCACCCACTCCTAATCCTGTGCAAGCTGCACGGCCTGCACTCCAGGCTGCCACAGCTCTGGCATCTGCCTCTCAACAGGGGGGTCGCCCTGCACCCTCGCAGCAGAGAGAACAGCTATGAGCTCAGAACCAGCAGAGCTGGGGCCATACTCCAAAAACACCCGCAGCCTCTCAGCCCTTTTAGGGGAAGACACACTGCCTACCAGCCTGATCCTCTGAACATGGTGGCGTGTGGACCATGGCAAAGGAGGGGGCCACAAACCATGGACAACACAGCAGAAAGGATACTGGGTGGCCCTGCAGGTCTCCCGCTCAAAGGGACATGTGCTAGGCTGCGGTCTGAAGTAACTCTCCACCTTTCCTTTCTCACATAATCTGATCCTCCTTCCTTGCCTTGTCCTTGTTGCCCATGCAGGGTCAAAGACAAGGAGGGGGCTAAAACCACCCAAAACCATCAGATCTAGACTTGAACATGCATTGTTCCATAATGGTGGGGGAAATAAAAGCTTGGACTTCATTACTGCTGTAGCCAGGGAGTTGCTTTCAGTGCCCATTGAATCCCTTTGATGGGGACTACACAGGTGACTAAAAGGGGACTGCATCAGCTTCCATTTCCTCTTCTCAACCTAAAAAATCACCAGTGTCCCACACAGGCTGGTATCCTGTCTCTGCCAACAGGCAGCATCAGCTACCTGATGAAGGCTATTTTGCAGTTCAGCTGTCTCTGGTTCACAGCAAACTCCAAGCGGTCAAAGGGAAATACCCTATTTACATCTTTTTCCATAGATGACATCTGTGCTGGGTTGAGGAAAGAAGGAAGGATTAAGTTTTTAATATCTTAATATATAATAAGACAGAATAATATCTTAATGACAGGATCTTCACTTTTCTCACATCCTTCACTTTTTTATATGTTTACATAAAATATTAATCTTCCTGATTGCCAAATCTTTTCAAAGCATTCCAGTCATTGCCCAGCTATACTACTGCTTTTGGATACAAGCATTTAATAAATTTTATTTTTTGTGGCCATAAGAACGTGCCCAGCTGAGAGGAGATGATACAACCAGGCTACGTGGTGCAGTGCCTGAGCAAATCCAAGGTCAGAGCTACTAAGCTACTGCAAGTCTGGAGCAGGCTAGCTGGCTGTAGCTTCTAAAAGTGCAGTCAATCAGAATAGACTTTGTGCATCTGGGAGTAAATCAAGCCATAAACTTGGAGACATCACATATGCCTGGATCCCCATGGGCAATGGTGAACTGAGCAAAGCAAGGTTTAAAAAATAAAACCAAAAATAATCACACACGCATCCCTTACACACACCTCAGGATGGCGTAAAAAGTAAAACGACATAAAAGAGTGGGTCAAGCCATGGGGGGGTGAGGGCAGATTATTTAAAGAAAGTAATAAAAATAAAATGTTTCATTATTCTAATATGGAGGACGAGGATTTCATGGCAAGATACGTGTTGTATTACCTAAGGGTTTCCTTCCTTCGTACAAGCACAGCCAGACAATCAGTATGATCCTAGATTACTTTCCTGTTTGTGCTTCAGTACAACAAACTATATGTTTGTAGTAAAGGAGATTGTTTCTATAGGTTCAGGAAGAATATTAGAAAAAGAAGAGATTAAAGATATCAGGTCAAGGCAAATCTGTTCTCAGCATTCTCATTCCCTATTTACAGATTTTATATTTGGTTTCTTCTCATTCCTCTCTCTCCTTTTTAATTTAATTCAAGCAGCATTAATCATCCTATTTCAAAAACATCCCATTAAAAAAAAATAAAAAATCAAATTATATTTGTATCAGATTTAACCTACTTTTCAAATATTTTGACAGACACTCTGGGTTTAATGTAGACTGCTGCAGAATGATTTCTTGTTACCAGGGAAAGAAAGCTGCTTACGGTAGGTTAAAACGAAGGAGGTAGGTCAGGCTAGTCTGACCAACTGCCCTTTTAATCAAAGATTTGCTCAGTTTTGGGTTGGTTTTTTTTTTTTTTTTTTTTTTCTTTTTCATCATCTNTATGACTGACAGACTGTCAACATGCCTCAGCACAGGCTTTGTTTCAGCAGCTGCTGGATCACACCACAGAGCAATACCAGTATGATCCAGCGTTGGCAGGGGAAGAGAGTAGGGCTGTTCAGCCTCCTGCCCACCTCCCCTATGGCTTTTCTGCCAGCAGGATTTCTGGCAAGAGTCAGCAATTCAGACTATGGTGAGGCTGCACCACTGGGTCCCAAAAGCACTGATCAAACCAATTTGTATGGGCGAGGGATTCTTAAAGGCGCAACTTTGAGGAACACAGTGGGTCAGGGTGACACAGACCCAGCTCCAGCCAGCCTATCACCTTTTTTCAGAAGCTGTGCAAAGAGCTTAAACTTGCAGTAGAACAATCTGCCTGGACAGTCACCTTCACCCTATCCTGTGCATCATAATTTACCCCGATCCCCAAGAGAAATTGGCCTAAGAAATAGGATGTAATAACCTTTCTACAATATTTCTTATTAACTGTAATTTTAAATAACAATCCAGGTTATTTATGTTATTGTTCACATCAAATCTTTTAACAATTTCCTATATTGTATTAAAAAAGAAAGTCCTCTTACAATCTATGTCTTTCCAATATCATTGGCCTTCTCCTAATTTTTTGCTTTGTTTTGTTCTGCAAGTTAAGAGTTTCTTGCAAACATGATTGTTCACTTTCTGCTCTGAGGACCATTCTTGCATTTCTCCCTGCATTCATTTCCAGTGAGGCGTGGAGTAGATGGCATTGGGAACCTTCCCTCCTCTGTAAGGGGAGACCACAGCTATGGACTTCAAGAAACAGGAATCATAGACTTGTTCAACACCTGGGCAAAACTAGGAGCTGGAGGAGACAGGAGCAATACAATGGCTGTCAAGTATGGGAAGCAAGGGGGAGAGAGAATACAAACATATGGGAAACTAGTAAGAAACTAGAGCGGGAAGAAGATTGTTAAAGATCAAAAGATGGAAGAACAGGAAGGAAAGACTGAGAAGCAAGATCAAAAGACAGAGAACTACCTGGAGGAAGAGAAAGACAGGCATTTTTAGCCTTTAATAAAAGCACAGAGGCTAAAATTTACCCATAATCAGTACTCAAGCTCTTACTTAAAAGCTCTTCAACCTACTGATGTAGCCAAGCTATAAGTGAGGATGGCCAAAAAAGATGGTGATTGTTTCTGGAAGAGAAAGAGAGCTATTGCTATTGCTTTTGGTGCCTCTTCAGTAAGCCTCAGAAGAACTAACAAGGGCCATCGTACAGCATTCAATCCCTCAGTTAAAACAGGTACATCCCATCAAGTCTGGAGAAGCTGTTTAATTTTGACAGTGTTAGGAATGAAAACAAAAGAAAAAAGGCCTACAGGATCACTCATCTCTATATCCCAATATAGCCTAGGTTTGTGTGCTAGTTTCTAATGCTGGATCCTGCTAAAACTTGCCTGAAGGTGGAGCGCTCAGGTACAGTTTGAATCCATGGAATCAGAGCTCCAAGCACTGGTCTGAAGATGTCCTCATCTAGACAGCTTATGAATGGGAGTTAGAATCATATATTAGGTAGGCAGAAAACCATCACTGCAGAAGCTATCGTAGAAAATGTGGACAAAGAACAACAATAGCAACCTCCAGAAACATGTGCCGATCCCCTAACCCTACTACCTCCCCCAAGGAAAAACATGAAGCTTGACGAAAACAGATACTTTCCATAAAGCATCATATTTAATCAACAAATTTCCATCCAGAAACCACAAGAGAATTTTGAGATTGCCTTGGTCTTGACCACTGTCACCAGATACAGAATCTGACTGAGCTAACACCAGACACATATGAAGCAAATAAATGACAGTCCATATGGACATGGCAGCATATTGATGCTCTGCCAGCTCCTAACGCTACAGCATGTGTAGTAGAGGGCATAGGCAGGTATAGATCTGACAGCATAGCAGGGCTGGTTCTCGTGGCACATGAATAATCATCTCATTCTCCCAGGAGCTGATGATTAGGAGGATAACGTGCTGCTATAGCAAGTAGCAGCCTTACCAGTTCCTGCTGCATTTCATTGGGTAACAGCAGTGCTAAAAGTCCCCAGCTAATGTACTTTGCAAATGAAGTTCAGAGCAGCTACAGGTTTTTATTTACATGTCCTTGTACAGTTTGCTTGCAAATTTAAATACCGCCTCCAGATACATTTATCTTTTCCAAATTTCCTCCAGTTTGGAAAAGAAAAAGTCAGTTTGTCACACCACTTGACAAAGTTGCAGGCCCCTGCCTTACACTGACAGTGCCTTCCTCATTGTCATCTTATAAGCATTTTATGTTTAGCACTACACACATTCAAATTTACTACTAAAAATAATAGTGATAAAGTAAATAGATTTATCTGATAAATTGGTTTCATTATGACATCATGTGGTTTATTACCACTTGTTTGCATTGTTTTTCTTCCTCAGAAGGACACAATACCTGATCATGTCCATACACATCTACAGGACGAGGACAATAAGTGACAAAGCCTTCACCTGGAGTCACAGAATTTAGCAAACCTGACTATATTGCTCTGAAGACCGCATATGCTGGCCCAGTCTCAAGATATGCAAGTGCTTTATTTATCTTGAGTGAGATTCAACTATTGCCCAGAATACAAATATTTAAAAAAATAGCCAAACATGGAAGTAAGCATGTCAGCTTTGATACTGGACACTGGAGTTTCCTAGAAATTAAGCCTCCATTAAAACAACAGATGGCCCTCTGTGTTCCAGAGGCTCAGAGCACACATGAGGGGCTGGGTGACTGATGGACTTATGAATGACTGGGTCTGCATAAACCTTAAGTTGGATTAGTATAAGCTCATGCATGTCAGAAATGGTCTTCAGTATTGACATTTCATGTCAGCTTCATGGAGCCAGACTTCTTTCAGCCCCACACAAAATTGTGTCATGCGTAGGGGACAGTGTAGGAATATGTAGGAATAAACACATTCTGGCAGCTTTACTGACTGCTTCGATGCTTTCAGCCAGCAACAAATGAAGTCCCCGCTGATTCATCCTTTAAATCAGTGACAGCTACTTAATTAACAGGACCACAGCCAAGCTGCTTAGGACTAGCGCTGACCCTTCTTAAGGAAAGGAAAGTTGTACAACACATTTTGAAGGGCACCTCCTAGCAAACCCACGGTTCACATTTTCAGTGAACCAGGTGAGATACAGTAGCAGAGATAAGCACAAGTGCCTGCACGTACAGAGCTAGGCGGTCTGATTTGAACACAAATGGCTCAAAACCCTTTCTTACCTGACTCCATTAGGCACTCAGATATTCTTTCTCGTACAAAGCCATGATTCTCCATGGACTTTTACAACCAAATGGTTGTTTATTAGCCAAATGCATTCACAGTCCAAAGAGTATTTACAGGAGTTGTAAAGGGTCAGTCAGTTACAAGCTCTTCAAAGACCATGACAGCCTCTGGTGTAGACCATTAAACCACCCTTTGCCCACCTTTGAATAGTCTTCACCTAAACAGTTCTTAAATGACACGTGCAAAACCTGTCAGTTGCTTGAAATGCATGATTAAGGTGCAAATTACCCAGGCTCCAAAGATACCTCGCTGAGGGGGTGAAAAACCCTATACTTCATCTCAGACCTTACAAGCTCCAGCAGATCCATTGAGCCTGAAGAATTTTTGAAGTCAAGTCATAAAAAGCCCCTGTGCTCATGTGAAAGGTGTATACAGGCCAATGGAGTGCATAAAAATTTCCCACCCTTTGCACAGCTCCTCACAGTCCATTTCAGAAGCAGGCTGTTACAGGACAGATGGGGTGAGCAAGCACAGAGAAGAGGCCAGGGCCATGGAATCACGATTTTTGTTAGCAACATGATTCTACTTTCTGTCAAGCACTTGTCAAGATCAGTAAGGGGGGCAAAAGGAGGCCTCGTCTTATTAAGCTTACAACCATGGGCAGAATGAAAACAAATTGGTTCCAGATCTTTATCTTCATTCTTTTTAAAAGCTCTAATGTTTAAATACTTGTACTTAGAATGGCTTTGAAAGAAGGTCTGATAATAATAATAATAAAAAAGAAACTGTAATAATTTTTCATGTGATAATGTTTGGCTGTTTCTGTACTTCATCAAGACGAGCACAGAGTTAACCTTAGCTTTTATGCACACAAGCACGAATATCTTCACCCTCACTCCCTCTCTTCTTGCTCTCCACATGCTTGTAGGGCAAACAGGGGAAGCTGAGGCAGATTAGCATTTTTTTCCACTAAATACCTTGCCATAAAACAGAATCCCACTTTCTTCCACAGCTGATAAAGCAAAAACTTCCCTGTACCATCTGCAACTTATACAACTCCATGTCATATTCCCTCCCAAGAACAGAAGCCAGATATGTTCCTTTTCCCCATCACTCTGTAAAACCCTATAAAATACTGTCCACAGGTGCCAGCAGAACACTCCAGTCATACCACTTCCCCAATAAGAGGAAAAAGAACCAGAAAGAAGAGCAGAGACTGAAACTGGGAAGTGAAGCACTTAAAGAAAACAAAACAAAAAAGAATGCAAATTTACACATTTCAAAATGCACACCTGCCCCAGGGACATCCCCGTTGCACAGCAGCACTGGGTGTGCTTTTACAGCTGCCCATGGAGAGGTGGGTTCCAAGAGGGGACCTGGCAGCAAGGATTTATTTGATGCAAGAGCATTTGTGGTTTCACCCAGAGGATGGTAAGTGAGCAAGCAGCTCAGGGAATGCCTGCAGCCACTGCTCTGCCGTAGGAAGCTGCGCTCAGCACTAACTGAAAGCCCTGGGGAGCTGTGTTTGTCAGCAACGTTGCAGGAAACGTGATGCAGGGGAATAGGCTTATCATGCTGGGCCAGGGAACTGCAGTGCAGCCACGCTGCTGCCTGCCCTGCCAGCCTCGCTCAGAGCTTGTTTGCAGCTACTTTTCAGGTACACTGAGCTGCCACGAGCACCACGTGGGAGTATGCCATCTCCTGCTGTAGATAGCTTGCAATGGGCCTTTCATCTTCCTGAAATTTTGAAAGAGCACAGAGAACAATCCTTTGTCAAAAGGGGGGAAATATAAGGTACCAATTTACTTGAGAAAAAGGAAACAAACAAACAAACAAATTTATCCTGTCCAAACTACCACAGAAGATGAATACTGGAGGACACACAAGCACCACCAGAAGGTTAAAGTTAGTCATGCCAGAGGCCTGGAAAAACCTGAAAATACAGGCAAAAGATAATCCATTTGATGAACTAGCAGCAGAGTTTATTTTTACTGCAAAGAAGCTTGCTAGTGGCAGAACACAGACTGTCCCACTGGCTAAAGCCAATATATTTTGGCATGAAAATTAACTGTAGTTACCAAAGCAACCAAGTATCTCAAGACCTGAACTCTCGCATTGTAGCAGTCACATTGCTATAGGAACCAGGGGACTCATGGACTTGACCGTGATATGTGACAGCTGACCCCTGACTTGTAGGGGCCAAGAGTCTGTCTCCCTTCACACTGGATATCATCCTAGTCTAACTTTTCTGCTGTTTGTAGCTGAATGATTTGGGAGACTTCTAGCACAGAGGACACGTATGCACATTTTAGAGAGGACATATAGTTGCTACAAGCCCTGCTAGTTGGATAGCAAAACAGATATTTTTTTCCGTAAATGAAAGAAGAATTTGAGGAGGATTTTAATCAGCCTACATAGATTAGAACACAAGTATTTTTTAATTGGTTTAATTGGTTATACAGACACTTCGGTCTTTATTAATGGAAATCTCATGCACTTCAGAACACTTTGTGTAACAAAAGCTGCTCTGGAATGTTCATCAGTGACGACCTGCTCTTCTATGTAACCTCCTTCACTCATGTAATTAAAACAAAAAATGTCATATAATTTAGAAGGAAGAGGAAAGCAAAGAAACTAACAGTTCACAAACAATCCAGAGGCTGAAAATTATTTGGCTGAAGTATTTAGTGGATGTGTATGTTATATTCAAAGAAAATGAGATGCAGAATAATTTACTACAGTCAAAACCAAAGAAATACAGATAACAAATCTTCAGTTATGGGTTACACAGCAGATGTTGAATCCTGCCTTTGTTGACTGTTAGATTTTCTTCATGCTCACCCTTTCATTTTTTATTCTATCTTCAATGTATGGGAAAAGCTTCCAGTCATAATGTGAAAATCCATTTTCGTATCTTTCTTCACATATCTCTTTAAGACTTAGACCCTACTTTATCTTTTCTAGTCAAAGGACAGACAGCTGGTGTACCATGGCTGCTGCTCATTATACTAATCTTAATCAGTTCACAGCTACCATGCAGTCCTTCTGTCAGTTTGTCTCTCACTGTACATCCACACAGCAAGAGCTCTGGGGCAAGGAATATTTATTATCATATATAAGCACTGAGCCTAGAGCGATGGAGCTCTAATATCTGACATATCTAGATGCTATCAGATAAACAAGGAAATCATTTGACACAGCTTTTGTCACTACCATTAAATCATCTGAAGGAGTTTGATTTCAAAGAGCTCAGCAGCACAATTCTGCTGTTGTCATCTGCTATTTTTGTTTGCACAAAGTGCTCTGCATCAGTGCATCAGGGGCACAGATGTTGCTCTGCTTTTTTTAGTGGAGTCAGCCCTCACATATCCAAAAGCAGGTATTAGCAAACAAATAATACCTGGGTTTTATTAATTTGTTCATATGTTGGGATCTCTTATGGAAGCTTAAAAAGCAAAAGAAACTTTTTAAATAAAGGAGGCAGCAAATGTGACAAAGGCCAGACTTTGAGCTACAACCAGGAATTCAAACCCTAGTGGAAAGTAAAATGTTTTTAAGTTTCAGTTTAAAAGATTTAACTTAAAACCACCTTTGCAGCACCCTGTTTTTGTGGCAAGCTGCTTCATCCTGACCTCTTCCCTTGGTTGGCTCAGACTCATGTTTGCAAAGGGAGCATTTGCCCTGCAGCAACTCATGTTAGTTATAAACCACTCATCAGCTTCTGTGCGGTGGCTGTAATCAGCTGTGATTGTCTGGCTAGGGGACAGTTTGCTCAGATAGAGAAGCATCCGCTTGCCTTAAAATTTCTCACAAGCTATGTCCAAGTTTTCCACACTGTATTGTTTCAAAGAGACCAAGACTCTCAGCCATTCATCAGACGATTAGTCTTTTTGTCTGCTGGTATTAGTGGCCCAAGAACAGCTAACCAGCAGCTTGCTTTTGCATGGTGCTGTTCTGAGGAAGGGGAGCAGCAGATGCTCCCACTCACCTTAATGGGAACTAAAGGCACTATCCACCAGTAAAGCTTTGCAGACGTGACTCAGCCTGTCCCTAGAGCACCATTGTCAGCTTTTCAGGAAAAGCCAAACTGTCTGATCATGGTTAGAGGAGCAGTGAATTTACAGCACAGTCCAGAGCATGCTGAAGTCAGACCACAGTTTTCACAATAGTCCAGGATCAGTTTCTAGTCAAAATTCAACCTGTGAAGCTTGGACCCACAAGGCCACCCCACCAAATGATCCCCTTCCTACATCACTGGCTGACTAAGGGGTTAGAGGCAAATGACTGCCAGAATCCAACCCATAACATTGATACCGTACTCGGAGCACCTTGTAAGGAGTGCAGTGCCTTTAAAATAGTTATTATTTAGAAATGTACAGTCATCATTCAGTGGAGTGTTAGAAAAACAGGTATTAAGTCCATCTTGAGAAATGTGAAGCTGTAATTCCATTTCCATTTTACTCATAAGAAGAACCACTCTGCAGAGTAATAAAACCCCCTCCATGTGCTATTGCCAGGTCTTTAAAAAGCGCTGGCAGGGCTACTTATTGTTTATGTTAAACAACATGTGTAGCCTTCCTTTGGCCAAACTGAACCGAACAAGTTTCTGGGGTCAGCCAGTCTATGAGTCAAACACATTGTCATATTGGAAAAGGGAAGACCTGCTGGAGGGCTGGGCTGTGCCTTTCCTGTGAACGGGGAAGTTCATAGCTCTCATGCTCCAGGATCTCACCAGTGGGAAACCATGCTGAAAAAGCACAGCCACACCAAAGCCCAGCTATTCTTTTTATTCAGACTAGGCTTTCCCCATCACCTTCCACCTGCCAGTGGATGTGAACATATTCACCTGGATTGTTCTCTCCTATCCTTACAATGACTCTACTGCAGAAGATGATGTTGTGTCTCAGTAAAAAGCCAAACAAGCACAGAGCGTAAGAATCTCTTTCCCACAACTAGGGATTCAGAACACAGGATTGATGTGACAGAAGTAGATGCAGAAGCAGACACAGCATTTCTGAGTGGGAGTTCCCACCAGCATTATTTTTTATTCAAAAACCAGACATAAGCAAGGAAGGTTTCCTAAGAGCAATGAGGACACAAGCAGTACCACCTCTGGCCTGAGGATAAAACACGTGCCATTTGGCTTGAGATGAAGTTCGCAGAAAGAGGATTCAGACATAGTGACGTTGTCCTCATACACAATGACAGAAGCAATCACAGAAAGGTTTATCATTTATCATGTCTCTGGTTGGACTTTCTTGATTCTGTGCTGGCTGGCAATTTCCTACTCTTGCGGTGCATTCTCTTTGTAATGTTTTCATTTCAGCTCCATTCAACA
Organism: Himantopus leucocephalus; assembly: GCA_003993805.1. Classification (NCBI taxonomy): domain Eukaryota; kingdom Metazoa; phylum Chordata; class Aves; order Charadriiformes; family Recurvirostridae; genus Himantopus; species Himantopus leucocephalus. The sequence goes on from RSEF01000001.1 coordinate 91,012,687, forward strand.
CCTTCCCCTTCTAGATTATTCTACCATTTTGTTCTCCTCATTCCTTCCTCTTATTTTTTTTTATACTCTCGAAAGCAGCACACCTGTTTATCATAGCACTCACATCAGGTTCCCTGCCAGTGTACTCTATTCATTCTGTGCATGTTATTCATACTACCTATTTTGAGGGCCCAGACTTCCTAGGCGACCTCTGCAGGGGCAAGAGGAATAAAGGCACCGCTGAGTACCATTCAAACCCACCTGAGAACAGAACTGCCTCCGTATGTGCCTGTCTCTCCCAGCAGTGACTGAAGAGGTGTCTCAAGGTACCAGACCCCCAAAGTAGTATCAGGGAGCAACAGGAACAGGGCTACTCTATGAAGTAAAGCAAGCAAGAAACCAAGAGTGACAACAACATGGGCAGATGCAGAGCCCTCATGACCAGGGCACAGTCCCACAGGGCCTGAGCAGGGTGAGCAGAGCAGGGGGCTGATAGCAACACGTTCCCCTGATGGTCCTGTGATCGTCGGACAAGGTAAACAAATCAAGTCCAAGGTCAGTCCTGAAAATCCACTCATTAGGAGAGGGCTGCATGCTGGCACACCTATAACATAGCTAAAGCTGTAGCTGGGTGCCCAGGCCTGAGCTCACATGGAGCTCCTGAGGCAATGAGCAGAAGGTGCATGAGGGGACACTCCAGGCCAGGCTGCTCAGGGCAATGAAAGCCAATTAGTGTGCTCAGGGCCCCGATAATTAATCACCTCAGTCAGGTGCCCAGAGGTAGGTCCTGTGAGAATCATCCTGCGTAACTTGCTGTCCTGCATGCCGCAGAGAAGCTTCATTCGTGGCTGGCACTTGTGTTGCAAGCACAGCACACAGCAAACAAGTGCCAGAGCCGGGAGTGCTGCCCTGCTGTTGGGAGTCTGGCTGGCTGAAGCTTCATGGTGGCTATGTTTGTGCCCTGTCTTGTGTCGCTCTGCCCTTCCCCCCCCCCCAAATCCTCAATCACTGACTAGACTTTCTGGCTTGGTCTCAGGCGTGCCTCATCAGTAAAGACCTGCTGGGTGATCACTGGGTTCTTGGCTGACCCAAGAATCTTAGTTATCATCACAGGTCCCTCTGGTCTTCTTGTTTGTACCAGTGGGACTGTGCCCTCATCAACGAGGGAGCTACAGCTGCCTGCCTTGCCATGGCTTTTAGGTCCCCTCCCCTCCTGGAGCAGCCTGCCTTGCCGCTACCTGACAATGGGCAGAAAAAAATAGATTTCTGGAATTCTGGAAATCACTAGACGAAGGTAAATTCCCAAAGATTTTCACACCCTACCCCCGATTATGCCATCCATTTGTTCACACAGACACACGAAGACACACACACACACGCAGACACACACACGTTATAAATACATTTCACAGAAGTTGCACATAATAATGTCATACAGGTGAGCATGTCACATAGAGGGTATGAGCCAGTATCACGCCTTACAGGAACCGGAACCCCAAAGGAGTAAGTAAACTGTTGTGTGGGAGAGGTTCTCCTGCTGCCCCATGACGTGGATTACAGTCTGAGATAACTCATTTCTTCCTGCTCTTTCTTTTCAAATTAGATTTTGCTTACAAACCAAAGAATTAGTAGGGGATGATAACATTTCTCTTTTTTTTGCAGTTCCCAGATACTTAAATTACACTACCTTAAATCCCTTCATACCCAGATAGAGTGGGTATAAGAAATGAAAGAAATCAGATTCCAGTAAAGCCTTCATTAAAGTTGGCCCATCTAGGTTTCCCTCTGAAATGGACAGCAAGAGTACAGAAGCTGAAAGGCCTCAGGTGATGGATTATAAAGAGACGCAGTTGGCATAGAACAGGAACCAACCAAAAATGGTCCCTTCATACCCACTGTGAGGAGACTGCCAAGGGAGAAAAATCAGAGCATCGGTTATCCTCCCCTGCCATTTTAAATTGGCTACTTGCATCACTTTCATCAACCTTCTTTCAGATGCCATCAGCTCCCACTGGTTCCAACAAAGTCTCATTCATACAGGTAATGAGGTTTGACTACAAAAAGAGACACCTAAGAAATGGATTAGTCACAGGAATTTACAGAAACTAACCACAGGAAGGAACAACTGAATAAAATACAAAGGAAAAATACATTGCAAAAAAAGTTAAATGAGAGCTGCAGGACTCAGAGACCGCACACCGACTCTTGGTATGTAAAACTATGCAAGTCTGACGTTGCTGTTGGCCAGGTAGTAGGCTTATCTCCTCTGAGTTCATCAACATTTGTATGCATATTTGAGAAGGAAGATTTTTATTAAGCCATTTTAATCACTAAAATTTGTTCCATTTTTATGATGACAATGAGGAGAACAGAAAAAAGGTTCCTAATATAGATGTTTTTCTGTTAAAACTTATCCTTCAAATCTCTTCCATCCTGCCAGCTGCTACTTTCCTAGCAATTGGTCCTAGCAATTTCCCTAGAAATAAAGAAAGCCATTTCAAATTGCTGGGGTAGGTGGGTTTCCGGATTTGCTTTTTTGAGTGGAGAGACATGAAACAGTAATGTGTGCAGAATCCCCAGAGGGAAAGCATGGTAGAATTCAATTCTTTTTAAAATTCCTAGATTTCACATCTACATCATATGGATATTAGATAACAATGACAAAGAGTATTAAATCATCTGGTCAAGTTCCAGCAAATTTCCCATTCATTACTTTTGGAAAATATTCAAAATCATTACTGAGAGAGCAAGCAAAGAAAGCTTGGCACAAAGTGATGTATTTTAGTTAAAACTAAGATCAATTCAATAATACAATCCTTAAATTAAAAATATGTCTAAATAATAAAAAGCAAATAAAAATTAAGAAGGCAACAGATAAAGAAGTTCTTCGTCCTTTCAACCCAGTAAGACCAGCCACGGTGTGTTCCAGAGTTACACACAGGGAAGATTATCCCAGATGTGTCCTTGCTTTTGTGATCAGCAAAGTGAAAGTACCAGCAACTGCCTGTCCACATCTGGTCCTCAAATACGTGTAACCCTCATGCCACTTATTCCCAGCATTTTCCTGCTCACTTGCACTCCTACAACATGGTAGCAAGAAGGTTTTGTAACCAGTGGAGGAGCTATCTACATTTTGCCTGTCATTTTCAGTTGCGTATTGTTCTCCCAGAAAAGGCTGCCTCCACAGCATCTTAGAAGCCTCCTCAGATCAGTGTAAGGGCATGCTACAACTTCACTAGAAAACAGCAATCATGTTGCAAGACTAAGTAGGAGATTACACATGTCATTTTTCCAGGCTTCCTTCACATTCAGAAAAGATTGAAGAAGCAATTAGTCTCAACTCAAGGGTAAGTTTTTGTGATTTGTTTACTACAGAAATAAGGAACCAGAACCTAGAGGCTTCTTTCCACCCAGGATGCTGTGGCCAAGAGTAAGATTTCATGCTGCTAGTCTGTCACTGCACCGTGTCGTGTGACGTACTGTGACTGTTCCTCCTGTGGTGAAATGATTTTAGAAAATTACCTTCTTTCTGCAGAGGTTATTTTCCCAGGCTACATTCCTCCCTGGACTCTGAGACTCCCAGCATCTGGCTGCAAGCTCAGAAGAGAGTCACACAAGCTTTCTTGGAAAGAGTGTCAGACTTTGGAACTTGCTAAAGGAGGACACCAGAATACTGAAAATAAAAACCTCTGCCTTCAGTAAAGAGACAGAAAAAAGAAATGAGGAGGAAGTGAGAGGGGAAAACAGCAGCCTACTAACTAGAGAGATTCCTTCCAATTTTATTAAAGCACCTGCTTTATGGTCTCTCCTTAATAGAAATCAGTGCTAGCCTGACAGTGAGAATCATAACCCACATTCTACTCCTTCAAAGTTTTTTCATTTCCTTTGGGGCCGCCCAGTGCTGGCCACCATCAGAGGCAGAAATCTGAACTAGAGGAACGTCACATTTGAACAAGCACACTGAAACCTACATTCAGCTAAGTACCTTACACACAGGCCAGAGGGCAAATAGACTTCAGGTTCAGAGAGTTGAAATTTTGCTCTACTTTACCCCATTCTGTTCATTATAGCAATTGCAATGCACCGTCATTAGAAGCTGCAGAAGGTAAAAACACTTTCACTAATAAAACCAGCAAATCCCCACCAGTGTCATGGTGGGAAGTGAAGCTGTTTCATCCTGCTGTTCACCACAGGGCAGAGCAGGGAGTTTCCTGTCAAGCTGCTCCGCATTAATGTCTCTGTGATTAACTCTAAGAAAAGAATGAGAACCATTATGAAACCCAGAATTATTGAGCAGGAATGACAGCTGACAATCAGAAGGCACTGCCTCCTTCTCCAGACACTACGCTTTTCTAACCCCCACACACCTTGACCTTCACGGGCCACTGAGGCTATAAGTGTAAACTGGGGTCATACTGATCTACAGCAGCTAAGAAGCACTTCTTTCTAGTCCTCTTAGCTGCTATTTACACGGCAATGAAATCCCGTTCTTTACATTTTACACTTATCCCAAGGAGAGAAATTGCAGCTGATAAAAAACATGGAAATATGCTGGGGGTTTCTTCATCCACGAAACTTGACAATAAGCACATGTGAAACACTTGCTGTATTGCTGCTAGAAAGGAAAGAGTGGTTTACTCAATATTTTAAAATGTTTCAAATCTGAACAGAATAAAGAGGGTTTGTAGCCATGGTAACTTCAACATTAATTTTTTAAAAAACTATAGTATCTCTGAAGATTTGTGACATGATGCAGCAAGCATGTCACATTGTGTAGGCTTATGTTATGTCTTGAAAGCCTGAATGACTTGATGTGACCTGGCATGATGCTATGGATATTTAAAAAAATTCAAGACAAATTGCAGTTCTACTGATAGGTAGAAGGGAACAAGTCTTAACATAGGCTTAGAAAAGAACATAATCAAATTACAATCTGAAATAATTCCTTAAAAATTATGCATTTGCAGAGTAATTTCACCATGTGGAAAGTAAAAGATTATAGAACATTGTGGTTGCAGAGGAAAAAGATCTTTATCCAACTTGTGGCATCCGGGACTACACAGTTATTGTAGTAAGTAGACAATGTCTTTTTCAGAAAACGTAAAAAGACTGTTATTATAAAAATGTTTTTAAAATTCAAATTTAACTACTGGAAAGTTAATATACATTGCATTTTTTCAGTATTTAGGCTGTCACACTTGGAAATTTAGAGTTCTCATTTAAAATAAGACCGTAAAAGTCTCTTGATTTGATTTTCTTTTTCCTATTTTGAATGAAAATTAAGACTTAAAAATAACTTTTGAACATGTGATCTTGAAAACGTATCCTTTTTGCCATCATTAGAGCTTCAGATGCTGGATCAGACTCCTGTTTTAACTATTGGACTTGGCATAATATGTGAGATCAGGCAATTGCTAGTTGAAAAAGATGACGTGATACTCAGGGGAAAGACCAAAGGAAATTTGATGTATTTTTATTTTTTAACTACATCACCATGCTTTGTATTCAGGAATTTTCAATCCCAAGAAACATTCTGGAGAATTAATAGATTGTTTAGCAAGGGGTCCACAGGGCAAGTCTTCAGGGGAGGTGCAATTTATATCCTCTTCCTCAAGGGCTGATCCTGCAATCTAATGTGGGTTATTAGACCCATGCATTGTGATAACATGAAACATCTCTGACAGAGATGTAGTATTCCCAAAATAGCATTTGTCATTACATTAGAGTAAGCATCAGCTTGATGTAGAATGCTTTTTGTTAAGTTAGTATTTTGTAAGTTGCCTGAGAAGCAGCAAGATATGAGAGACTATTTGTAATCAGTTCACACCTTAATGAAAGCAGTATTTCATGGTACAAACTAAAAACACTCCTGCAGCACTCTTATAAACAACAAAAACAGTTTTCTCTCCAAAATCAGTGGTAAAACAGTTCTAAGAGAACTATTTTATAAGGGAGCTACTAGGCAATCAGTTCCTGCAGGAAACCCCACCTGGACACCATCTTCATAAGAGGAGTTGTAGAGGAGTTGTAGAAATTTCTTTCCTAGACATTCTGGCAAAATTTTGACAAAATACATTTGGAAAAGCATGCTGCTTGGAAGAGTCTTGCACTAGCCCTGAAAGGAAAACCATTATTTATTTTATTCCTTGGAGGGGCATGACTTTGAGAGCGTGGAACTATCAAATAATGATTAGGAAAGATCATCCACTGCACCTCACAGTCCTGTCAGACTTGGTCCCAAAGACTAAGTCATCTCCATTGTGTCCAGAGACATTATTCTCTCTGCCCCACAGGTGAGCTCCCTACCTGTGCAATGTGTTCTGGGTGTTGCAAACAGAGCAAGCTGCAGCAGTTGGAGCATTAGGAAGTTAAAATAAACTTTTTTCTGCTTATTTTGACAAGTTGGGTTTTTCCAGGTATTTCTCACCTGTGCCACTCATGAGTGTTCAGTGCAGCTTAGCCCACGTTTGTGCCCTGATCCGTCACTGGCTCATGTGCTACAGGTTGGAGAACGTTGAATGAGCTAACAAGTTTTTTTCTTTCACAAACCTCAGTTATTTTGATTTCTCTCAGGATCTGCCGGAAAATATTTAGATCACCCACTGGCAATAGGTTCTGCCTTAACTGTCTAAGTGTATGACCGCTTGATAAACTACAAGCAGACTTCCACTCAATAGATTTTAATAGCTAATATTTCCTTGGAGACCTTTTGTCTGCCCTCCACACTCAGGACCTGCTTCCTTCTTGAGATAAATCATAAAGAGATAAGCCATAACTGAGACAGAATCTGTCTATTTAAATTTATTTTCTTCATCTTGTGGAACTGTCTAGAACGTACCACATGCTCATAGACACTGACAAACGGAGATTCGAAAACATGATCTCTTCTTCAAAGACAGGAAAGCGTAGTCTCATGTAGAAACTTCCCACCAACAACTATGACCTGAAATCTACCCAGTGGTCCATCCTTCCTCATGCAGAACCATGTCCTGCAAGCCTTTCTCCCACCACTAAGAACCTGATGCTCATATATAACTTTGTATAATGCCACCATAGAGATTAAAAGCATTTTGATTCAGAAGGTCTTGTTAGGATCACCTGCATAGCAAAAGCTTCAAAAACTCCCCTGGAAATGCCGATGTCATGCCTTGACACCAGTGATAGTTTATGTAGCCATTTATAAGTCCCAACCAGAAAAAAAAAATCAAAGAGCTTTCAATTGCTCTACAAGGGTCGCACCTGAGAACACCAGCAGATGAGAAGACCAATGTCTATTCATCATAAAGGCTCACACTGGATGCAGAGCCTTTGAGGCTTTGCTTGGCACTGCTTGGGGGAGTACCTGTTAAACAAATGTGTGCCTTCATAAATTCATATTACTGTTTTCACTTCTCACTTCTTGTGATTTATTAGGCTAAAACCTCACCCACCCTCTGTGAACTGAATTGACTTGCTTACCTGACTGCAGCATTGTTATAGTATTTTAAAGCCAATATAAGCTTCTTCCATTGTATCTTGTTTGTTCTGATTTGCAACAAATAAAACACTAAGTTTTATGATATGCTCTTCGAGATGTTAGTTTTCTTTGCAATCTAAATTTAAACTAAATCAGTCTCTGCTCCCACTAAGGACAAATATTTTAAAACTGCTACCAGCCATGCCTCTTAGCCTGCTGTCTCCGCTTTATAATTATTGATGTTGGCATTATACCAGGAACCATTTTCTTGGTGTATCAATAGAGTTCTGTTTAATTTGACATTTCACTTTCTGAATAAAAACTTATGCATTTTAACAGCATTTTCTTTCCTTGTTCTCATTGAGAAAATCATTCAATAATTCTCCATTAAGTGATGTCCAGAAAGCAGGAGGTTATTTGCAACAGACCACATCATGCTGAAAGGCTGAATAGGCCTGAGAATGGCCATTGAGATCCATAGCCTTCCAAAGTGAGGTCAGACCTAGATCAGAACCAGGCACCTGGCTCCTCCTGCCTGATACACACTCTAGAAAGAAACTCTGTGATCTCAGCTTAGTTCCTAGTAGAAGCGTTGGCCATCATGTTCCACAAGCAGAAGGAAAATACAATCCTTTTCTTTTCACAGGCCTATTCTGATCATGTTCCCAGATCATGGTTACTTCACTCTGCTATGTTAACCTGCAAGAATTTGGGGCAACAGCTGCATAAATTATGTATTAAAGTTATACATTTCAATATTATATTGAATTAAATGTGCAATTCCCACATCCACATTGTATCTATTCTCACTTGCCTGTTATCTAGGATGGCATAAGGTCACATGCATGAAGCAAATCTCCTAGCACACCGTTATCAGTGTACTCATGAGAAGCTCACTGTACAGTGGAGTGCTGTCTGTGTAGGAAACTATACCCTCTCAACTTCAAACACCAGCATTTTTGCCTTGTAGTTCTGCTGTCTTCTCTGTCAGCGTGATAAGGTCCACTCCCTTAAGTGAAAGGCTGCATCAAGATGCTGTGAATTACTGAATGCTTAAGGAAATTAGTTTCTGATTCTTGTTTTTATCTGAACACATACTTTAAGGTGAGAATGGGATGAGGTAAATGTCTCTGTTTTTGTCTCATGTCTGCTTATGCACTCATTCTGCCACAGCCACCTTCAGGACATGAATTATTCACCAGATATGATAAGAAGCCTCAAGCTCAATAAAAACCTGTCAGGTTTCCAGGTCCCACTCAGGTGTTAACATTAGCTTTCATCTTTCAAATGATACATATTCAAATTCATTTGCTAATCTATTATTTGATAAAGGAGCTACAGGTCACATTAAAGTTAATTTATGAAATCACTTAACTGAAACCGCACACCAGCCTTTGGCTTTCACCTCTCCAAAATGTTAGGAGGCTATATCACATATCATTGCAAATGCTTTTCATTAGAATCAGCAACAATGTGACTACAGTGCAGCACAACCGCTGGTTTTAAGAAAAGCAAGTCTCAGTCAACTTCATTTCAAAGGCCCTTGAAACCTAGCTTTGCCATCACAACACTAATTCACATTGTCATGGTGTGCGCATCTGCATGTTATAACCTTGCTTTGTAGGTCATGATGGCAATGCCTCATCATATAACATATTGAAGAAACATGATCAGCTTTTGATCCAGCATCACAATACCACTGTACTAACCAGTTCCGTCACTTATCTGTATTAAAATCAGGAGGATGGAAATGTGGAAAAGGTTTCTCTGTTTACACTTTAAAATCATGACCATAACTTTAATGAAGTTCACATGATCATGTTCAGACAATATGTAAGGAAACAGAAACAAACCCCTGTGACCATAGAAGCCTGCACACCTTCATTATTCCTGCACATGTAGTGAAAAATCAGAAGTGTGGTCAGAAAAAAAAAAAAAGAGTATACCAAAATATAGCAGAAAGTTAGCTCTGGTTTTCCACAAAGTAGATTTCATATATCTCTCCAGTGGGTAGACAAGCAGGTAATGTCAGCTTTCAAGTATTTGTAACTTTTTTTCTGTTTCTAAATTTGCTGAGGGAAATTTGCCACTTTCCCCCTTTTCAGATTTTTATCTCCAGCTTTGTCAAGCTCCAAGTATAGAAATGGTCTTTTCCAAAGTAGGAACAATTCATTCAAGGGAGTTCCAGATGCATATGGGCTTTCTTTCTTCTTTAAATGGGTGGTGGACAGTTACTACTCATGGAAGAGGCTTGGACCATTTCTCCACTGTTGAATATGGCATGTTTATCAGCAAAATAACCTGCACACTCCTATTGCTAGATAGCTGTAAGTTATTTTGCAGCAGTCATGCATGCACCTGATGGATTACTTGCTGTCCTGTTTAAATTTGCTTACCTACATCTGTGTAAAAAATAAGTTAGCCTCGCTGCTACTGAGGTATTACAACAAGACATACAGTGTGTGGACCTCCCACCCCAATGACCAAACTTTCAATATGCAGAGCCTTTCAGAAGCAGAAAGGTCACAACTAACCTGCTCCACATTTGAAACATCTCTGTGTAAGTTTTGGCCTCCAAGCTGTCATTTGATCTCCCATGCATTACCACGGCACAATAACGTGAAACTTTACCTGCACTACCTTATGCCGCCTTACCCTAAAGAATTCTGAGGACAAATACATGACTGAGAAAGGCCTAAGTGTCCTCTCAGATCCATTGCCATAGGTTCAGTGTTTTCTACTTACATTGATAACTAATTTTGAACAGAGAAAAGAAAATTGGGAGGTAGAATTCCTCCTTTGGTGCTTCCTTAGCAAGCATAGACCGTTCACAAGGCAAATACAACCCTGAGAAACCCTAACTTCTGGCCAGTTTTCTGTTTCTTAATATAAACTTGAGTATACTTTGAGTGGATATCAGAGGGGATCTTAAGGACAGCTCTTTAAAGAAGCCACATGTCAAAATGCCCAAACAAACCAACAACAACCAACCAAATAAACCAACAAAACCCCCCCGTCACAAACCCAAAACCAAAAGCTCAGGAAACAGATGAAAGCCTCACTCAGAAAAGTCTCCCAGAAGAGGCCACTGGAAGTGTGATACTCTACTTGTATATAATTAGATCAAACATTATATGATAAAAACATATATTAGACCCAAGTTAGCCCAGAATTGCCTGATTTCTTCAGATACACAATTTTGCAATTTAATTACAAAGTCTTTCACCTCAAGTGCACAAAAGAAGTGGTATAAGAATAAATCCCAGATGAGAATCTGCCTTCCTCACCCTAAAGTGAAGAACACTTGGCACTGAACCACAGTAGGACTTGCACATAATCTGGCAGCAGAGAAAACATTGCTTTGACCCAATATAGCCCATATTAAATTGGAACAGCACAAGAGGAGATGGATACAAAAAGGTTGCATAACAGAGAACTGTTAGAACAAGCTGTTAATTTTCTGGAAAAGTAATAGGCAATGCCTGCAAGCTACGGATCCATAAAAAGACAAATAATTTTTAGTGAAACTACTTGAAGTGATTTTTGTTGAATCTTCTCTCCCAGGAGAAGAACTCACCCCCTCAACTCCACTCCTCAAACCTTAATTTTCTGAAACATACAGGAAGATTAGTGCATAAAGGAGAGAACATCTGTTTCTTTTCGTCACTAAACTAAAGATGGTTTCCTCTGTACAGAAGATTGCAGCCTTTATGATCTTGAGAATGTATTTGTTATTTAAATGCAAGCAGGCAGGAATCTAACAGGGCATTATTTCCTTTTAAAATGAATGAATGAAGTTGCATCGTTAATCAGTTATCTTGCTTTATTCTTCTAGCACGTGGGACAGACTGCAGGGGTACGGGATCAGTTCAGGTAATCCTCACATTATTTTAATCTTATCTTTTTTCTGGCTTTAACAGGTTACCTCTCCCACATGGTTAGCAGTGTTCTGATACAGTTTCAACCAGGATTTTGCTTTGTTTTCCTCCTGGAATAACAGGATGACCCTAGGTATTGAGGCACTTTTTTCAACACACACAAACAGGCATCACCGGAAAAATCCTATTGGAAGCAACTGTACCTCTGGTGCATACCATTAACACTGTGTGTTACAACTATATGGTTATAGATGACAAGCTATTTCCTTTTCCAAGGATTGGCATTGTTAGGGCAATTAATTAACACAATACAAACTCAAGAGCAAGCCTGCTTCTTGAGCCTTGATGTTCCCAACTCTCACACTACTATTAACCCCAGCTAGAGGAAATGATGGGGTTTGCATTCTGCCTCCTGAGATTGGTCCATTCATATGGTCGACATGTGCTCTAAAGACAGGAAGGTCTTTCAAACACAAGCAAGAAAAAGCTGGAGCTCTCTGTCTCATAGCTTAATTTCTGCAGCTGAGTATTTAAAGGTGCCTAATGCCTGAAAATTAATGATTCAACCCACATATCCGAGATCTAGTGAAACATGTGGTGTCACTGTCAGTCATTCACTACTTCAGTCCAGAAACTATTTTTGCCATTCTTTTCTATAGCTAGGACAAATAGATAAGCCAAACAGAGAGACAAACCTATAAGGGTTCGGATAAACACATCCTTATTACCTTTCCCAGAGAATCAGAGACAACAGGGCTGAAAGGGACTCTAAGATATCATATAGGCCATTTTTCTGTTCTGAATTAGGAACTATTCTCTTTAGACTTCTCTTGATAGATGTTAGTCTACCCTGTTCTTGGAAACCTCTGGCAGTTGAGACACCTCGCTGTTCCCACACAGTCTATATCAGACTCTTCCTATTCTTACCATTAAAAAAGGACACCTGATTTCTAACCTGGATTTCTTTTCATAACATCACAGAGATATTTAGGTGGGAACAAACTTCTGGAAGTCTATAGTCTAACCTTCTGTTCAAAACAGAAAACTTGAAAGCTAGATCAGGTTGCTCAGGGCTTTCTCCAGTTGATCTTTGAAAATTTCCAGAATTTGTTTGGACAATCTCTTCCAGTGTTTGATGGATTTCATTATGAGTCTTCTTCTTTCACACCTAGTTATAATTTTCTTTGCTGTGAGCTATGTCTGTTGCCCCTGTGCATCTCTGAGAAAGAAGAATGTGTCCCTCTCTTCTCTGTAACCACCCAAAAGGTAACAAGAGATAAGCAATAATATCTCTCTTAGCTTTTTCTTCTCCCAGCTGAATAAACCCAGCTCCCTCATTCTCTCCTCCTACATCATGAATCACCTTGTTGTTCCTCTGCTGGTCTTGCTTCCATTCACAAACATCTTCCAGCATTCATCCCACTTCTAAAATGCACCAAAACAATATTATCCTCCTCTTCGCCTGACATCAAAACTCTCCTCATGCTTCTGCTCTCCAAACTAAGCAAACTCAGCTCTTTTATTCTTGCTCAGAAGGCATGTTTTCTGAACCTTAGTTTTGTTGCTCACATGGGAACTTCCTCCAATCTGTGCTCATTTTCCTTGACCTGGAGACAGAGTGCCTCAGCTGAGATCATGTTTATGCTCAGTAAAAAGGAAGGATTATATCAAGGATATTTCATTCAACATAGTTATTTACACATCCCCGGGTAACTTTAGATTTTTCCATTGTATTATGATTTTGCAGATTCATGATCAGTTTGCACGCGAGTATAACTCTTTGGTCCTTTTCTATAGAAACGTTGTTTCACCAGTCATTTTCCAGATTGCATTTAGATTAAAATTGGCAATGGTGTAAGCTTAAGTCCACAGACATTTCTTTGCTCAATTATATCCTAATTTTTTGGTCTTTTTTTACAGACCTGCAAAGGTTACCTTGAATTCCAATGTGGCTCCCCAAACTGCTTAGACCTCTTCTGCTATCTCTTCTTCTCTTGATTAAGCTGACTCAGGACTTTCACCCTAGCTTAGTCAGCTGTGCATCTCAGGGATGGAGTGGTTCTCCCAAGAAAGAAGTACTTGTACACAGATCTACAATTCTTCTTTCCTCCTTTTATTCAAAGTTCACTATTCAGGACTGCAACAAAGAAATATTTTCTGTCACTACAGAGCTGGGAACAGGATTTGAAACAAACGGTTGCATTTCCACTGCACTTCTTACATCAATTTTGTGCATAACTTCTGCTTGTTCTACAATGTCATATAGACCAAAACATGCACTAGAGCTAGTGAACTTTAACCATGTACCTACTGACATCGTGTAACCAATGTATTTTACACATGCTCTACTGGATAGTGTGTTGGCACTTACACTAAAACTCCCACTCAGCTCAGACATGAGTTGGGCAGACGTACATATCAAAATGGACATCTGTATGAAATCTACCTACATCCCTAAAACCTACAGGTTTTTCTTAGAGTCTTCAGAAGCAATGAAAGAATCCCTTTTTGTTTTCAGGGAGAAGCTATTGACAATACTTCTTCAATAAACTGTTTATTTTTAAATTTATTCTTAAAACCAAGTTTGCTAGCATCCTATAATCACTAAAATTTCTCTACACATTGAAATATCACATATCTGAAAATGAATACCTTTGACCTATACCTGATATATTCTTGGCACCTGCTTCAAAATCCATCAAAGTTAGTGGGCTTGGAGGAAGAGGGAACTATGTGAGTCTACATGGGCCAAAAAGGTCTGCTTACAGTGATCTGATTCCAGCCTTAAGTCTCAGAGGAGAAATTGGAGAAAAACAAGCAGAGCTATTTTGCATTCCAGCTATTACTACTGGGTACCTATTTTACAAAATATATTTGACAGCTATGTAAAATAACAAAAAAACACCCCCAAAACAGCATATCAGAAAGATATCAGCCCAGTTGCATACTCAGTCTGATTGCAGGTTCTTTTCTCTATACTCAGCTTGACAGTCTGAGAATGATGAGAAACCTTTATGATTACAAATCCTCCATGTACCTTACACCTATTTCACTGGGGAACGAAAACGCTTCAGAGCCATCATTCCAGAATATTTCCTGTAATGATGCTCTCTGACTATAGAGCCTCTTCCTAATTATTCTTTATATCCTGTACCCAGGCAGATTGCCTTTCACTGACTACATGGACTCTTTCACAGAGCAGAAGACAATGTCGCCCATACTTTCCCTTTTGTCTGACTTTCTTATTGTATCCCCACAACTTGTAACCCTACCTATCTGCCTCATGTACCCACTAAGTTCTGTATTCCCTCCCATCACTTTGAGGTTAAGCTTAACTTTGAGGTTAATGTTTTGACTATTTGTGTTCTGGGACTATATAGTACCTTCCCCCTCCAGTCCATGGCTGTCCTTGTGGTGGGAATTTCACCCTCTCAGAGGAAATCAAACAAAAGAGCAGGCATGTGGCCTTTGCCAAGAGTAATTTCTGCAGAGACCATTTGGGGGGCTCTGCGGTCCCACAGAACTTAAATTGGGACCTTTCACCAGCTCATGATTTTACTTGAAAGAGAAAAAAAACCCCAGAGTTGTTGAGAGAAGTTTCCCAAGTGAAACTTAAGACTCCGAAGGCAAGGAAAGAAGGTTCTTTTTAAAAATATAAACTGCTATAAACTATAGCACTATAAACTGCTGCTCTGGAATTGAGATAAATTTAGTATGGATTCATCACTGTGAAGTGACTTCTCCTGGTATGTGAGCTATCTGCGAGCTTTTGAAGCTGTCTTCACTGGACTCTATAGAGGAGTAAACAGAATGGTATGTATCTCACTGTGTACGTGCTCTTGCATGGGAAAATCCAATTTAATCCCCGGAATTTCAGCTCTCCACGTTCTGTTCTTAGCCACTCAGCTGCTTTTAGAAAAATCTTTTATCTTCAAGCATGACAAGGAGCAAACAGCATTGATTGCCAATGATCAGAAGCAAAGTTTCTACTGCAAACACTGAATGCTTTGAGCTGACTTCTGGTTAATAGTGTTCTGTGAGCAAAGGACAGGGAATAAAAGAGAAAGGAAAGAAATCAGAAATTAGAGGGCTGATTAGGAATCTAAACAGATCTCTTTTTGTCACAGAGTCTTCTTAAAGTCATTTTATGGTTTTCAAGTTTAAAGAACAACATACATGACAAAACACATCTACTTTGCCCGATAAACTCAATGAGTCAAGAACTTTACATTTGTAATATTTGTTTTCCATCTTTCAGTGCTCTGCTGGCTGTCAAACTAATGCATGGTGCATGAAGCAAATCACTGGAGAGAAAGTGGAAAGAGCCACTGAGGTCACTGATCCTGCGGCTAATGTAAGGGTGGATTTTGGTTTTGTCAAGTCAAGTTTTCTTCACGTTGTGATCAGTTCAATCTGTTTGGCCTAGAATCTTCTCCCCCTCACCTGATGTGAACTGGACTAACTTACCTGAAGACCAGCACTTAAACTTCTCTAAGTGTGGCAAATAAAGAGAAGAGAGAAATTTTTCCATCAGTCCTTACTTTATGCATTTATTTGCACTTACATGGATAGACTGCAACTTTGTAGTCTTTCACACTCATTTCGTATTTGTAGAAAAGTATTTAATATTTGTCAGAAAAGTGTTAGGCTGGAGAACAATCTAAATTCAATTTCATGTGAAAAAATAATTGTTGTTGGGCCACCCTGACCACCGAACATTAGTAAGGAACCACAATCATTCAATATAAGTTTCACAGCAATAAATATAAAGATTATTTTCTAAAACATCTAAGTGTGAAATACAATGAATAAATAAAGAACAATCCACAGAGACAGGGAAACTTCATGGGATACAACAATATGATCACGTATGCAATCAGTGATTATGTAGATTAAAAAAAACAAAAATGTTTTTCCTTACATTGTAAAAAGAAAGGATAAATAACTACAATCAAAAGGAAAAAAAATATATTTTGAAGGACATTTAGAAGGATTAGGACAGAAAATCTTACCTAATTTACCAAAGCTCAAAGACTAGATTTTGTGAAGGCTGGAGGTTTAGCAGGTGGGAGTGACTGCATAAACAGTGTTCACTATCAGAACACTGTCCTGGTGTCAGACTGTTCTTACCTTAACCTACATAAGGGAATGAGATGCAATCACACCATTTTATCTTAATCTATGTATAGTAAAGGCATTTCTGTTGCTTATTTTGTGCTCAAGATAATTCTTCTGACTTGTGAGAGCTCAAAATAACATGAGGTCCAAATTGGATCAATGTCACTTAAAGAAAATTGTATTATTTCCCTGAGTTATGTTCTGTGGTGTCTGAAATATCACAATAAAATCTCAAGTACTGATAGAAACTTTATTCCCCATTAAGCTTTCTGGCAATAGAGAAACATACACAAGGGCTTAATACTAGGGTAAAGCACACCAAAGCTGTTACCTCAGTAGGGCTGGTATTTTTTTTAATCCTATTCATTATTCTTAACTCTACCACAAGTCGCAGCTGTTTCATACTTTTCTTCCTTATATTATTGCATTGACAAACACACTTTGAGATATGGAATGTTTATTCACTCTAATTTAGGGTATCTGGGGAATGGTACCACTGGAAGGAAATGACGTTATTCCCAGAATGGACATCAGAAATATGAGACTACTCTCCTCATAGATTATTCTTCATATTTCCACATCACTCTTCCAGCACAGAGTTAGATCAGCATATTCAGTGCAGGATCTGTTTTTCTGTGGTTTCCAATGAATTGCTGGAGGTGCTTTGGGACTACAAGGACAGAGGAAAGCCTACAAACAGGCTGACAGGGATCCTGGATGTGAGCCACAGAAAGCTGACCACACACATCAGAACAGATCATCTTCCATGGTAGAATAAGTGCAGACCTTATTTACTCTCAGTTTCTGTCTTGATCACCACTGTAGTTTTCTCAGTCTTTAATTTCCTGGAAAATGGGAGATATCTCATGCAATTTTGAGCAGAAAAGGAGCTAGTGGAAAAAATTAGAACAACATTCTTCTTGATGACATGGTTTGGGTGAATGGGGATGTTTTATCCTACATAACAGTAAAGTTTTGTTTCACCTTCTTATCTGATTTCTATGACACTTAACACAAGTAAGATTATTTAAGTGTAACCGTAATTTCATACACATTCTGTTCACGGCACTCTGTGTCTCATTTCAATTGTGAAAAAAAATGCTGGCTTATAAAACATTTCAGTTTGAGCTTCAAATTTTTCCCTTCCTTTCACTACGTATTTTTACTTCTATTCTAAATTTGGGAAAAAATATAAGAGGACAAAATCAAAATATGAGACATAAGACTTTCCCAAGTGATACAAAAAGTGACTGCCTGTGAACGACTATTATGCATCAATCCACATCAGAAGAAAGCCAAAAGTATTTCTGAAACAGTTTGTGTTTTAAGTCACACACACTGTGGTGTGCCTCACAATCAGACATTTATGTTGGAAAGGAGCTGAAGTCTTTACACTATTTCTAGACTCTTCTAAAAAGTGGTTACATTGGTAATGTGGCCTTGGAGCAAAGCTGCTCTTTGCAATTTCTTTCAGGAAATGTCATGAAAACTGCTCTCAATAACATGGCTACTTGAGTCGATAGATTTATGGAAACTTCCTGTACATCCCATGGCTTTTCCACTTGAGATATTAGCAGAATTCAGTTCAGAGATAATAATATCACTTGTACTCAGTCATTTTACTGAAAGTAAAAGGCTGATGAAATCAATCCACCCTGTGAAAGAAAGATAACACTGTGTCAGCATCAGCCTTTTAGTTCACTGAGTTCACTGTCTGTAACTTTTCTCCTGACATAGTCTGTTGCGATAAATCCTAGCATTGTGTATGCAACTCTGTTAGATCTTGTTGGCCTTCTTATTTTAAAAGCCAGGAGGCTACTGTTGCAGATGTAGGATTACAAGACAGGGTGCACTAGGTAGCTGATATGCACTTACTTAAATATGTACCAAAACCTATGCAAGCCCTTTCAGTAGGCAGCCGCTATGCATGCTACAGCTCTCCTTCTGAGTGTTCATTAACACAAGCTAGTATGTTTGAAACAGGTAAAAGATGGTTTCACTCAAAAAATGCAGGCTAGTGAATGAGCACCTCTGTGTTTGTCTTTGTGCATGGAAAGTCCTTTGTAGGAAACACCTTCCTTAATAACTGTGAAGGTCTAGATGACTTGAACATCAGACTTTTTTCCTGAAAGTTTTGTTGAGGAGATTGGCTTTGGAATACTAGTTGATGCAAATTTTCCCACTATCCCTTCCTCTTGCATTCATTGTTCTGTGACTAGTGAAGCCACATTCTCAGCACAAAGCAGAGAGATCATAATGCTCTCTAATTCAGAGCATCTCATGACAAAGGTAATTACTATGGCAGCATGGTGGGAAATTAGTTTGAAATCATAGAATAGTTTGGGTTGGAAGGGACCTTGAAAGGTCATTTAGTTCAACCTCCCCAACAATGAGCAGGGACATCTTCAACTAGACCAGGTTGCTCAGAG
>RSEF01000001.1:91032546-91044380 GCA_003993805.1 Himantopus leucocephalus
CTTTCTGGGCTGTGATCACACATTGCTGGCTCATGTTGAGCTTGTCATCCACCAAAACCCCTAAGTCCTTCTACTCAGGGCTGCTCTTGATCCGTTCTCCACCCTGCCTGTATTTGTCTGAGAGAATGTTTGGGGCTTAAGCAGGCAGGGAGGGAGATGTAAGCAGTAGTATGATGTCGGAGACAGGAGATGGGACAGGGGAGCTGCACATAGCAAGGACCAGATCTGAAGTGCAGCTTCGAGTGAGATGGAAAGGAATAAATTTTCCGTATTTAAGCAGTTGCATTTTGTCCTAGCAGTGTTAGAACAGTTAAACAAAAAATGGAAATTTTGAGTTGGAAGTCTTTATTGTCTCACATTTTTTATTTTAAGGGAAGGAGGAAGCACTTCAGTCCCCAGGCTCTGGCTGCACAGAGGAAAGGCCTGTGTGGGCACGTGTACACTCTATGGATTACACAGTTCAACCACGGATGCCAGTTCTCATATGAGGATGTAGGCACAGAAGCAACCGATATGTCCAGCAAGGCCTCACAAGTCCTGTAAGTAGTCAATAATAAGAATATTTTCAACCAAAACATTTTGCATTCTTAGCAAAGAATGAAAAATCTTCAAATCAATTGCACAGATTCAGTGAAAACATTTCCCCAATTTATCACAGTTTAGCTGTGTTAACTTAGTGCAACTTAACCTTTCATAACAAAATTTAGGTGGATGGAGCTAAACAAATAATTTTCATTGAGTATTTCAACAGGGAAAGCATCAGTTTTGGACAATCTATAGCAAGGAACACTCTGGACAGAACCCATGCGGTGCTAAGGGACATCCTTACTCACAGGAGTGAGAGCGTTTTGTTGTAGTAAAGAGTGTTACGGCCTGAGACGTCTGTGCTATGTTTGACGACTGTGGCGTCTCATTTTGTTTTCCTGAGCATGATTTGGCATATTAGACTTACAGCTCCTCAAATTGATCTCTATCCTAAAACATCTTTTCTGTTCAGCAGATTGTGTAGAAGTACAGTTTAAGTATTGTGGTCACTTTCAGAAGGTGCCTCTATCTCTTCATTAAAATAGATTAGACCCTCAGGATATTTTTCAGCTTTTTCATTCATTTTTCATTTATTATATACCAGAAAAACTTTTTTTTTTTTTTTTTTTNTTTTTTTTTTTTTGCAAATGGCAGGAGTATCCTGCCAACACCTAGCTGTTTCTTAATCTGACATTATGGGCTTCAGCCCGGACCAACCAGTTAGTTTTTCATGCCTTCCTGTGTGCTCTTCCATTCTTTGCCTACAATCTTGCAGGTCCTCCTGAGTATTTACCAATTTCCCGTTCTGCTTCAACACTTGCCTGCAGGTTTGGATGTGGATTAACTCACAGAACTGAGAAAGGTAGGACAGCTTTATCTAGTGCAAAAAAATGTTCTTAGTTTGTAGCTTTGTTATTTGGAATTATTTAAAAGAAAAATTTATGCAACTAAGGGTCTCAGACACTGTTACTGTCACATGTATGTTAAACAAAGAAACCCCTCCTTACAAATAAACTAGTGAACTTTATGTGTCTTTTAGCCCCTTTTATTAATCAAATGAAATTTCCCCTTGTCTTCCCATTAGCTTGTTAAGAGTATGAAACAGGTCCACTTATTCCACACTTCATTTGTTCTGGTGAAACAAACAGGATTCGTATTGAATTTTCCTGGAAGTTTTCAGAAAAACTGCTTTCAGCTCCGTTAGTAACGAGGCTCAACAATGCTGATGGCTGATGCTAGTTCAGAACAGCTCTGCAGGTGCTTGAGACTGTTCTTGTGAGATACCAAAGGTTTGACCTAAATATAACTCCCAGCAGCTCTCCACCTCTCTTGTTCTGCTGGTCTTTCTGTAGAAGTCTGACAAGTCAAAATGGTGACAAGAAAAGCATCTCTGAATGTAATTATTAATTTTTCAATTAAATCTGGATCTATAAAATCAGTTAAAAATATCACAAAGCATATCACATATGCTAATCATGAATTTGAGCAAGCAACAGTCACAATTGCAATTGATTGAAAATCAGTGAATTAAGTCAGAAATAGAGGAGATCTGTCCATTAGCTAAGACATCAAATTAATACAGTCGATAATCACGTAATGAAAATAACACAGCATGAAGACAGATCTTTAAAATATTAAACTCTAGAGAAGACACTTTTCTGTTCAATGCTAAACCTTTTACAGGAACATTTACGGCAAAATGATGTACTGAATAATTAAACATTTTTAATATCAAACCCAATCTTGTTTACCCATGAGCACTTGAAGCAAATTTAGACTCCTGGATCTCTATATGCTGAATATGATATGGTTGATGTGGCCCCTCTCAATTTACTTGCTTTTTATACTGTAGCTGTGAGCTGATTTCACTTCCTCCTGTAAAGTACAGCATGGCCTTTATCGGATCTTTTCACTGCCAGATGCCTGGCAGTTTTGAAAGTAGGAATTGCGTAGCTTATAAGTTTAGGAAATGGTAACAGATGTCTTTTTCATAAGAACTTGTCTGTGTGTGCTCGAATTCAAACACATGCTTAGAACTTCAAAAGTGTCAAAGAGAATGGTAATGGATGATATTCCACCTTGTAGGAAAACAGGAAAAAGATACAAATAGTTCCTAAAAATCGGAGGAAAGATTCATTCCTTGATTTGCATAGCCTTTGGATATTTGTGGTAGCAGGCAGCGGTCAGAGAGAATGCTGACATCATCTGTTCATGACTCACCTTACGTTGAGGGCATCCTTTCGGGTACTCAGTCTGGTTGAGTCATTGCTTCGTCTTCTCTTTCCACAGGATGAAGCTCAAAAAGCAGGCATCACT
The DNA here is from genome assembly GCA_003993805.1 of Himantopus leucocephalus. Lineage (NCBI taxonomy): Eukaryota > Metazoa > Chordata > Aves > Charadriiformes > Recurvirostridae > Himantopus > Himantopus leucocephalus. The sequence continues at coordinate 91,035,388 of RSEF01000001.1, forward strand.
CTTTCTTGATGCTGCAATTTCCTGAGAAAGAGCACCATCTTCTGCCTTGAGCTTAACCTTTAAGGTTGTGACTCTGACTTGTACTGCCCTGTAGCACCCCCCTTCAATGTCTCATCAATGAATGAGGATGTGCAGACACCTTCAGCTCTCCCCTTTTCCCCAGCATAGTCTGCTTGTCCTCATAACTGGAGAGCATGACCCTTGTCAGTTGGGAAAACTGCCCTGAACCTGGCAGTTCCTTTTCAACATCCCCTGTTACAGCCACAAGCAATGCAGACTCCAAAAATAAAAAAGGAGTGGGATAAACAGGAGGTGAACTTACGGAAGCTGCCTCAGCCCCCGCTTCTTGGTAATAGCTAGAGGGTACCACTTGACACCAATATGCGGTCATTTTCCCTCACCCACGCTCTTACCTTTAAGGGTCTTGACATGTTCAGGGGTGTGACTGAGGGTCCAGTTAATGGTGCCTGTTCCTTATCCATGCCTCTACATCTCCATACATTTTCATATACCCTCTTAATACTTCCTAAAATAGCCATAGATGCATTCTGGGAACTGTCACATCACCCTTTTACCAGGCAATGAATTAGAGAATTAATCATTTGTAGCTTTAGGCAGTACAGGGACATAGAATCACTCCTACCAATTGCTATCCAAGAAACAAAGTGCTAATTTAGATTCCTAGTAATATAAAGTTCATACAAGGTAAAGAAAATTAAAACATAAGTGAACTCGTAGTCTGACTCTTCTGTAGACCATGAGTCTGATGGTAGGTTAAGATTTCAGCAAATGCACCTCAGTTATTGAATATTTTTTTTTGCACAAGAAGAGTACAAAATACTAAAATGTTACTTAAAACATTAGTGTATTCCTAAGACAGTCTGAATGTGACAAACTGCTATGTTAAATGAAATGCTTCAAAGATGAATTAGTGCAAGATACCAAAAATTTCCTGTGGACTTTAGGTTGCAGGACATATACGCACCTTTTGAAACATTATGCCCTTTTAAATTGGCTGAAAATGACTGTCCTGAATTGCTAGTCAATCCAGAAAGTTGCCCACTAAAAGTAACTAATCCAGTGCCCACAATTTTAGCCCCATTTAGAATGTAAATTATTTCTCATTACTGCAACTTATTTTACATTACTAGCATTACTTTTGTTAACAGCTGAATGCAAAAAAGTTTTACGTTCTTGAGCTTTCTTGATATTAAGAATCAGCCATCTATTTGTTTAATTTGTTGAAAAAATTTCTTCCATCTCTACGAATGATACCTATGTCGTCGTTCAGTGCTGCTATGATCATCTGTCACAGGAAGAAAGGAAGGTTCTCTTCTGAAAATTTCAAAACCTCAGACATCTCCAATCACTTTTCATTCTTTGAAGATCTTCCCCTGAGGCTTCTGATGCTACAAAGTACTATGTCAAGCCCCCACAGTGGGTTATTCCTTTTATTCTGAAATTATTAAACTGGTTTTATGTGACTTAGGACATCTAATCATTCAAGACAGTAGCTTTTACATTATGTTGATGTTTCCAGCTAAGGACTCAGTCAAAGGGCATTACACCTGCTGGCTGGATCCAGCAGCCTGAACAGAAATGGGATTAGGGTGCAGAACAGGAACAGCAAAGAGCAGAGATGTTTAAGCAAGGGGTTCAACCATCCTGTTTAAACACATTAATGAGAACCATGAAATCCCAGCACATTGCAGATGGCTGGAATTGGCTTCTGCCATTTTGCAACTTAGCAGCAAAGTCAGGCTGGGCTTTGTAGCCACTTGAATTTTACACAGTGGCAGGCATACGTGGCTGAGCCATAGAGGGCAGACTCTACTTCCTTTTCCCACAGATTCAAGATACGCTTCTTTTTTTTTCCTCTTTAATTGGCTCCTTTTCAGAACTGATTTAGAAGCAAGGCTGCAGCTGACCTGGGTGTGACTAATTAGAATTGGGTCATCCCGCCTCTGATTCATTTCCTTCCTAAGGTCGAGATGTAGCAACAAGCTCCATGAAAGGTAAAGGTTTGTGATGTGCTGCTGGACTGGAGGGCATGGCTGCCAACCCAGCTTCTCCTTTCCCTGGTACACCCGTTACCACCCCCGCTTAGTTTTTAATGGTGACTGAATGCATCTTTACGGGGGTCATTACTAATATGAAGTCTGGGAAAGAAGACAGTAAACAAAATTTGATCAGGAGGTATGGGATGAACACCTACTTTACCAAATGCATTGTTACAGTACATAGGAGGCGGTGGGAAAAAATAGATTGTACAGAAATGCTAATGAAAATTATGTTTCCTTTTTTGGACCACTCAGAGGACATGTAAATATCCTGATGCGTTGCTTGGTCCCAGAGTTTAGCACAATCTTTTCAAACTCTGTCTTGTAACAATTGGGTTTTTAATTTCAAAAATAGAACCTGTTGTCAGTCTGGCTGTTACCCTGAACATGAGAGTGCAGCTACATTAGTAGCTCTGACTGTAGATGTGTTTAATATTGGATGACCATAAACTGTTCCCATGATAAAATTATATTTTTACTCTACTGTTTTACAACAGTATGGACAGATATTGATGCAAGGTGCTCATGGCCCATCTACAAAGTTGGAACTATAGAAATCAAGTTTCTTTTGCTACAGTGAGCACAAGGGCTACTGAGCCAGAGCTGCTGCCTTGCAGAGTCCTGTGGGGCACTGCCTTCTTCCCTTGCCTCTTCCAAGCTCAACAGAAAGGTGTTCAAGCTTACCTAAAGATCCTTGAGCTCTGTGATTTTGAGCACAGATGAGCATGTTCTTTCTCTGGCCTGTCCTTCAAATGTGGAAGGAGTTACATTATGCTTTGTCACATTTCTTTTTATCTCTTCCTTCATCCCCTTTTCCATTAGTTGTTACCTAGCTGGATTGAGCAGTGAGAACAATTTCTCATCTGGTACTGTTTCCTGGTGCTCCCCATTTCAGCTGCAGCCATTTTCTGTTTTTTAAGCTCCAGCAAGCCAGGACCATGTATATGCACATAGTGTGTAGCACAGTGGTGCTCTGGTTTATGTCACTTTGCACTTTTATCCAGTCCTCAAAGGTGCTGAAGTGCTATAAGCATATGACATATTCCACTGACTTCAATTATGCGTGCTTCCTGTTTCAAGACTGCCTTTTATTGCCAAAGTAGTGCAAAAAAGCATTAGAAAAAATGAGATGCTGGTCATAGATTTATGGATACCACACCACAGCTAACAAAATTAATATACCACAGCTAACAAAATTAATCTAAAAATACACTTTCAGTTCACCTGGTACAGGATTATGTGCAGATGAAGCCTGACAATATGCTGTTTATGACAAATGTGCATTTTTTCTTTCCTGTAAATTCACAGCACTTTGGACCTTATCTGCATGACGCTGATTTAAACTGAACTGGTGAAACAATCTGAAGACCAATGTGATTAAATGAATGTTAATCTCATGGTGTCCCAGTTTAATGGCAGTTTGTTTTATTTTCTCTGAAGTTAGCAATGATTTATTTTAAGGTCGCACCTTCAAATTACTAAAATAAGACTTCATGGGCCTTAGAGTTTTGGGGGGGATGGTTTTGTTCGGTTTTTTTGTTGGTTTGTTTTTTCTAGGGTTTTTTTTAAGGCTTAACTGTATGATCATTTCACAGGCAACTGCAGTGTTTTACTGTGCTGTTGCCCGTTCCATGAAGGATTTCCCCACCACATGCAATGACCAGAATGCACATACTCTCCTTAGACACTGCAGGGAAATTCTGCCTCTATGTGTGCATCTTGTAGGACAAGTTAAATTACTAGAGGTTGTACGGACACATCTGAGAAATGCTTCTACATGCCATTCCACAGACCCTATTTGTGAAAGCGGTGACTTCCCCAGAACAGTGTTAACAAATAACAAAGGTCGATGACATCTTGACCCAGTGCAGCTGCTTCCTACTTAAATGTGAGTGTAAGCTTTTGCTGTATCAGTTTTTAAACTGATTTATCTGGTAACTGCAATTTCCTGACTAGAAACTGCCTCACTAAAAAAATCCAAACAAATCTAGCAAAAGTGGGGGCGTGACAGTGTCTCACTGAGGAACTTTGGACTTTTTTTCAGATGCTACGTGCTTGAATTACAGTAAAAGAAACAATAAATATTTAAAGGGGGGAAAAGGCACAGAAAAACCCTTCTTCCAATGTATATTTAAGAAAGTAAACCCTGAAATTCTTTATGGTCATTTTAAGTGAAATAATGTCTGCAGGAACCATCACAATACATTCATGTGCACTCCACCAGTGAGACATTTCAATGATGCCAAGTTATGCAGAGATGGGCACTTAAATTCCCTTTGTGCTTTGGAAAATCTATTTATTAACTAATCGTGTTTTTCTTCTGTTCTAATGTGACTTTTAGTACACTTTAAAGAAATAAATCTATTCATTACTTTACCTCCAGGTATTAATTACTTTACCTCAAGGATGAAGGGGCATCGAACTTACTGACTATTCATAGTGGGTATTTTTTGTTTTCCATGCAATAGTCCTTTTAATTCATGATGCAGCTCTTTATGTACAGACATCAATAAAACTTTCTAACATACTGACTGTAACCCAAGGGGTTCATGTGCAACAAAATGCTAGTGGCAGGGAAGGGACACAGAGCTGGACCTTCAGGAATTTTGAGAAGCAACTATCTACAGATTTCATCTGAGGTTTCTCAAACCCCTGTTGAGCTGACATATTCAATTCATGTGTCTGCCTTGAATTTTAGCAAACAACTCTAATGGAAAATGCATTAGATCATGTTTAAAAAAACATCCTGAGGATACTAATGCTCATGTTGCTTAGCGATCATGACAAGCCAATTATTCCTCAGTGTGCTGTGAAAAAACTCTTGTCCAGATTTTTCATTAACCCAGTTGGTATTTATGCATTTAAACCACTCATGTGAGCGTGGTTATGTTTTATATGTGGAGTTTCTCATGTAGTCTGAGGTAAAAGGTAGAAGCCAAGAAACAGTATTGCTTGATCTAGTGAGCTGACTGCTTTGCAGGGAGGACACAGGTTAAACCACTCTCTCTTTTCCCCTCTGGACTTGAAGGGGTAGGAGGATCTTCCCACAAGTCCCCAGGAAAGGCTCTGAGAGAGGCTCAGGTCTATGTAGCCCCAAGGACCACAGTTTTGAGCTCCCAAGTCCCAGCGATGACATCACTGAAAGTAGCATAAGTGTGGACACAGTCAATTATACTCACTTGTGCGTGACTTTAATGTGAAGTCAATCAAACTTGAGGCTAATTAAGATATGGACATGAGTTAATTAATCTGATTTAGCTTCTCAGGGAAAGCATATTTGAAACCTTGTCCCAGTCAGAGAGATATTTAAAGTACCTACTACTGCTATTTAGTTGTACTACTAAAATACCTGTTGCTGCTAAAAGGAAAAATACTGGGTTTGATTGTTCTTGTTTCTTCTCAGGCAGATATTTGGCATTAATTTGTCTATAGTGTCTCAGCTATTTCTAGAATAGGGTGTAAGCTATTATTTTTATGTAAAAAGCAGGGTTTAAGGTCCATAAGGGGTCAGAGCAGCTCCTCTTGGAGCTGAGAACAGCCAAGGACAGATCTAAATAAGCCCTCGGAGGTCACAGAGCAATCTGAGGGTGAAAGGGAACACGATCCTTGCCCCGCCTGTCAGTGAAATGCATTTCTGCCATTCTAGCCTTATGCTAGAGGGGGTGGAAGTGAATGGGGTAGGGATGGGGGTGGTACCTGGGCCCCAAATCCAAGCAAGGCAAGGGAAGAACACACTAGGTTTTCTCCAGGATACGTGAGTTCACAAATATTAGGACTGGTGGAGTCGCAAGGCTGGCTTGTTGATTTAATACTATTCAGCTGTTGTCTGTTTCCATGTAACTGTACACCTTTCCCTGCAAAACTATTTATTATACTATATTATTAATAGCAATGTTTTTTCAAAGTCACCTACCACAACCTGTCCGCACATCTAGATCTCAGACTCTCTTGTGGGATTCTGGAAAGAAATTGTCTTATCCTACCCAAAGATTTCAAGTTTTATGAGATAACCAAGACTGCTTGTATAACGTTTCTGCCCTTAAACCACAGCTCCTATTTGGCCGTAAAAGCCTCAAAGCACAGCCTCTTTGTCACTGACCCACTGATTCTCAAGTTGAAGTTGCTTGTCCTTATTACAACTAGAGAGTAGCATCTCTTATCAGCAAATAAACCACAGTGAGGCTGGAAAGTCCAAGCTAGTCATAAAATTTAGGACCCTTTATGCTGGCTATGGATGGACATTAAATCATGTGTGTCAGTTTTCTCAGGAATTCCCAGTGTATCTTATTTATTTTTTATCAGTTTATTTTGGGATTTACTGGAAGATGTGAAAGCATTTTTTGTGCCTGTATGAATGTGCTGTTTTTCTTCATAGTAAGGACCCCTCAGGCTAAAGCGTGGCAGTCAGACTGTTCTTTATAGGTTCACTTTAAGTAAATTATTTGGTATTCCTTGAATTGGACAGCAATTTGATTTAAGTACATATTTGATTACATAAAATATCTGATATGATTAAAGTTATGGATTAAGAGATTTTCCTCTTTGGGTTGTTTAACTAGACATTCCTTATTTGAAACTAGGTCTTGACATCTTTAGCTAGGAGAATTTTCTAATTAAAGAAAATATTCTTTTGAGGTCAGGCATGTATTCGTAGCCTTCAAAATTTAAAAAAAAACAACCACAAAACAACAAATCTCGAACACATTAGTCTAACAGTATATTAAAATGGCATTTTCTATTTAGGAAAAATGCATTAAATTTGCAAGAAAGAAAATGTGTTTTTACATTGTGACCCCAGTAAAACAGTTGCTGAAGTCAGGCACTGTAAGATATCAAATCATCCTGGGTCTAATCTGAGCTCCACCAAAAATTATTCATGTGACCTTGGTCATTTTATCATTTCCAAAACTGGTCATCTAAAGGCAAGCACCTAAATCTGTAATCTCAGTTCTCTCCCTTTGGAAATGTTAGAAATAGCCATATTTGTGGCTTGAAAGGCTGTATAATGCACAGTATTAACAATTATATTTTTGTCTATTTTAATCACCACAGTTGAAACAAACCAAACAGCTGAAACCAAACAGTTCATTGGTTGCTTCAACTGTCTGAATATAAATAATATTGTTCTCATGACCTAATACTATTTTTATCATCATTTCACTAATAGGTGTCAAAGGCACTTAATATTTCTCTCATTAAAGCTCCTCTTACTGCCATTGCTGGGGTTGTGCTCTGAACACACCCACAGTCTTTCATGTCTCAGCCCTTAGAACCAGAGGTGCCACCTCATCATGGATGCAGAAGTCCTCTGTCACCTGCCTCCCATCTCTATAGCTGTTTTGCAAGGTCAACTTAACAGGTCCGTGCTATTTGTCATCCCCATACAATATCCCTGGTATTCAGATTTGATATTTCAGCCACTGAGTTTTACATCTGAGAGCATACAGCTACAATACATTTTTTCTTACACACTTAGATTACTTTGAAAATGGGATGTCAGTTTTCCTGGGCTGGTTGCTCATGCAGGCTTCACAGTCTGTGGGTGTACATACACATATATGCATATTTATACTCACATATGCATTGTGCTAGTGTACAGAAGACTAGGCATAGTCCTTAAATCCTTCCTTTTAAATCTACAGCTGGAGGTAGGCAGACTGCTGCTGATTATCACATGCTTGTTACAAGTACCTAAGCTAAATGCTTACTCTCACCTCTGAAACATGGTATGCTGCTTTGTAGTTAAATACTCTCCCCCTGGCCCATTTACATGCAATAACTTTGAGAAAATCCAGATGTGGATGCCTGCTACAAGTTCTACTTTTCACAGCTTTATTGTGAAAATTGTTCAAAGAACGCAATATTGCTGTGATATAGTGGGGGGGGAAAGTACCGAACCCAGTGTGTGCAAATTTCTAGAAGTCTCTGCAAGTGGTGCTGACACAGCAGATTACTCAATATTAGCAAGTGAAAAGTTAGTGCTGCACTTGCTTGTGTAGGATCAACCAATTAATGTTTACACAGAAACTATCCAAGGCATTAAAAATATCCCTTGACAAGTCTTTCTTTGCTGTAAATGGAGAGCTATTCTTCAGATGAGTGACCTCAGGAGGAATTTTCAGCAACTGCTACATCAAAAGGGTTTTTTCTTTCTACTTACTCTTCTCAGAGGCATAAGGCTGTGGCGCATCAATAATAGCTTGTGTTTGTGTAATGTGATGCCACAAACTATAAAAACTTAAATTCAAGAAGTAACTTGCTTAAGTAATGAGGGAAACCAAAAGCAGCAGCAAAATGTCCTTTGGCACCTCATAAAAAACCACTAATGGTGACCAGTGCCTTGGGACCAACCTACTGTAGGCTTTTAAGGGAAAGGTGAATTTCAGCCTCCCATAGCAGTCCCTGTAAAAATCAGTTGCAAACTTAATAAGGGGGATCTTCTGTTGGTTCCACCTCTGAAAATTCAATTTTTATGACTCCTATGGTGAGAGGGAAATATTATGTCTGCCACTTCGTATTTGCTTCTTATTTATGCCTGTTAGCACAATAAAGGATTGACAGGCAAGATGTGTGGGAAGCCAGATAGAGAAAGGGAGCAAAGTGGGTGGCCATAACTTTAATAAGACATGTCCTCTTTGCAGATTATTCCTGTCATGTTAGCCCTGACTTACCACTTGCTGGTAAGAGCGGTGAGAATGAGAAAAGAGGCAGTCAACTGCTTCTCCTGAAAACCTCTGTACTTCTTTCTTCCTGCTAAGCTCTGGAAGTAGAGATTGGAGCTGAGGGAATATAAGCTTTTCAACCCAAGGTACTTAGAAGGACCTAATATAACATGGGACTGGATAACTACAGGAAGTGTCAAAGAAGAAGCAGAAGATGTTGTGTTGTGTGGTTATGTCCAGGGACTACTGTGTGGTTAAAAAAAAAAAATCA
>RSEF01000001.1:91045380-91066530 GCA_003993805.1 Himantopus leucocephalus
CTGACCTGCTGGAAAGCAGCTCTGCAGAGAGAGACCTGGGAGTGCTGGTGGACAAGAAGTTAACCATGAGGCAGCAATGTGCCCTTGTGGCCAAGAAAGGCAATGGTATCCTGGGGTGCATTAAAAAGAGTGTGGCCAGAAGGTTGAGGGAGGTCATCCTCTCCCCTCACCTCCCTGGTGAGGCTGCATCTGGAGTACTGTGTCCAGTTCTGGGCTTGTCAGTTCAAGAAAGACAGGGAACTACTGGAGAGAGTCCAGCAGAGGGCTACTAAGATGATCAAGGGATGGGAGCACCTCTCTTAATGAGGAAAGGCTGAGACACCCGGGAAGAGAAGACTGAGAGGCCATCTCATCAACGCTTATAAATATCTAAAAGGCAGGTGTCAAGAGGATGAGGCCAGACTCTTTTCAGTGTTGCCTGGCAACAGGACAAGAGGCAATGGGCACAAACTGGAGCACAGGAAATTCTGTGTGAACATAAGGAAAAACTTCTTTACTTTAGGGGTGACAAAGCACTGGAAGAAGCTGCCCAGAAAGGCTGTAGAGTCTCCTCTGGAGATATTCAAAACCCACCTGGGTGCATTCCTGTCCAACCTGGTCTAAGTGACCCTGCTCTGACAGGGGTGTTGGACTAGATGATCTCCGAAGGTCCCTTCCAACCCCTACCATTCTGTGATTCTGTGACCCTGTGAATAGCTTTGTAGTACTTTTGGCTCTCTTACCTGAAACTGCAGATTCTGTTTTAGAGTTGCAAAGAGTTTTAAGAAGACATATCTGGGACTGAAACTGTGAATTGTGTGCCACTCTTCCTCAAACAAAGAATGGATAATCAGGACCAGATGCAAAACCAAGAAAAGATATATTTGGGGAAACCAGAAGAGAGAGAAAGCAAGTAATCAACTATCTGAATGTACCGAGAACAGATGCCTTCTCCCTATTAAGAAATATTGTCATTAGGGTCTCCGGACCCTAAATTAATCTTGGGAATGTAAGATATTAATGAATGATTCCTATGGTGTCTTTTCTCCCACTGTAATAGTGTTTGCATACATCTTACAATATTTAGCCCGAATAGAGAAATCATCAGCAGTGAATTTTTATATACTCAGGGCAAGGAAAGATGCAAATCAGGTTTACAAGAAATTGAGAAATTCACACTGTCCTCCCCTTGGCAATAATCTACATTTCCAACCTGAAGAATATACCTAGTATATTAAATTGCTTTTTTAAAGAGATGATGAAAAAATTGACAAATTAAATTTACTGGCACATAACTCTAAAACAAAAACTTGCTATCTTTGTAATAATGCCTTCAATGATAATAAAGAACATAGTTCATGAACTCAAAGTAAACTTGTGGAATTCTTGAGTACTGTAGTACAGAAATTTAGTAACTCCTCAGATTTGGTCATACCAAACTTCAGTTCTGAGAAATGATCTCCATTCCCAGTAGCATTTGAAGCCCTAAGAGACTGCTTCCTTTTGCAAATATAAGGTTAAGAAATAATTTATATTTTATATGAATTATGTTTTCTAAGAAAAGTCTTACTAACTTTTGAAACTCTCTGGAAAGCTAAAATCAGTTCCAGCAATGTTATTGAGCATGAAGCATTTATCTTTATTATTACTTTCTAAGAAGTTATAGCTGTTTATGAATAAGGGCAATTTGCAAAACTTGCATGTTTTTGATATACCTTACGTGTGGTCTGACTGCTGACATCTTTATACAAGTATACTATCAAACTTGCTTGATAATGATGTTGTGCTAAAGTGAACTTTTTTTTTTAATTATTATTGCTGAACAAAAAGAAGGCATATATATAGGAAATAATTATCCAGCTATTCCAGGGAAGTTGTTTTGCAAAACTACCCAAGTAATTTTACATATAAAATGGCACAGCTTATGCCATGGTAATGTAGCCAACTTTTAACAGACATGTTTCCATCTCTTACAGATCTGAGCAAATAGCATCTGTAATTTTGAAGGGATGTTTAAATGTACACTTTGAGCATTCACCCATGCAATAATACTGTGCTACATGTCATTTACATGCAAAGTTCAACCCCAGGGTAGGATGTGATAAGCTAGTCTTACTGTCTTCGAGAAAATACTTGAATTCCAAGGCACCAAACCAAGTGACAACTACTTGTTGACAATTTCCCACTGTTCGAAACAAGTCAAAAGAAACAGACAATCAATATCCGCACACTGTAGTGACATTATGCCACCAACTTTTCGTACTTACAGGACTGCCATAACTTACTCCTTTTTGTAGTAAAGATAGTCCATATTTCAGCTACGTAGCCTAGGCCCAAACATACATTTGGACTGCTCTCTCAGAGAGCTGTACTCTTAAAGCTATGATCAGCACAGGTTTAGAATGGCCAGATTTTGAAAGTGTGGTGTCTTTTTTCCATGTCCTAAAATAAAATAAATTAAAATATATAAATTTGCAGGCATGCTATGAGCTATACATAAATTACTACGCAGCTGTCACCTGCAATCTTATAAGCAACCATGTGATCATTTTTCTGTGTGGCTGTTTTTCTTATTTTGTGCCCACTAAAAAATCTCCAGGGTGATAGATAGCAATCTTCTAGACTCATAAATATCTTAAACAGTTGTCATTTAAAACAGACAACATGATAGAAATGTTTCATATCTCTCAACTTCGCAGAGATAGAACAGGAAACTTTGCATCGTTAGAAAGAGAAGATTGCCAGGTCCCTTTCAGACGCATTTGTAGTTACTTCTAAACATAAGTGACTATTGATAGACATTAAGTAATGCATTCATAAAATGAGCAAATTATTTGGCTTGTCTTTAAAAGAGTCTTATGGTTTTCTAAAAGCTTGCACTCATGGCAACTAAGACACCTTCCATTAATAGGTGGAAGGGAGGAAGGAAAAGTACCAACATATTTAGTGAACTACATAGAATATTTCTGAACTAGCTTATTTCGTACAAAATCCATCCACAAAGACCTTCATAACAGAATATGACTTCTTTGCTTGTAAATTAGGCAACCACTTTAACCACAATCCAGTAAACGCGTCATGTGTTTCTCCATTTCCCTCAGAGACACAAATGATGGGAATATAGAAGCTTTTCACTACACCAGCTATGATGGTTGCCTAATCTTATGTGGTCACATCAAACGAGCACCCCTAAAATTTTTAGGCTACATTAATCTCTTGAGGCGACATTTCACGGAAAACTGTTCTATGGAGTTGCAAAACAAGTACGGTTATTCTTCATATTTCTCTTGTAGAAAGCTAAATTCCTTAATATCCTAAAGGTCATCTTAATGTATTGCTAAGGCCACTACAGAGAGTCTGATTTATTACATTGCACCTCAACTGTTAGGTTCTGACACTGGTCTGAACTACAGGGTACTCCTGAGATGCTGTGCCTCTCATCCATATTATCCAAGTCGGAATACCAGACATAAGAAACTCTGATGAGAATCAGTTTGCTGGGGCCAGTCAATACAGCAAAAATATAGAGGGTGTAATGGTCGGGGTATACCCATTTTGCCTCATTTTCACACTGGTGCATCAGTTTGCTTGTCCAAAAGACAGCCCCAAGGAAAAAGGCAGCACTGGCCAGCAGCGCAATTAGCTTCAAATCTGGGGTTTCTTAATGTGAAAATTGCCTGCACAAAATCCTTCATACGACGATTTCAGCCATAATGTAAGAGAAAATGTCTCTGGAAGAATGGATAAACATCAAAATAACATTTGCTCTTGCTTCTAGCAGGACAGCTATAGCAAGCTATAGAAACTTTGCTTTTACTGCACATACAATAGTTATAGAGCGTATAAGAAGTTTCCGTTTCAAAATTATTGTTTACTGTTTCAGCTGATGGAAATGCATTTCTTCCCCTCAATAACAGAGCAATTGATATTTTATGGTTAAATCTACATCAGGTAGGTGTTACTGTTTTAGTAATATGCTTCCATACTGCTTTTTTTTTTATTATTTTTTATAGAGGAAGCACTTACTAATGCAGCTTCCATGAAAAACACACAAATGATCAATGTTCCCCCCCCCCCCAAAAAAAAAAACCAAACAACCACAAATGCCCAATACTGNCTAGTGACTAGGTTCTTTTATATTAATAACAACAACAACAAAAACCCAGATAAAATTCAACTACTCTTTAATTTCACAGACAGGAACTGCAAAATGACCAGGCATCAAGCAGCTTCTTTGATAATACAGAAAAAAATCATATTAATTTTCATATACACAGGAGAAAATACAAAAGCCTTCTTTCTTGGTTTATATACTGCAGTCACCATGAAGAAACAAATGCTACTGCTTTCTGGATTAGAGCCTTGAATCATTTAAATCACGGCCAGTGTGGAGATTGCTCTTTCTTGTGCCAGCCAGCTGCAGTAAGCCCAGAGAAGGTCATTTTATCATTTATCATTTATATTATCATTCAGAAATAGTTGTCAACAAGCCCTTCCAACATGCAGAGCAAGACAGTAGATTTTTAAACTTTTGGTGCTACCATAAAGCTGTCAAAGACCTCAAGTTGATGTTGATGATATGATTTACAGTAGCATTAAGTTTATTGAAATAAACTGTAATTACAATTATAAAAACCCAAGAAAATTATAAAAATAGCTTTTTCTGTATAATTAATTGTTTATTGTTATATTTATTACTTAAAAAAATATTAATAGTACCTACTAGCACAACAGAGCATAAAGTAAATGAAACCAATCTGCTTGGTCGGTTTTCTTACCCAAATCCCCTCACCCTGTGGCAAAGCCTGAGATAAGGACTCCACACACACCACTTGGAGCCATTCTGCGAGAGAAACAGGGGTGGGAAACAAGCTTCAAAGCCTCCGGCAGACAGCACTGCCCACCTCTGGGCTCCCTGCATAGCCAGAGGCTGGCGTGTTTCACAGGAGAGGCAAATCCCTGTCTGATATTGTAATGTGGAGTCTTCCTCTTCCTCCCACCCTGCATGGCCTTGCAGCTCGTCTTTCAGCCACCTCATTATAGCATGGAAGGGAACTATGACTGAAGTCCGGTAATATTTCAAAGTTTCAGCTTGTGGTTTTTGAGTACATTCAGCTGCAAGTAGTGCCACAGCATCCATTTTTTCCCTCTAAGCAGCCTCCTAAAATTGACATTTATCATAAACCCAAACATTTTCAGCTTGTATAGCTTGATTTTATTAAATTACAATGCCCTGGTATGATATACAGGTACATCTTACAGGTGGTGGTGATTTTTTGCCATTAATGTGTCCTAATCCTTAGCAAATTCTTGCTAACAGTCATCTTTATCACTGTAAACGCTGGAAGTAGTTGATGTTAATATACAAGGTAGGGAGCACTTAGAAGAAAACCCGCTGTTTGTTCACAATCTGAAAGCACTAATTAAACATTAAGTCATTACACAATATCTGACGACCTGTTAAAATCTGGAAAAAAAGAAAAGATTGAAGAGAATTAACTTCCAATAAAGTAAGTGTTGCCACACCAGTTTGGCTGTCAGAGCAATAAAGTTCCTTACTTGTAATTACGTATGACTATGTATTTAGTTGTCTCCTGTTTAGTATTTCCCTTTCCAACGAGTTGAATTTCTGCTTTACAAGCTCATTAGACCCTCTGGAAACTACAGCACCCCGTTTTCTTTGGGTCTACATCATAGTAACTAAACACCAAGCCCGACTCTTTCTCAGGGAGTCCTTATAGCCTATGCCGAAACTTCATTAAGCTGTTGTATTCCCCAGGGCGTCCACCTACACATTCTGGTGCAATAAAATAGTGATAATATTATATCACTAAATATTTTTTATTACAGCAAAATATGTAACAGGATCTCTCACAAGAAATGAGTAATAAAACTTAATTTAGCCTTATAAAACTTAAAATTACAAGTGTTCCTTCATTCTCAAGAGGCATAGTAAAATTCCACACTGCACTAGACATTCAGAAACTCTGAACCTCTAACTACTTCAATTTATAACTTAGCAATTTGCTTTTCACTCCAAGGGCACATTTACATTGTGTGTAGCGCAGTGCAGAGACTGAGTCATTTCTGGCTTAGGTGACTTTGTGTACACAGTGCAGTGTTGAATCATGCAAATGCAAACTCATGTAAGTGTGCAGTGATGCAGTTAAACTGCACCTCTTTCTTGAACAGATTTATCCAGCTCCACTTCCAGGCTGGAATCACTAAACAGCTATTATGGCTAAAAACATAATGTCAGGCCACATAATCAACTTATCGCCACCCCCCAAGTTTTAAATGTATTCTTTACAGATGTGAATAATATGGATTTCTAATTTTGGTGGTACTCACTTTCTATTTTGAACCAATTTTCCTTTCCTTATCTTTTCTCCCCAGCAAGTGTGATGCACTTACATTGTTTCTGACTCCATTAACTATTTTAAAAACTGTGATAAAAATCGTGTAATCGTTGTTGTTAACTTTTTATCTATTATGCCACTCTATTTGTATCTCTTAAAAAAATTTCTTAAGGCCACCTCTCTGCTATGAAGCCAACAGACTACCATTGTCTGGTCATTTTTCATTCAGCTGCCTAACATAATTATTTTTGTATATCAACTACTAAAACAGAAGTATTCATTCCCAACAACGTGCTATAGTTTCCATTCCAAAGCCTGCCTTGGAGAGCAGAGCATCATTGTTCTGTAGATGAACAGGATGTCCTAATGCCGCAGAGAGGCTGGACACAGTGAATTTAAACAGATGCACTCTTTACAGCATTGCCCTGGGAATTCTGTTACTCCAGCACCACAGGAACACAGGCTGAGTTTGGGTTAAGCTAGTTCAGGGTGGAGAGGAGCAGGTGGTCACAAAATTGATTTTGACCTGTTATTCTAGAATAGGAAGGGAAAAGATAATGAGCAGGGTTATCCGTGCATTGGAGAAAGCGTTGTAATTGCCAGAAAGAGGATCCTGTAGTCTTTCAAGCTTGACAGGTTACCAGCTCAATTGTCTTCCACTAGACCTGATGGTCTTCCGCTAGACCTGATGGTCTTCCACTGCAAGGGTATTTGGAAAGAGGAATACCAGCAGCAGTAACTGAACAGCTGGTCAAGGTCTGTGAAGGTTTTGCCTGTATTGAATATATTGAAGGGCCAGAGAGAGCACAGAACCAGCCAAAGAATTTAAGACTTGGCTTTATCCAAAAACCACAACTATTTGGTGCAACCAGCAGAAATTGAATCTCTAACTTTCGTATTAAAATGTTAGCAGAATGCCTTGTTTTTGCTGAAAACAAACAGTAATTTGGCAGAAGTAAATAAATAAATATTTCACTGCACTTAGCCTATCTTTGTGAGCAGCTTGATTCTGGCATTCAAATTACTCAAACAGCTCAGTGATAAGGATTAGTAGAGCCACCAATTTGCATTTGAAAGCATTTTACCATAGGAGTACTATTTATTCTTTTAAGATGTCTCTTCCTCACCCCTAAAAACACTTTTAGAAAAATCTCCATTATGCTATTTTTGGGAACAAAAAAAGTTCCCAAGATGTTACTGGTTTACTGGTTGTGTTAAGGCAATTGCTTGATTGAACTTAGTCTAGCTACAAAAATTATCTGAAAATTTTCATCAAATACATATGTCTACTGAGTATACTAGAAATTTAGGGAGGAGATGTGTGCGTATATATCAATATATATTTTAAATGCACATGGTCAAAAACACCAAAAAGCTGCTTTATGTTTATACAAAGCTCAGCTCAGTCTTAGGTCAACAGCCATGACTTATTCCTGCATAAAGTCCTGTGTGTGTTGGTTTACTTTCCTGTATTCTCCTGAAGTTAATATAAAACTGGAAAAGTACAATACAATACTGTATAATTAAAAAAATGAAAGCGTTGTGATAAAAATCACCCCAAAGAAATCTAATATAAAATTAAATTGCTGAGTTGAGACATACTATGGCAAACATACCGAACTGCAGCACACAGCGCTACCTGTTCCTTCTACTATTTCACAGGCAACAAATACCATCACTAATAGCTCTGGAAATCAATATTCTTTTTGATAAAATATTTGAGGATTGAATAAATAAACCTGGAATTAATAAACTAAGTAAACCTGGAATTGAAATTTGCTACATATACATAAGCTAATAACACTGAGAATATTCAGTATCATTTGTAAAAAAAAATAAATTATTCATTGGACTTTGCTTTCTTCCTACCAAGAAAATGTTGGAATCATTTTTCAAAACATGAAAGCAAGTAAAATATGCAAGCCTAGGCTCTAATTCTACAATAACCTCCAAGCTGAGTCTCACTTGCTTCATGGAAACTTTGCCTTACTACAGAAATGTGAAGAAACACCATCGTTTTTATGACCATCATAAAGAAAAACAATAAATGAATGAGCATGATAAAACAGATGGGCTGTAGTAACACTAGCAGTGCGTGAGTTTGGGTACGTATCTGTTTATTACTTTTGCACATAATTTATTGTTGAACATATAAGGTATGTGCACTAAGGACTGTCATACTATAATAGATTAAAGCAGAGAAACATGAATGACACTAAACTTCAGGAAATTTTGTAAAGCTGGACTAAGACTTTTTATCTTATTTTACTTTGTAAATTCTTGGAATATGCCTTATTTATTATTTTCTGAAAAGCAATAAAGGGTTGTGAAGTGGCGGGGGGTGGATTGAGGGCAGAAGGTAGGGAGGAGGGTCTGGACCCATGTTTGTTGTCCATAGCCTACTTACAACAGTAACTGAAATCAGTAACTCACCTTACGTATATAAAAATATATCATGCGCCCCTATGGGATCTAAGACATCTACCTAATAATGTAGGAAATACTAGCTTGTTCTCTAGGGAGCTTCAGATATGAGGATATTGATGTGTAGAGGTAGTGATTATAACGTTAGAAAGGCAGGTAATATGGACATCACCTTCACCACAACTGGTACATTTACAAACGTTATCTATATTATGTGCCAACGTTTCAAACTAGCTGCCAAATCTGGTTGTAAGCATGAGAAACTTTTGTGAAGAAAACCGGAATGTGATTTTGTACCCTACTCACACTCAATTTACACTGTTTTCTAGTGCTGGCTTTGCTGACATTTTCTGTTTACAACGTGCAGGTGTTTTGCTTTTATACACACATGTAAAATTCATTTATAGCTTCCAATATATACAGACGCTTATCCACAATGCTCAAGTTCATGTCCTCTTTTACCTGACCTATAACATACCTATTGAGAAATCCAACTATTTTATGAATAGAAAGATTTTCACTGGGAAAAATCTTCCCATCAATAGTTCTGCCAGGTCTTGTGAGAATAAGTGGGAATAATATACAGTCTTCATAATGGCATAGAAACACCACTCCTGTAAGTATAACCTGTAGATATCAACTATAGTGGCTAAGTGTCTCCAAAGCTTGTTACTACGTGAGAAAGCTCATTGCATGGAGCTTTGAAGATACTGGTACGATCCTGATAAAATCCTCTCAAGCCCTATCTGTGTTTACTTTTGGAAAGGCAGGTAAAAGGTGCCAGAAGTCTGCCAGAATAATAACTTCACGGTTCATTTGACAGTATTTTTTCCAGAAGATTCTGAAGTGATGATTTTTTTAAGAGAACACGCAGTTTTTCACACTTGTCTGATTATAGCAGTCAAAATATTAAAAGATTTAAATTAAAATAAAGAAAAAAATACTGGGGGTGATGACTCATGGCGGTAAGAGTGTTATTTTGCTATGGCATTCCTAGATGGCACCTCATATTAGTCAACAGAAATACAAATCTTACAGGTTGTCAGTATTAGTGGTGCACAATCTCACCTACATAGAGCACGCAGGAAGTAAATAAATGGCTCACATGAAAAGCAAATAAACCTAATCTATTTGCATTTACTCTTGAATACACCAGCAGATAAAAGCATATGTTAATGTTATAAATTCACAGATCATTACCCTGTGCAACTTAACTTCCCTTTCAAGACCAGAACAGTATTTATTGTGGCATAAAGGGTTCAGTGCAGCATGTAAAATTTGTAATGAAGTGTATCATGTTTTTGTGATAGGATTTTCATATCATATTTTCAGTGTTTGGGGTTCTCAGGTACGAGGTTCTCAACATGATGTGGACAGAATATGGTTTCATAGTGCATAAATTCAGTAAAATAGCCTTGTTTATGACTAAATAACATATAAACAATGTTGAGAATTTGGTATGTATCCCACAGCGGAATAACTGACCAAGAAATGGTGTAGACCATGTGTAGCAGTGGCCTATCATAGGCAGCTAACACTATGGAAATGAGGAGTCAAATCTACACTTAGCAGTTATGTTTGCAACCTTTACATTGCTCTACTGGTTCTCTAGAGACCATAATAAAAGCAAAATAATGTGTGAAACTTTGGGTTCTATTGTAGTTCTAAGTCTTGTGTACAAGTCATCATTTTCTGGCTTGAATACTTTTAAACAGTTTGGAATTTTAACAATAGTTTTCAGACCATCCAAACTGTGAACGTTATACCCTCAGGCTGTCTATTCTGACTCTAAAATTGCTTAAGTCTGTATGTTCTTACAAACATAATTCTCTCCTTCTTTCCTGCTTATAGAATTTATCACTTGCTTTTGCAGGAAAATTGTATGGAACAGGTAAGTCAAACCAAATCAGAGGTATTATTAAGTTCAGTGGAAAACATGACTTTATTGAAAGTAGCACTTACATTGAATGGTATTTTCCATTGTTTTCTTCTATGCTGACATAAATAATGGATATCTTATAGTAGACATGAGAGTATATGTCTATACGAGAAAAACAGTGCTGGCTCAGCACATTGGATTTTGTATTAGCATCTCCATCGACTTTTATATATTGCAATAAAACAAAGCCACGAAGCTAAAGTTCACAAAGGAGACGAATGCCACGGTGATTTACAAACACTTTTATCTGTCAATCTGCTGACAGCTGTTGCATTTCACATGGGGCCCGTTACCAAACTTCTTCCTGTATAAGTGTTCTACTCTGAAACACTGAATGCCACAGAAGACTTAGTTCAATTCTTTGCTGTTCTTGAGAAGACTGAACTCACATGGTACAGAGTGGTTAGGATATTCACTGAGGAGGAAGAGATTATTTTAGATCCAACTCAGTCATTAACAAGTATCTAAGGAACGTTAGTGCCGCACAATTAGTTACTGTGATAAGGATAAGAAACAACTAATGGAATGTAAAACCTAATAGGAGTACTCTCCTGACCCAAATTCTGCTTAATATTCTTTTTATAATTCTTGATTAAAAATGAAGAATTGTTTTGAAGAATCCTGCACTCTGTAATTTTTTCCCAAACTCTTGCTGTAATAAGTACTGTTTGTATACAAACTACTGAACATAAAAAGGGTTGCAAGGTGAGGTGTTATACAAGCAAAAATTAAATTATAATTTAATAAGTAAGGGATAACAACAGGAACAACCTCAAAGGTTTTTTCTTTGCTTGGTTTTTAAATAATAGGTATTTTGGAAATGCATTCCCAGAAAACCCTTCTCTCGTTTGTCCACAGAGATTCAACCAATACATTACAGTGGGTTTTCATTTTTTTTTACCAGTAGAAAATTATTCTTTGTGTCTAATCTAGATTTTCCCAATTTAAGCCCATTTCTTTTTAGCTTGTCCAGATGAATAATTTTCTCTCTTTTTTATTGCAGTCTTTTACATAGTCAGAGATATATCTGACCCCTTTTTTCCTGACGCAAGAAGAGTATTTTAATGTAATTGTTTATAATCATAACTAAATTTAAAGAAAGAATTATCTTACTAACCTTTCATTCTACCTTGTTCTCATTCCAGGGGTTTCATTGTACTCAGGGGGTAGCCAGTGAACACAGCACTTCTTCCACACCCTAGGTTAGAAAACAGGACTATAATTCATATATAAGTAGCAACCTCTGGAAACACCATAATATGAGATGGAGCATTTTCTTTCAAAATCAAACTCTGAAATTTACATGTTCTTCAAGCATAACAATGTATGTGCCACATTGCTGTGCATACATAGCTTTGTTCTGAGTTGACTGTAGAGGCAATTCAGCTGCAGATAAGGGAAAAAAACACCTTACATTTTCATAGGATTTTTATTACATGCTAGTCAATCTCTACTACATTATAGCCACACTATAAAACCAAAAATAATTAACAGTCATTTCTTTCCCTACTGATAAAATGGTGACATCAGTTTTAGTAAATGTGATCTTTCATTCTTTTCATTGATGTTTTATGCAGTTGTGTAGAAATTGGGGTTAATTTACAAAACACCCTTCACTACTTCTTGCTGCTAATTGAAGAGCTTGTCTATGTCAACAGATGCACACAGAATTTTTTAAACAAAGACGAGTGTTGTTGCTCCATAGGTAATCCCTA
Organism: Himantopus leucocephalus; assembly: GCA_003993805.1. NCBI lineage: Eukaryota > Metazoa > Chordata > Aves > Charadriiformes > Recurvirostridae > Himantopus > Himantopus leucocephalus. Next base: position 91,057,797 of record RSEF01000001.1, read on the forward strand.
CAATTAGATAACACTTATGTACTACCAGTTCTGCTCGAGGGCATTTGACATTCCAACAGCAATAGGGCAATGGTGCATACCATTCAGCTTTTCTATTGCCTTTTCAGTGTTGCTTTTAAGGTAAAGCCAACCCCTGTTTCAAATATAAACTGGAGTACTTTTAGAAGTTTCACTGAAGGTACTCCAAATATATACAACTATGACAAAGTACAATGAAATACCTGACATTTTTAGTAGTTTGAAGCATCACTAATTTAATTCCAAATGGTGATGAGCCAGTGCAAATGTTGCTCAGCAGTTCAGAATACACTAGGTACTGCCTACTCAGACACTTAACTAATGAAGAGATTCTTGTAACCAAAACCAGCACTGTATTCAGCATTTGTGTGTTTTCTAGGTGAGATATTCTAATTTCTTACAACTCCCTTCATGTCTCTAATTCTTTGATTTTAATTTTTGATTCTGTAATTGAACCAGAGATAAACCCACTCTGGCAGGTAAACAGATGCTCTAAAGAAACAAGGTCTTGCTTACTCACTGTAAGGATGACTGCCTTACCTGCACTATATTAGCGTGATGCTGGTAAAATGATCTGAATAAATAAACAAGTAAAGGTGGATAAACTGGGGCAATGTCTTCTATTAGACAAGACATTGTGTACTTTGACTATTTTCTCCTTCAACTTTTGGGTCCACTAATTCCATTCACACTTTACACCACCTACAGCTTTCTACTCTATTAATACTAAGACTTCTTGCAATTGGGCAAGAAGCATTCCATTCTTAAAAACCCAAAATAGTATTTATTATCACACAATTTCCAATATTGTATATACGTTACGAAGATAAGGAAAACAATATGTGGGCTGGCAACTTTTTTCTATTGCTAGAAATGCCCATTTTAAACATAGGGTATTCTATTACAGCACTGTTACCATATATAGCTTTTTGTCTTTCTCATGAATAGAAATGTTTTCCTTAGGCATACAATAGTTGTAGATTTTATTTATGCAATTACATTAAACTTGTGGGGACAATGCAGTATGTATGACTGAGCAAATTCTGGTTTTTATTTTAATTGTGTTCAATGACCAAAAAATCCAACCTATAAAACTCCAGACAAAGCAGTCCACCACTTAGCTACAGTTCTCATTTTGTTGAAAGGGGACAGAAGAACAGCTCTGTTTGTTTGAGAAACCATAGCCAAAAAAGGAAAACAAAATAAACAACAACAAAAAAAATTATTGCTTCTGCATGTAGCAAAGAGGCTGAGTTCTGATTTCATTTGGAGATTCTGTTGATATTGACTTCAGTGGGGATATTTTGATTTTTGTTGACATCAAAACCAGCAAAATAAATTTTGGGGAACAGTCCTCTCACATTGCACTCAAATCAGTGACACCCCACCCAGTGTCCATTTTAAACCTAAGTTTTTTTGTGTGACTTTGTAACACTGACACTTTTGAGATATGAAGGGCTCTTTTATACAAAAGTTACACAGTTTGGGTGTGATTCTTTCCTTTTTTGTCATCTAAAGCATTCTTCCACGTTGTTGTGATGATATTATTTTATGGTAGTGTCAAACACAAATATACAGAGGCATACGCAAGATTTAAAACAACACCTCAAAGGAAATATGGTTTGGAAGCATGAAGAAAAAGCTAGTGATACCAGTTCATATTGCTTCCATCTATAATACCTTATGCTTTCTGTTTTTACGGAGTCCTAGCAGTCCCATAATATGTTATTTAAGACTTTAATAGAAAGCAAAGCCTAGGCGTTTTCGGAGAATTATTTGTGTGAAGAAGTAGGGAAGCTAGGAAACCCTGCACATCCTACAGCTCCTTCATGGGTTACAAATATATGATGTATTTTTTTTAAAGAGTTATTTTTAGAAAGATGTCTGATTGCCTATAAAATCCACAACTAAAGTGATCACCTCTCATTTCTCTCTTTTGTCTCACAAGAAGATTCTTAATGCTGATTCAAAGAACCTTAGAAAAAAATATATTTAAACACTACTGTTTCCAATTAAGAAGAAAGCATAATTTTTAATCCAGAGTGACAGGTGTCTAAAAAGCTAAAGCTGACAGCAAGAAAACTCCTATTGTGCCTAATCATGCGATTACACTGAATTATGTGTCAGACAGAAATTCATAGCTGTATTAGTCTTTAAAAACTTTGGTTATTAAAACTTGACGTTGCACCCTGATTCTAGTTTTGCACTTGCAAGGAAGCAATTGAAAGAAATTCATTAATAGCTGTATAAATAGGAAATGTTTGCTTTATTGCAGAGTGAACGAGGAGTCCTTGTAAGTTACCACTTAGGAACATGTGGCTCTTTGTGACAGGCTTTAAAGACTTTAGGGGGGACAGGAAGAAGAAAAAAAGAAAAAGCTTCTTTTTGGAAGCCTACCAGAGTTCCCCAGAGTTTTTCGTCCAGGCTTAGTGGTCTGTAGGTAGAAAAAGATTCCAGCCTTTGCGGAGATTAACTGTGCTGTACTTCTGACGTGGTTTGGACTGCAGAGAATACAGAAGGCAGATTTGAGACCTTGTAAGAAAAATGGCCCCCTCACAGAGTCAAAGGAAAAGCTGAATAAACATTTCATAGCAGAAACTGAGTGGAAAGCAGCTCTCTGTCAAGAAGTGTCACATTTACATTTAAGTGTCTCTCATATCCATACAAATATTCTGCCACAAAAAGAGACTTCCCTCACAGTTTACATGAGATATACTGCTTAAAAAGTGAAGGATTTGGCCAATCTCAGAAGCTCTGTTGTTACATTCTGTTGCTACATAGCCAAAAGAGGAATAGCACATTTTCTGTTCGACTGTTTTCTGTGAACTTTGTGAGTGTACTGGAATATTAAAATACTATACCTGTGTATGTGTAAAGTCACTACTGAAAAACAAACATAACCATCAAATTTTGAGAGTTTATCACCACCAACTGCAACTGTTAGCTTTCAGAGACAGTAGGCTGTCAAAAAAAGTGATGGAGAAAAGAAAATATTAGCTTCCAGCTACTGATGGAGATTATACAGTACATAATGTAATAAAATACTCCACGAGGAAACCATTGTTTGATGGAAAAGTGTTACACAACATTTCTTGTGATATTCCCTCATTTGCAATAAAATTTCAGAAAACAGATAATGTTTTATTTTGCCACTCTTGGATGCAGAAGGCATTGAGGCATTTGAAGAGAACTTAAAAGGCTTAAAAAGATATTTCTGATTTTAAATTTCTAATTCAGGTATGACAAAGTTGGGACTGCTAAAGGGGATCTGCCACTATCTTTTAGAAAAACCTTTATTTAATTTCAGTAGTCTTACATAAACCTCTTGTTATACATGATCAAGCTTGACATGATTTAGTCTTCAGTTAAAGGTGTAGTTTAATAAAATGGCATTGCAGAACAAACTATGGCAGAAGAAAACAAATGTTGATTTTTGTATGTAGTGATACCTCAATTTGAAGAAAAAAGAGACGTGAGATCAAGTATTTGAGTACTAACTGATATTGTTTTTCAAATTTAGCTACTTTCTAATAAGAGAGTAAGCAGTTAATATTTCAGCAAGAGCTGAAATTTAATAGTATAGTGTTTTTCCTACACATGCTTTAAAATAGAGGTCGTCCTTTATTTATTTCTTCAGAAGGTGGTTAATCTAAGTACACGTTCACTAAAGAAGCCTAAAAACGTTGTCTTATTTGGAAAGCCAGGGAGTCTGGTAATAGGGAAGGGGTAAGGAGCTGAAGAACTTAAAGTATTCCCTAGGAAAATTTTAACTGAACTTACCTTGCTACTGGTATAACACACTCAGCAAGTCAGTTTTCATTGCTAGTCTACCTGCTCAGCAAAAATGGACATGACAATTTGGCTGCTTACTACAGTTCCAACGTCTCAGACAGCTGTAGTCATGGACAGAAAAGTAGAGCTAAAGCAGTGAATTGCCTATACAGGAAGCAACAATAATTTAAGAGACACAGATTCCAACCCATCTTATAATACAGGACTGAAGAGCAACATCTTATAAAAACAAATGGATTACTGACAGCTAGTCTGATTTTTGTTCACGTGTATTTTCCTTGCTGTCCTCCCTGCACACCACTTAAAACAGTACGTATATCCAAAGTTGTTGAATTTTACCGTTACCCTAAACATAAAATAGACAAAAACCTCAAATAAAACAGCAATGTAATTTAAGTTTAAAAAGCCCACACAGCAAACTCTAGCTATCCACCGACTACCTCCTTTTTTTTTTTTTTTGGGGGGGGGGGCGTGGGTGTGGGGCACTTCGGATCTGTAAGGACGTTGTTGTTTCATTGCTTTTTTTCAGGCTAATGGCATCCACCTGCCTGGCACATTGCCCAGTTGCTTCCTATCACCCTGGTCAACCTGGAGCCAGGGGGCAGATGTGCCTCCTTCCCTGATCTCCAGGCTTATGCCCACACATCTTCAAGAGCAATTTAAAAACATGCATGAAGAATAAAAGACTGAAAATGCAGACAGCCTACGTCTTTTGTTGTTTCTCAAATAGTTTCATATATCTCAAGTGTTAACTCCTACGATAAGAGAATATAAATAGAGCCTGGTGTATTGTGCCTTTCTGTCCTCATTTATGTAGGCACTGGTCAGGGTGTGTAAGAGGTTTCCTGAATGCTCTTGCATGCCATGTCAATTACTGTGTGGTGCAGAAGGAAGGTCAGGGAGTATCACCTAGGTATGGAGCCCAGGCACAGCAGCTGAACAGACTGTAGAATCAGAAAGCACCTGCAAGATTTTTAATTTTAAAGAACTTGATAAATGAATAAACATTGCAGTTTCTCCTTTTGATTAAATTACAGTGGCCTATTACTCACTGCAGAGTAGGACCCCTCACTGTCAAAAAATGAAGAACAGAGTTTGAAACGTTGTCAGAATGTTGCAATAAAGAAGTTTCAGAAGAGTTCTTTCAAAGGAAAAGAACTCTGACAAAAAAACTACAGCAAGGAAGTGGGATTATTCCCTTGCTTCCCTTTCTATACAATGCTAAATTAGCAGAGCTGATTGAGATATCAAACACAGGAAACAGACAATGCTAAATTGTACTAGAAAAGGCAATTTTTAAAATTTTCATTTACTTAGAGTCCTGTTTCGTTGGTCTATTTAAGCTGTGCAATCCAGTACCTGCTACACGCTACTCTTCTCCAAATGATTAGCTCTCTCTCCTGTCAATGCACTCACATGTGTGCCACCCACCCAAAACATGCCGTCCATTCAGCTTCTCCAACCCTGTACCTTCCTCCTCTCACTTTTAATGTCCTCATCTGAAATCATGGATACAAGTACTATTCTTACTGCAACCAGTGATATGGTGGGGTATGCACAGAGGCCTGCAGCATAGTGGGCATAGGAACACACTGTTGTGTGCCTGCTGTTCTGTCTAAAGTGTCTCTCTGCAGGTGCTGTGAGATGGTTTTCTGTCCTATCTGTGACTGAGATGTTAGTTATGTCACCAGTTCCTGAATAGAATCTGTGGCTAGACGGAAAGTATGGAGCACCCAGCAAAACATAGCTTGGTGTGGGGAGAGAGTAACCAGGCCTCCTGAGAAATACATACGCTCTTTTGAAAAGGTCAGAAAGCCACTGCCAATCTTCTGGGCTATATTTACTACCAAGTTTTTCACTTCCTGTGTTATTCAAATGCTGCAAAAGGAAAGCAAACCATTTGCAGTTCATACGCCAATCTGCTGGCACACCAGGACTTCCGCTTGAGATTCTCAGAGTGCCTGAATAGGAGCAGATAATAAAACCGCCAGAGATTCACTCCTTGGTTTTGAAGGACATGTGCTTACCAGGAAATGGGGACATAGCATTAAAAAGCAAGAAAGAAACGACAACAGACATTAATGACCTCTCACTTGAGCCGTTGCTGGGTAAGCTCTGTGCTTACGAAGCAAATGGGGAGAACCTGGCCCTCACTATTTTGCTGCAGCAATCAGGCTCTTTCAAATACTTCAGTATATAAAATGTATAATTTATGCTTCATTGCTTTCCTTTTCTATCTGAATTCTTGTCTTTATGGATCAGAAGTAGAGGATACTGACAGCACAGTGTTAGCAGGCACTGTGCAGCGTACCACCAGAGATAGAACTCGATGTTATTTATCCCACAAATACAGAGCCTACCAGCATTCAGAGTTACAGCTCAGATATATCCTCATTCTTCCCTGAAAATGTGGCATAAGCCTTTGTGATATCACTGCATCCAAGTTTATCTAAATACAGTAGTTCTTCACCTGAAAACAATTTTGGGCGGATGCAATTTCTAAATTTGATTTGAACTGTTCTTTACTTCTAGTATTATTTCAAGTTTCTGCCTTATGCCATGGAATATAATGTTTACTGAAACATTTTGCCTGTTGTTGCTGGCTCTCTTAAGTGTTGTGTTTGGTTTTTTTTTCTAACCTCTTTCCTGAAATATTCGCTAAATGGATCTGCCGTGTCCTTTCAATATCTTTAAAGGATGCATCAGGATGACCCAGAGAGGCAAATGAAGCAGACCTTTTAGCAAACAGTGTTTGATTTAACCTTTTTGTGTAAAAAAAGAACAAGGTACAATTTCTTGGTGTTTCTTTGTCTTGATATTATTGCTGAACTATGCATTGAGTCAGAACTTTGACAGGGTTTATTTTGCAAGAAATGGGAATATGTTGCCATACTCTGAGAAACTAAGTTGCAGCTGCTTAATTACCCATTTTCCCCTACCTTTGGGAAACAAAGAAGGAAAAAACAAAAAGACTTCTGAGAATACGATCTCCATCTTTTAATCCATGTGTAATAACCTTTATGTCCACAGATGACTCTGTTTTATCTAACTAGTGTTGTCATTTAAATTACAGTTCTGGACAGGACTAAAGGTTTAGGCAGCTTTTTTCCTTTCTTTTGCTGCTTTGACTCCTTTTTCAATGCCCAGGGCCATACAGATGAGGCATTGTTGGCATTTTCCCAACAGCAGCATCTGGGTCTTTGGCAAACTGTTCCACTAACTGTTCTGACCTACTAACAGCTCTAGCACTGCTAATTAGTACTGTGTAGGTTGGCTGGAGTATGTATGGGTCATCTCTTTTAATTCTTCCTCTTGGGATTATGTCAGTAGCATTTGATTTTGAGGAATTTAACGTAATGACTTTGGTCTATCTGAAAAGAAAATGCAGATTATGATTAATTCAGTGTTTTTGCACTATAAAGGACAAAAAATGTACTATGAGTTTCATTGGTACCACTTTAATGCTAACATTCCTGGTTAGGATCAGCCATTATATCTGTTTCCCTAAGTAAGACTAAAATTCTTGTGATATAGCTCAGTAAGAAATATGAAAGTTTGTGGAATTAAAAGTTTTTTCTAATATGTTTAAAGTTTTCTTAAAGATGTCAATAAAATGACTTCATATTCTTATTTAATTTAAGCAAGGACAGTTAAAGGAAACACAGATAACCATTTTATCTTATTGAAATGGAAGGACAGTACACAGTTCTCTGACTTCATGACAGCATTTGCTGGCACAGATAACATTTATATCTCTCTGAAACCACTCAAGTATTCTTTTTGTTACAGCTTGGTTCATATTTCTCATGTTCCTGCAGTTTAGCGGAATGAGATGTATTCAGCATCTATGAATGTCACTGGACCTCAACAGAGAAACCATAAAAGCTGTGCTGAAAACATTAGTGACTAATATATTAGTGGCTTTTATCTGTCCTTTATGCTTTAAAAAAAAAAATCTACTTACACCCAAACATGTCTATTCTCTCATTCACATTAATGCTGTTGTTGTACCTTATTGTTACAAGTTCTATTGAAAGTGGATTAAATAATAGATGGTATCCGTGGTATGGTCTATGGTATATATTGTATGAATTATCTCATGAAAGCACAGAGCCATACAACATATTTAGAAAGGATCACTTGTCAGGATTCATGAGTGATAAAAATTGCTTACTGGAGAAAAGTCATATTTCCTGTCCTAAAAGACTTTTTTTGGCCGATTTAGAAATCTAATCATGTCTACTTCTTATTTTTTTTTTAATGGTTTGAGCATGTTCAATTCTCCTTCATATAGCTCTAAAATGAGAAATTGAAAATAAAGTGATTTCAACTCATGGTCAACAAATCTAGTAAGGTGCCTGAGGTTGTATGAATGCATATGCCAATCCTTCCTAGGAATTAAAGACGGTATTAAACAGTATGAGAACTGATATTAATCAAGTGAAGCCCTGGGCAACTGTGTATTTTCTGTGTTTCCCACATGTGACATCTAACCCAACCCGATAAAGTGTAGGAGGGGGAAAAATAGCTCTATGAAGAAAATTAATCTGAATTTGTTACATTTTTATTTCTTATGTTGGGTTATAAATATTTCACCACACGTGCTGCCAAAAGTCTTGCATTTAATGAATTTGGGGAACAGGAGAGGTGCCTGAGGACTGGAGGAAGGCCGACATCACTCCAGTCTTCAAAAAAGGCAAGAAGGAGGACCCAGGGAACTACAGGCCGGTTAGTCTCACCTCTGTCCCTGGGAAGGTAATGGAACAACTCTTTCTGGATGTCATCTCCAAACACGTTGAAGAATAGGAAGTTATTGGAAGTGGTCAGCACGGATTTACCAAGGGTTAATCATGCTTGACCAATCCAATAGCCTTCTGTGACGTTATAACTGGTTGGCTGGATGAGGGGAGAGCAGTAAATGTCA
>RSEF01000001.1:91066540-91091492 GCA_003993805.1 Himantopus leucocephalus
CAGGGGGGTTGGAACTTGATGATCTTCAAGGTCCCTTCCAATCCAAACCATCCTATGATTCAAAGTAGCATGTCTGGGGCTATGATTTGGATTTGTGATGAAAACAGCGTTGATAATACAGGGATGTTTTAGTTATTGCTGAGCAGCGCTTACACAGCATCAAGGCCTTTTCTGTGTCTCACCCTGCCGCACCTGCTAGCAGGCTAGTGGCGTACAAGAAGTTGGGAGGGGACACAGCTGGGACAACTGCCCTGAACTGACAAAAGGGATATCTCATACCATATCATGTCATGCTCAGCAATAAAAGCCAGGGGAAGAAGAAAGAAGCGGGGGGGACATTCAGAGTTATGGTGTTTGTCTTCCCAAGCAACTGTTACATGTGATGGAGCCCTGCTTTCCTGGAGATGGCTGAACACCTGCCTGCCAATGGGAAGTGGTGCATGAATTTCTTATTTTTCTATTGAACTGTGTTTATTTCAACCCACGAGTTGTTGCACTTCTATCCTTCCAGTTCCCTCTCCTATCCTACTCAGTTGTCAGCTGGGATTAAACCACAACAACCCAACTTTTTTATAGGTGAATCTTACGGAAAAAAGGTTTATCAGTCACAAAGTAGTTCAAGCCTTTACATCTCTGAAAGATATCACATGCAGGCACGTTGATTCCCAGTATAAGGTCTTGGCTTCAATGGTAGTTTATCACAGAATGACTTCATTTCAGCAGTCATAGGAACATCATCATGCTGTTCCCTGCTGACCTACTTTTCCTTCCACTTACTCTCTGTGAATCAGGAGTATATATGTTAAAGTTCAGAGAGCAGAGCCAATTAAAAGAAATTACCTTTCTTGGGTAAAGGGGAACTTGAAAGAGTATCTGTAATTTTCACAAAGTTTCAACAGTTTAATCTAAATACGTATAGTTCCCACACCTTGTAAATTAGCCCATGCTTGAGTATGTCTTCAATCTTTTACTGGGATAAATTGTAAGTGATTCTCATGTTTTAGATATTAAATAACATTTAACTTATTTAGGGGTTTAATTTTGCAGGGAAGTATGTTTAATTATTTTGATAGAAAATGTGTTATTTTACATTCAGAGAATACAAACCAGATTCTTGATAAATTGAAGGCATTGGTCCAGGTCCCCCTATTACCTACAGTGAAATATAAGTGGAAGACCTCAAGTGAGTAGGGAAAAACCTTAAAAAAGCCATACATCTTGTATCTGATAACAGAATCTGAATCAAAGCAATTTTCTTTAGCAAATGAAGTAGAACTTTTGTTTACTATGAGGCTGGACAGACTGAAACCATATTCATCTTTGTGCTTTCCCAGTTTCCCCAAGCACATAAGCATGTATGCATTGGTGAGACCACATGGACTTAGAGATTGCACTGACCGTTAAACAAGTTGCATAATTCATGCTGCGCAACTGAGGTTTCGTTGCTCAAAACAAGGCAAGATGTTGATTTCAAGTTACGGTAGAAAGCTCCAGTAACAATGTGTCAAACAGAAAAATCAGTCTTTGGTAGACTTTAACTAAAGGGTTTGGTCACACTTAATACGAGCTTTTAAACTGCATCTTTGTGGAAGTAACAGTCATCACTGTGGTTGTGATAATGTCAGTTTGTTGACATGAAGTTTATGGGTAACTATCTATTAGAAGTCCTGAGCCATAATGAATTCTTTCAACATTTATCATAATAGAATTAATTAGGATATATTTTGTGGGCATTAGTATTTTCCAGACATTTGATCATAATTTAATATTAGTCAGGCATGTGTTAATGGATGCCAAAGGTTTTATTCCCTTAAAAATCCCTTATTGTTTTGTGAGTCCCATTGTTATTATATCATTTAATATTCATTTTCATGACACTAATCATGTGATATTGATTTAGATATTGCATATTACCATTGGGACTCCATTTTGATTTGGTGTTAGTGTAGCATTAAAATGTAAAACAAAAGTATTACCACTTTAAGTTAGAAGTCTGCCTGAAATATTTCCATTTGGTAAAATTCTGGTGTCCCCACTGAGTCAAGAAGTCAATCCAGATCTTGCTTAAGGGTGCAGACTCGTAAAAGTCATGATGTTTTTTATTTTAGCAACCAAAAGTATTTCTGAAGTATTTAGAAGACCTAAAGGACAACAAAGCTCTTTGCAACAGTAAAGGACCTTTACTTTGCTACCTAAAATCAGTGGGATGTTTGACTTTGATTTCAGTGGCTACAAAACCGACACCAAAGTATTTACCACCTCTGTAAATATCAAAATGGTGTTGTTCCACAGCAAAGGGAGACCCTGGCTAAATTTAAAATTCTCTATAGTGGACTTTTCTTCTACTTTCAAGCCAAAAACCAAATGACCCATGAGCAAAAAGCTCCTATATTCCCCTTGCTTTATACCTGCTTATTGCCCACCATGATCTCAACGTGTCAGACTACACAATCCTTGCTCTGAGCATAGAAATCTCTCATTTGTGCCACTGAAAATTCCATGTGTGTGGCTTTCAGAATAGTGTCCTCAATTTGCTTATGATTTCTTTTCCCCAAGACTAGTGCAGTCTCACTGAAATCTATTAAAATACAGATCTAAACTTCAATTATCTACACATCCACTCATATATATTAATATTTTTCCCACTCATACCAATCTGCCAAAGTTTATGCTCATAAGGGCTTGTATATCTTTTATTTTTAAGAAAAAAAAGATTTAGTCACTATAGTCAGACTTTAAGAAAGTCTGGATAGTTTTTTGCTGATTTGTGGCCATGGTAATTCAGAGCAGCACACAGTTAAATACAATCCACTTTTCTCCCATTCATTATGGCTCTGAGATGCTGCTGTCTCACTAATTTTATTAAGGAGAAGAAACAAATAGTCGCTTTGAAGTTGCTTTGATCAGAGGGGAGAAAGGAAGAAACTTTTTCACTGCCTGATTTTAAATATGTTAACTCAGCCTCCTAACTGGCAGCAGTGCACAAGATGAATAGCTGCTCGATATGCTAAGGAACAGAGGTATACCCCAGTTTCATATATTTTAAACCAGTTCAAACAGTATAGCCAGAAAGTGCTCCGCTAGTTCTTAAGCAGCTGTTGTTCATCTGAGGCACCCACATTCTGTTCCTGGAACAGAGAAAAGGAGGAAAGATGGAGGATACAGGGGTAGAGCAGAAGGGAGGATATAAAAATGAAAGAGAAATGGGGAAAAAAATCTGCTTCTGTGTGTGTGACAAGGACAAAATTCTATCCAGAATGTTTCCAAAGTTGTTTACAAAAGCATCAGTTCTAATAAAAATCATGAGTCCAGACTCTGGCACCTTTCTCCCCTGGGGCAGAGTGCTTAATCTAAGATTGCACAAGCAAATAATCCTGAGCAGAGAAAGAAAACATGCAGCTGCTGGACACCAGGTGCTCTCCAGGTTCCCTCACTCCATCTCCCCACCTCCACCTTTCTGCTCTTTCTGCTGACAGTGATATATGGCATGTTTGTGCAAACTGGAACTCATAGTAGGACTCCATGGTGATCCATCTACTTTCTGGGTAGCATTTCTCCACTTGCGCTTCCTGGCTGAGTGGCAACTACTGAGATCTGATAACACAGCACAATGAGACCTCTCATTTGTACATTTCAAAATCTGCTGTCAGCAGTGCAGACCAAAGCCTAGCAAGCTGCAGAACAATTCCTCACTTGAGTTAGTGGAAGTGTCTTAAGACCTCCCGGGAACATAATTGCTTTAGCTCTGCTCCACAGAACAGAGTGAGGAAGTGAAATGAGAGTTATTACATGTGAGAGATGAGAAGATATGGGAAAAAGATGTGAGGAGATGTAGAGAAGTGAGGACTCATCTGAATGAACTGTTCATTTCCCAAACTGCCTTGTGTTCTTGTTTGTCAAGAAGGTTAAAATTTATTGCAGTCTTGCTAGACACTGGGCATATTTACATTTCTTCATTGATATTCTGTTGTCTTGCTAACACACTTTATAATCCTCTTCTCATGAGTTATGATTTTTTCCAGGGAACATAGGAAAGCTAGAATTGCAGAACAGTTACAGAACCATAACTGTTTTAGGAAATTTTATGAAAGGTTAAAATATTTTAGGAAAACTGGCTCAAGCTTTAGAACGCATTTCTTAGATGTATCTCATCAAGGATACTGACAACTTTGTAGCATTGAATGCTGTATGATATACATTATAATTGCAAAAAACCTCAGATTTCATATTCTGAAATCATGAATATTTAAGAATATAAGAACATAAAAATACTGGTTTAAGTATTTGATAGAAATAGTCCTGACCACATTCTTCTTCAGATATGCTTATGCTTTTAAACTCAAGTACTATTTTTCTGTCCTTGAAGTTCCTGATGAGGCTAGCTGTTGTTGTAGGGTTGAAAATCTCCTGAGGTTTTGTCCTGGTCTGAGATAGTACAAAACAAATTTTCTTTTCAGTAATTTCACTTTTCAGTTAAACCTCTTCTAACTGACTGCATGCTCTGAAATTAACAGTATATTTTTCAGACACTGTCTGATTCTGGCAGCGCTAAGATCTGATGTTTATAGTGAATACCAAGGAATGGTATGCAGAGAGGCTCTTGCTTATACTTTGTGCTATAACAACCAAGGCCACCTAACTTTGTTATGTTCCCAGTTGGAGTGTCAGAAGTGGAAAAGCATAGTGGGGTCCCACCTGTGGGCAGGAGCAGACAGGACAGGTGACCCAAAACTGACCAACAGGGTATTCCATCCCATCTGCTCATGCTCAGTATAAAAGCTGAGGGATCAAAGTGGTTAACACTTCTTCTTCGATGCCCAGTATCCAAGGAGGACTTTGTCAGTTCGTCTGCCTTTGATCCTGATCTGTGTGTTCGCGAATCCACTTCTTGAATCCAGTTCCCATCTGCTGCTGAGTCCAGTTCCAGTGCTGGCCGGTGACATGATCATCATCCTGGGAGCTTGACATTGGTTTTGTATACATGTATAAATGTCATTATTTTTCTTATTAATATTATTATATTTTCTTTTTATTTTTAATATTTCAGTAAAGGTCTCCCTTATTCTTTCTCCCTCCCCTTCTGGGAAGGGAGAGGCGTTAACAGAAAAAATCTGTCATTCACTTAGTGGCCAGCCCAGCCTAAATCATGACAGGTTTTTAGGTTAAATTATATATATGAGTCCAACATTATCATAAACAGTTCCATAGTAATGTTGCATGAAAAATAGAGTTGGAGACTTCATCTTTTGGCCAGCCAGGTCAGGTGTCTTTTCTACTGCTGGCCAGTGCTAAATCTACAGAAAGATACATGTAAAATCTTACAAAGAAAGCTGAAGTTGAATTCAGTGCCAATTGGGAATGCTTTTTTCATTGTCACTACTATTTTACACTTCAAGATTGCTCCTGCAGCTTTGCAAGATCAAATAATGATGAACATTGATTAAAGACTTTATGTTTATGGATACTTGATTGGTAGATACAGACAGCTCCTTTGCACCAAAGTTAACTATGGGAAACCTTTCTTAAACCTCTGGAAAGGTGGCCTGAAATGACAGTGTTTCATAAGTCAAGTCTGTGATGGGTACAGACAAAAAATTCACTATATGCAGTGTGTCATATAGCAAAAAAAAGGCATGTATATAAAACTCCAGGCGTGCTTTAGCCTTTTGCTTAGACTGCTATTATCCTAATAACATGGTGAAAACCTGGTGTTCAAGGCCACAGGATGAGCCACTGGTTTGCTGTAGCAGTGTGCTATGAATTTCATCACACCATGCTGCATTATTTCTGAGTCTTCTGCAGTCCTTTATTGAGTCTTGTCATCTGACAAGGGATTTACTACAGGCATCAGAACATCTTCAATAACATATTCTTCAGGGGTTATGCTTCAAACATAAGAAATGAAAATAAGCCTTGTAATTCCAGCCAAAACATAGCACTGAGAAAGGTCTTAACAGACACTGATTTGTGCTAGAAGTCTAGGATTTCTTTTACCACAATCTTAATATGCACAAAGCCTTCTATTCTGTTGAGAATATACAACTCAGCAGGCTGATGGATTCAGCACTTTCTTCACTGTCCCAGCCAGTCACTAGCACGTAGGACTGGCTTCCTTTAGCTGAATTATTTGATAAGTAGTTTAGCAGCAAAGTTCTTGTACAACATTTGTTACTGATGAATTTCCAACCGAACCATGTCTGTTTCTGTATTATGTTCTCTAAACATCTCAATCATAGTGTGGTTTAGACTGTCGAAACAGTTCCACATGGCAGCTGAGAACAGAGCAGCACATACTGTTCTGGTTGACAACATCTGGAAGCTTGGAGTAACATTACCTAAAGAGGAAACAGTTAAAACATATTTATTGTTAGGCTTGTGAAAGAATAACATCATGCTGAGCTTCTCAGAGCCACTAAATTTGTCCTTTGGCTGTTGTCAGTAGAAGCTGATTGAAGTCCTTCCTATCAGTTTTGGAAGAAGTTAGTCTTGGACCCTCCTGAATGGAGACTGATGTCAGAGAATGAGGGAGAGTTGAGAAACAACAGAAGTATTGGGGAACTAGCCTTACAAAGCATAGCTGCTCCAGAGGGGCTAAGTCTTTAGACCAGTCTATAAAATGCCACCAGTAGTTGCCTTAGCCTCATGATGCCTAGTGACAGGCAACTGAGAAATCAAGGAAGTAGCTTGCACAGAGGGAATACAGGCTGTAGTAGCTTTTCTTGCTAGCTGTCACAAGTTCTCTGTAGGCATCAAGTGTCTGTAGGAGGTCATGGGCAGGGATGTGCCAGAAATACAGCCCAGGAACGTTTGTTGATTTCACCCTCTACTTACCTTCTGGATTTCAGCGCAGAGATGAACAGTAGCGCAGTAAGTTTGTATCATGCTTCCATCACCCCAGGCATATCACAGCTCAGAGCTGCACTGTCAGTGTGCCTCAACCTCCAGGCTAGGTGGGTGCTAGCACAGGAGAGGCCTAACACCATGGCTTGGGTCAAAGAGAACTGCCTTAAGTTTGACAAGGAAGAAGTTTGTGGGGGGGTCCAGATACTACAGTAAAGCCTGGGTACTTGTACTATGTACTACGCCTCAATAGTTTTGCTTACTGAATAATGCATTGAGGATGACCTGAAATGATGCAGTGATTTTGGCAAAACTTGTCTGAAAATTTTAATCAAAAAACCCTGTTTGGGTAGATATACTAACTCAAGCACAGTAAGGGTCTCTATCCTTTATGAGAATACTGATGCACCCATTTTGGATGTGAAGGACCTTTTACCCTTCCCCTGTTCCACATCTAAAAGCATGACCACATTAAGGGTATTCTGGCTTAGAGTGATGGAAGGAGGTTCCTTAGTCTGGCTGCTGTTCAAAAATGGGTATCACTGCATAAGAACTGACCAGGTCAATAGACATGAGAACAGTAACTGTAGGTTAGTGCTTTCACTGTTGTGGTTAGGATGCTTACCTGGAAAGTGGATTACCTTGGTTCCTGTCCCTGAGCCAGTGATCACTTAAGCACATTGTAAAATTAAAGTCACTTCAAAGGGGAGACTGAAAAGCTGGCATAGAGTGTGGAGGCCAGGACGACGTTCTGGGAGCTGGGGATTTGAAACTTCTCAGTGGGAGGAAGCAGTGAATCTACATTTCTGATACTATGGGTAAGCAGCTTAAGCACTGGGTTAGGTAGAAAGAGTGCCACTTCTTTGTTATTCTTCAGTGTTACCTAATGAAGCTTTTAATTTCCAGTACTTCGCTTTTGTTAGAACTGTCTGGAATGAAAATAAAAATATTTCCTTTGACTCATAATAATTTTTTCTTTTGTTTCTCTGTGAAAAAAGGGAAAAAAAAAATCACTTAGGTTGAAGGCTAAATACTTTGTTTGTTTGAAGTAAGAACTGAAAAATTCATTATTTGCACAAAGTATTAACTGAGGCTAAGAGCTTAACAGGACTCATAAAGAACTGAATATCACATAGAGAAAAGGGAAATTCCAAGTGCTTTGGAGGACTGGACCAGAATCCAAAAGATCTTGAAAAGTTGGGAAACCAGTCCAAAATGAACAAAAAGAAGCTCAGTAAAGCCAGGCACAAAGTGATAAAATTAAGAAGGAACAATCAAACAAATACATATAGAACAAGAAATAATTCTGCTAGGCAGAAGTACTACAAAAAAAGGGGATCACTGTGAGTGACAGAGCATCAAAAATGTGAAGCTGTAACAGCAACAGGAAAAGATAAACCTCCCTGCATGATGTATTCAGAGGTCCTTCACGGGTAAAACACCACTTCAGCAACCCTATGATGCCAGGGTCTCAGCAGGTGCACCATGTGTCATCTTTAGTGCTACAGTTCAAGAAAGGTGTAGCCTTCCTGGAGAAAAAAAGGAACAGAAAAGTGATCAGACATGGAAAGGCCTGAAAGGCTGCTCGCTTTTAATACAGAGGATTGGAGGCACAAGGGCAAAGTGAATCACTTCATGTAAGACCAATCAGTTAGTCTCTTCTTCCATTAACAGAAGGACAAAGGTTGATTCCCCCTTACTTTTCAGCAAAGATATAGGTTATATACATGTTAAAAAGGGGGGTGAGAGGTGTTTTATTTTCTTCACAATAAGATGTGGTCACAGAAGGGGTTTTAGAAGCTATCCCTCTCTCACTTCTTTTCTCAAGACATGCAGAGTCATGTTGGTAAGAAATGAAAATACACTGGAGGATCCTGTTTGCGCATCACCATGAGCGTTAAGTACTGACTGTTCAACCAGTTTGTAGCATGTTGTACAATGAGGTGAAGGTTCACTGCAAGCTACCCACAACTGTAATTCCATGGACCAAAATGATATCACAGGCAAATACCAAGTAACTTTTTCTGCTTGTAGCAGGAGTATGTCTGCAAAATTGTCCCAGGGCTAGTGCTGCCATGGCATGGTATGAAATATGTGCAGTCACTACGAGGCTTATGTTGACATTCAGAGCTATTTCCTCTTTGGATAGCCCATGGGTAGCAGGCAAGGTGCATCTGAGCACTGCAAACAGACCTGGTCAGGGTTGGTGGAGTAAGAATGAAGCAAACCATTTAGAACACCCTCCCCAGTCTATGAGATACTTTTTTTCTCATTCTTTTTATTACTCACACATTGCTGCTTCTGTTTCTTACCACTTTGTGTTCCTTTTATATCAACTGAACAGTTGAAAGATCCCTTAAAGTAAGCGTCAATAACTTTTATGCCCTCTTAATTGCTCCTTTATATGTTCAGAGAAGGGTAAAATGGCTGTGATATCAGTAAGAAGGTCCAAAGTGTGAAATTAAACTCTGAACAAGGAAAAAGGAAAAGCACTCCCTGGTTTATGGCCTCCACAGATGGAAAGGAATTGGTCAGGTTATGAAATCTCTAGATTTGGCACCAAGAATATATTGGGGTGGGGATGGGGACAGGGTACTGAATTATCCCTGAATTTTATCTGCTCTCCCCTTCTTGGTTCAGAATCGCCAGGACTATATTACAGCTGGGAGGTCTGGGCAAGTGTCCCCAGAGACTCATCCATGAAGTTCCTCGCTAGAGAACAGGTGTTATTCTTGTTCCACAACAGGAGACTTCCTTAGTTCAGGTCACAAAAGGACACAGATAGTCTGAAAACTTTCCTTTAAAGAAAGTCCATGAAGTAATTTGAGTTACAACTTAGAGGAAAATAAACCCTCTTAAAACTCAATGACTTTCTCCTACACTCAGACCAGGGTTGCCAAGATTTTTGCCCACTGAGGCTTTTCATAGCCAGCTTCTGAACCTCTGAAAATAGGGCCTTCCAATGGAAATACTGACACAGCCATAACAGCAGCAGTGCAAATAAGGCTGCAATAATACTTCTGGGTCCCATAAAGGAGAAGGTGCTATGCAGGTGAAAGCATTCACCTGGAACTCATGTGTTTGGCATCAGATCCAGCTCTGTCTTTGCACCCAATATTATTTTTCAGTATTTCACACTCAGTGCAAAAAGAAGAACTTTAGCTCCTGGGGCTCTCTAAATCTTTCTGTGCCTGTTGTCTTGGTGGCTTTCCTCAACTTTCCCAAAGACAGTTGGCACAATCTTTTTTATTATTATTTATTACACTGTATGGCAAGCAATAGAAAGAAAATTGTAATTTTTTGAGCTGGAGTAAATTTTAAATATTATAAAAACAAGCAGATCTAGGCATATCAAAATAACCCTTCAAGAACTGAAAATAATCTGTTGTAGAGTGTGTGTTGGTATTGCTCAACTCTGAAGGAGGGAAGCAGAGAACTAGAAAACACTCTGGATTTCAAAATATCCTTTATTCCCATGATTAGCAATGATATAATATAGCATCAAGGATTTGGGTCACTTAACATGAATAGAGCACGATGACAGATGGAGGAACTCTGTACTGTGCTAATGTTTACCTCAGGCTAGCAGGGGAGGGAGAACTCACCTGACACTGATGCAAATGCACATCCTACATAGCTATTACTGTGGCCTACCTGTGGTATTAGTACTATTTAGTGTGGGATTAATTAGTCACCAGATAGCATTGAAGTCAAACATTTAGCAAGATTAACAAAGAGACTGGACACTTATATAATGAAGAGTATCATCTACAGTTACATCAGGAAGAAATGGGGGAAAGAAAAACACGCCCAGGAGTTACTGGAAGGAAAAACAAAACCTCATGATTTATAGTATAATCTCTTCCCCAAGTGAAACATAAGGAAAGAACTAAACTTTGGTCAACAATGTTCAATTAATGGCTTCTTGCAAATGAGCTGCCTAGTGCAAGGCACTACAAGAGAAAGAATACAGGGATGGCCGGACTGGTGATCTAATGTGTGATACTGTTCCTGTCATGATTATGCCGCGATTACTGAACCTCTTAGAGTGACAGTGTGGGTACAGAAATTACTGTCTTCTGGAAGGGAAGATGGTAATAGATGTAAACTGCCTTTATTGTTTTGGTAGCATTATTCTCTTTGTTGGGAGAGGAGCAAACCTCAGTTGCCGTGGGACAAAGCCACAACCAACAAGGTTTTGGCTTCGCACCTCCAGAGGAATGCAGCACACACACACTTGCAGGATGGAATAATAGATTTGAAGATCGTTTTGTTCCTGATGCTTTGCAAGGAGTCAAATGAAGGGTGAAAATGTGCCTTTTCAAAGGCATTTCTCATTTCTTTTCAAATTTCATTTCTCATCAGGAGCTGAAAATCTCACAGTGCCAGCTCTGGCTGCAGCAGCTTTAGGGGCTGTTGCTACCTATGCCAGACCTCCTACTGGCTGCACAGTACTTGCAGTCCTATGGCACTTGGTGGCTGCAGACATAGTCCTGTTCTGGTCCCAGTCACTTTCTCTGCATGAGGCTATGCATCAGGGCAACACAGTGTTGCTTTAAAAACTTTCAAACTACATGAGTTCTTGCTTAGCTTGCAGCACCTTCTCCTGAATGGTCCTCCTATGCTGACTAAAATGTCATACAGAGCCCACACTGGATATTAAATATTCCATAGGCTTCTATGTCAGAAACCTGTGGGGGTGCTTTAATGTTGCAATGGGGGACCTTCAGAAACCTTGATAACTCTGAGAATCTGAGTGCAGGGGTACCTAGCTACATCAGGTTTTAATATTAGGTCAAAAATACCTGCTTTGCTCATCCTCTTATTCCTGGTTAAGAGGAGGTGTGCTTTTACTGTGCTAGTGCACCTCTTCATTAACATAAACACAGAAGGACAGAATGGTAGCAGCCACCTACACTTTTAATTAAAAAGGGATGCTCCACTGTGAGAGACTGAATGCCCCCATGCTCCTCACTGTCTCCCTGATGCTGCTGGGGGAGGGGTTGTAGATGCGTGCAGTGATTCAAAGCCTCTCCACTTTTGTTTCTACCCCCTCTTGGGAAGCCATTCTTGTTGCAAATACACCTGACACCCACAGGAGTGTGACTTGGACAGGAATTTAAGATCTTTCATACGGTAGCCTTAGCAGGCTCATCCCAACTTAAAATCTTTTTTTACTTTTGCTGCAGCATAACTTTGATGCCCATTTCACAACCTCACTGTATTGAGCTACCTTCATCACATGTAAAAGAGGTTGTTTGGAGACCTAGCTTGTTGCCACCCCGGATACTAAAAAGCCAAAAGTCCCCGTTCAGACTGAACAGTTGCATACTGACCCAGGGTTATAAATCTGTACAACAAAAATAGGCACCCACACATTGCCTCTGTATGCCCAGAGTCTTGTGTAATCCCCACAGGGATATTAAGTTTTATTTTTTATGTATTCCTAAAATTCATTTTATTAAATCTCTTTTATTGCCAGATTTATTTACCAAAACAATGAACAGAATAGTTATTATAGTCATTTTGTACAGAACAGTTAGTAGCTCAATCTTTTGCAGGGCATTTTTGGGTATATTAGATTACAGTCTCAAGAAGTAACAGAGAAGTTAAAGTTGAAGGAATTTAAGAATCACAAGACAAATAGAAAATTAACCACAAACTCAACAAGATGAAGGCTGGAAGGAAAGCAATGCCTTTAAGCTTTGTTTCCTTTTACTGTTAGAGAATCCATCTAGGGAACTCGGGAAAGTATACTTTACAGGGATACACAAAGAAAACACATTAACAATCACTCTTTTTGGTTTAACAAAGAATTTAAAAAAAGTTTCAAGAAGCCTCATTAGAACTATAACTAATAAGAGGAAAATTTTCAGCATGCCAGGCTGTCCCTCTAGGAATATGTTGCTGAAAAAATCCTTTTATATTAAGATTTCCTTTTACTTCACATCCTCTTTAGCCTTCTAATGTTAACTTGTAGTGTAGAGATGGGGTTTTCAACAATGTCTAAAATATGTCAACTCCCTTTCTTCATTAATGTGCATTGTACATCTAGACCTACAGGTGACTGACACTCCCAGCTTTCATAAAAAAAATGCTGGTGGAGTTTTTTATTCTCATGTTTTCCATGGACAGGAAGACTTTATATCTAGAAACATAGGTTAATGTTAACTTAATGCTAACAAGTTTCAGCAATGTAAAATGAGAAAATTGAAAGTGTGCATGGGGAGGATTATTTTCTATAAGCAGCCTGGTGTAGTTTGTAAGATTTTTCTTTTTTAATGAACAGATGCATCAGGTGGGATTTTCTTGTCCCTGTATAAGTGTACATTTAAATTTATCCACTTTAGACTCGTTTGTAATTAATAGAAAGAAATAGACAATTGAGAGCATGATTAATCTTAAGGTTTTGATATCTTTCCCTAATTAATAGAAAGAAATAGACAATTGAGAGCATGATTAATCTTAAGGTTTTGATATCTTTCCCTGTGCACATTTCTCCAAATGAAATATTACGTGTACACCTAATACATATTCAGTGTGGAGATGCCAAAACCTGTTTGCACAAACTCTTGAGAGCAAATACATGTATTTGCATTTGCGATATCCAGAGCAAGAGTTAGAGTGCATATGCATATTTTAGTGTGCAAATGAAAGTACACACGATGGCATAAGTTACAGTGAAATAAATTGGAAAACTTAAGTACGGCACATAAAACTATGTCCACAGTGCAATTCAGAGGTGCAGTCACAGACCTTTAAATATATCAGAGCTCCCCTAAAGTTAATAAGTTGTGATATAGAGACCAATGCAGTTGCAGCATTACCTGCTTCTACGTGAGCTGAATAAGACCTCCTGATACTCTGGGAAAGCACATAATAGCTTAGCACTCATAAAGGTAACCATAAAGGTAGGATTTTCAGCTATCTCTTTTAAAGCAAATTCAAGTATGCCTACAGAAGTTGCAATAGCATTTGTGGACTGCAAAGACATATCCCGAGTACAAGGTATAAATTCACATAGGTAACAATATGTTCAGCTCTATACAAGGCAGCCAGTGCCTGAGATACTCATGCCCACGATTAATGGAGAAGATGGTAGGAACTTTCATCCCCCTACTTCCTCCGCAAGGACTAAAGGAAAAGAAAACGATCCTCCAAGATGCTTCCTGAGGAAGAAAGAGACAAATTCCCTCTGAGGTGAAAGACAGAATAACTCCATGGCTCCATTTGCTTCATAGTAAATGTTCCACACATCTGTAAAAAGACCTAAGCAATGGGACTGTAATTTTCAGCCTTAAGACATATATGTATCAAATTTAGCCAAGTGCTGGAGCTGTTCAGCACTACAGAATGGAGGACTGAAAGCATCACAGTTTAGCAAGAAGCAAAAAGAAGTCGTGATCACTAAAGCCTGTTTGACCTCCTCAGGGTGGCACATCTGTAAATAAGGATAGTGTTAGGTACTCTGCATTTTTGGACTACAAAAATTATTCTGGGTCTTCTGTTACGTATTTCTAGCTTTCAGAATGCACACTCCAGTTATGCTTTGCGGATTACAAGGACAGGAAAGAATTGTACTGTAATACAATCCTATAATAAGCAGTATTGTATCATAACCCTTGAAAGTAGCAATACATTTGGAAAATATTAAGACATTTGCAAGTGGCTACCCGCAGTAACTTTGGTATTTTGTTTTTCTTTCTGAGAATGCACTAAAATTACAAATCTCTTGATTTCTAGAGAAGCCTATGTTTAGTGTTTGTGGATAAATCCACTTAAGTGAATTTAGTTTTAAGCCAAAGGAAACATGCTCTTATTTACATCCAGTTGACCTCTTCAGGTTCAGTGGACTTTTACAAATAGACAAAGGGGATGAATTTGTTGTCTGTCTGCTACATGTGAATCCATGAGTCAACCAACACTTAACTCTGTCTTCCAGAGGAATCTATCTAGCCTGAGCAGCTAATATGTGGTAACCCACAGGAGGTAAAATCCTAGATAGGGCTGAGTAAGTGCAGCTTCAGGAGCATAAGACAACCTCAAGACCCATTAACATGCATGAGAACTGCAAATGGCTTTATCTTCAATTGGAGGTTTCCCCATGTCTGCCAATATAAGCTATAAACCTATACTGTGACATGTGTATGCTACTTGCGTTTAAAGTCAGGTTACTCTCCAGGAGCTGAAATGGACCGACTAGGATTTGAGTATCATATAGTATAATAAAAACTGATAAAATACAAGTAGTTGCACTAATTTCCAGGCCTTTTTCAGGCTCATACATAATCCACATAATTCCCACTTCAATTGCAGCGTAGTTTTATGACAAGTCCCTGTATTTTTGGCAGAATATGCAAACCTGTCTCTTTATGTCCTTTATTGTCAGGATAATCCTTTTAAAACCCTTTTTTTAAAAAAGCTTTGCAAGTGATTTTTTAAAAAAATGATTGTACATGCTTTATTGTTGTAATAATCTTCTTGGTTTTAAGCATCTAATTCCTTCCATTGGAATCGGTGGGGAGGTTTATGCAGAGAATCCCCCTATTTTGCCTGTATACTGATGTTTTGGGGAAAAGAAGTAGCACAATGCTTTGAATATTTAATACTAAATAAATAAATAACCACATCTTCAGAAAGCAGGACACTACTTTTCTTTTTTAAATTTCCTTTTTTAAGGAATGAATTGGGGAAAAAAAACAAACAAGGGATAAAATTCTGACAGGTTATAGACTGGAAAGACAGGCAAGGCACTTGGTTATGCTAGTAAACAGAAACTGGGCCTGCTATAAATCTCATTTAAATCTGTAGATAAAGATTGCATCTTACCTAGATTTAAGTCTAGCCCTTATTTCCAGCCGTCAAAGTTTCTCTGGTCTGGCATTTCTAGTCCTGCTCTTACATCTTCTCTGTCTCTCACTTATAATCCCTAACTGCCCCATTCCTGAAGGAAACTTCATAGTACAACATATTTGCCCAGAGGGCCAAATTTAGCTCCAGTAAAGTTCACAAGGGTTTTGGCTCTATTTGCTCGCACAAGAGCAGCAGTGTATAGAGCTAAAATAATACAGACCTCTCTGTATTACAGTTGATGGGTGCACACTTGATACACATAATCCTGTTAGTCTCCTTCCCAGCGCTACCACTGAGCTGCCGTACTAGGAGTTTTTACAGGTCGGGGTACCATAGCAAGCCACAGACACAATCCCTGTCAACTTGACTTCTCCTCAGGGATTTGTTCTACCAGTTCCAGCCCTCCATATACAGGATGGAGAGAGAAGAGTTTGCTCATGGATGCCTTGCAGCCCTGACCCATTCATAGTCCTTTTAAACACAGAATTTCTGTGTTCTTGCTTTCCTCAGGCACTGCCCTCTCAAGAAAGGCAGTTTTGCTGCTAGACTTCCACTGGCCAGGGACAAAAGAACTTTAACAATCACCATGGCAGGGTTATCTGATAGCCGTTAAATGTAATCCAGATTAGCAGAGCAAATACTTCTGAGACTACTTGATGTCTTCGCAATAAAAGACTGAACTGTGGCAAATCCGGAACTCGGCACAGGCGTTTTTATGGTAACACTCAGGTGCCATTTAAATGCCCCGGCTCCCCAGAACTATGGTGCAGGGAAGCATCTGCGCTCCTAGGGGAGCGGGAGACAGACAGTGTTGGCAACAGGGTCTGGTACTATTAGCCTAAGAATGCCCTTCTGGTTACCTAAATGTAGTGTCTGACTGCGTGTCAGTATGCATCTTCCTCCTTTCAAAGGCAAGGTAGCATCCTTTTACTTTTGCAACTCTCTGCAAGAAATTGCAAAACAGAGAAGGGCTGGACTGAGAATCTAGTACCTTTCACCTTTTTCTAAGAGGTTAAGAAGGAACTGTGTAATTTAGGCTGCAAGTTTTCTTCACTGGGCTTATACAGTATGTAGAACAGCAAGATAACTATGGTACAGTAAGGTACTACTGTAAGACAGACAATCAAATATATATTTTGTTCCCAAATTCTAGAGATTAGGACAATAAATTGCATGGATCCTTCTAAGAGCTGACAAGTAACATTTCTCTTAAAGATATGTTTTCCTGTTAGATGGCAGCAGAAAAAGGTATTTGACATGGGGCAGAACAAATCCTAGAGCTGAACATAGAGGTTTTCTTCCTGAAGAATCCCACGTCCTCTGGAAGAAGAGCTGCCATGGCACAAACCTTACCTCTAGTTGGGGCTGTGGTATCCTCTCTTCTGATTGAAGACCTCATCATGTGACTGTTGCACAGGCACAAAGCTTGTTAACTCAGCGGAGTAAGATGAGTTCTTCCTTCCTCAGAATTAACAGTCAGAGATCTCTTCAGTTGTATTTTTATCCACAGCTGCTGCTCAGCCCTGGGACCTTTGTTTTGTCTGCTGAGAGATCCTACCATCCAAGTACATGGAATCATGACTAATGGATGTTTGGCTTGTGCTTCATGTTACATCAGCCCTCCATGTTCAGCCTGGGTTGACAGGCTAAGATTTCTCTGTCATGTTCGCTGTCCACTAAACAGCTCTGGTTATTGGTTTTTTAATTATGTTTTCCCACAAATCCTGAGAATTATGTTTTCTCTTTAGATCTATCGGTCAGGTCACTTGCAGCTTTTTGAAAAGTAGTCTCAGGCTGAGATCATCAAAATGGGCTGCAGAAGTTAGGTGCTCATATTAAAAAAAAATTTAATTCCCTTGGGCTTTCCTGAGGAGCTTTGCTTCAGTTTTAAAACTCCTGAAAAAGCCAAGTGTACGTACACACTCAATGAGGCCTGACCAGCTATAAATGATGGAGACATTATACCCTCTAGTGGCAAGAATATATGTCACTCATTTCGGGAGAAGCATATCAGGATGGAGACTCATAAGGGACAACAAAGTAGTTATTGAACCTGACTTGAACTCTTGTGGACCAGGCACCAAGCACTGTCCTTTATAACAGATTGGCATCTCAAGAATCAAACAGAAAGACTTGGCCAGAAAAATGAGTGCTAACAACCTAAACTGGTGTACTTAATGGTATGAAGACTCCCCTTTATTGCTAGCTAGTTCAACCCAACATAAACCAGGAATAATCACAGCAAAGGCACTTTCTTTGTCTTTTTTTTTTTCCTCCATTTTCTGTTCTTAGACAGTCTCAGCTATTAATACAGAATTACCTCTAATTGTATGAAATAATGCAGCCAAATATTAAAAACTTTTCATGCTTGGTTTTCATCAGCAATATATCCTGCAGGGTTAAAAAACTTTGGAGGAAACAAAGTATCCTAATTCAGGGTATTATTAAAAATATAAACATAAAAATTTACTGAGAACAGGAAAGGTTTATTACCTGACATTTGAGATCATATCCCTCTAGGTAGTTTTGTTCTTATACAACAACAGTTACCTTAGCAAAGCAATGGGAGGGCTAAACACGTTTAGTTCACGCCTGCTAATATATAGTAGGTTGCAGAAAGCAGCTTATGAATTTGCTTTTGAAAGTCTGGTGTTTGGGGTTTGCTAAGCTATTTGCCTAAGAGCAGGATGACATTCCTGTGGCATGTGCTTTCTTGAATTCCACATAACGCACATTCTTTTTTGCCTAAAACCAGAATAAATCAAAAAAGGAAAAAAAGACCCAACTTCAAGAAATAGTAATTAATAGTAAAAGGTAATAGATCTTTAACTGGATGAAGCGTACATTGCTTCTAAGGTTTGGTAGTGGCATACTGGTGTTATAACCATTAGTTTAGAAACACGTATTATTTAACACAATGCTGATCCAAATCACCATCCCATTTTCAGATTCCCCACCACATAATTCAAAGCAAGGTTGCTTCATTTCAGTAATCCTCAGAGTCACAGTTTTGTTGTTGTTACATGTTAGTCCATTCATTTCACTTTGTTGTCCTGCAAAAACTAGTTAAGTAAATACTTTGCAATTAATTTGAGGTCTCTGACTAATTTATGCTTTCCTCATTTCAGGGTTCCTACGAAGAAGGAGATGTACTAAAAGGTAATGGCCAGTTTTGTTGTTTCTTCTGCTCTTGCCAGGGGCCAGAATGATTCAGTAAGCCCAGTCACCACAGGCACACTGCTCTGCAGTAATTAATGCACAGCTGTCCATGTATCACCACTGACAAATAATGAAACCAGTAATTTATAGGTTGGACTTCATAATCTTGCATTTGCTAATTTAAAAGCAGCACAGGCTGCATAGGTCTCCTCAGCCATAATCTTGTTTTCTTGTCAAGAGCCAGATTAACTAACACATACTCATGTTGAAATGAAATGCAGAGTTTTTAAAGATTTCTTTTCCAAAGTTGTGGTAATGGTCCAGCTAGGAGCACAGGGCTGCAAGCTTTGGCCTCATGTGGCAGATTTGTGCCGGGGGCACACATCTGAGTACATTCCCCTGTGGCATCCCACCATGGCGCCAAGGATTAAAACATGGAAAAGAGACTCTTTGCTTAGTTGGTCTGCACAAATAGGCACCGACAACTATCCTAAGGGGTTACAGTGATTGGGACATAATACATTGAAATTAAATGGCATCTGGGGAAGGACAAGAGATCCCTTAAGATTCCCTTTGAAGGAAAAACTAAGATGATGTTTCCTTACATTAGAGAGCAGAGATTCTGCCCAGTTCAGCCTCACGGCGCAAACACAGCAAGAATTAGGCTCCAATACTGTTTGTGAAATGGCTAATTTCACAATCCATTTGGAAATTCTTAGTAAGGATAACATTAACTCTTTTATAAGATTGTTCGTAATCATTATTGTTCAAAATCCTTATTAAAAGTTTTTCGCACACTGACTGAAGAATAACAAAGCTGAGAGCAAGAAGCAGGTCTGGCCATGCATGTGGGATGTAAGGAAGAGAAAACAAACCCAGAGGCTTGGATAAGAAGTAGAGAAGATATACTGATGAAACAAAAATTCACTAGGGAAAGAAGATTCCTGGAGAAAAGGAAAAAGGGATAGAGGATACCCAGTGGCAGGGTTGAGGGACGTGAAAACACGCAAGGAACAAGTGGGGTGAGAGAACTGAATGTGGATGGAAGGACAAGAGATCAAGGCCAAGAGAAGGCACTCAGGCTTTTATTTTTTGAACTTAGCTGGTGATATAGCACTGGAACCGTTAATGCTTCAGAGAAATGCCTTTTGGAAATGTACTTGGTTTTCCAGGGAAATGTGGGCATTTCTTATGGCCTGCATTTTATTAGATAACGGACACAACCAAGCCCTGTTCCCTTTTAAGTTAATAGCAATGATTCAATTAAAGTCAAGGGAGTCAGTCCAGAATGAGACAAAACAGTGATGCTTCTGTAGGTAGATATACTGATCATAAAAAAGATTTAAAAGTCAAATAGAAGTCCTAACAATCAGTGTCCTAGTTATTGCCTTAAGCTATTACTAGAAATATTATTAGAATAAACTGTATGTCAAGCAAACTATTCTTGTTTCTCTTATGCAAATACATGCAAGAAAAGTTGGAAACAAGGTTCTTCTGGGTATGTGAGACATCATCACCTGGTTCAAAGCACAGTCTTCAGCCTCTAAGGAAAGAATGGATGGACAGAGCTGACATGAAGGCAATGGAAGCATCGTCTTTAGTAAACATCTTCCTCAGTGTCTGAGGAGAAGCTGATATGACATTAATCTCTTGGTGATGGGAATAAAAAAACTCTCTTGGCCCAACACACTTCTCTTTACATGCAGTTGCCACTTTTTTTGGCTTTATGAACCAGTCATTCTGTGTATCTCAAGGTAGTTTTTCCTTGCTTCTATATTTCTGGTGCTAGGCATGTCCCTGAACCAGTGCTAACTCAATGCATCATGCATCTACAAGGAAAAATCTGTTGGGAGACAGGATATTCCCAGAGCTCACATAAACTTGGTGTGACTGGATGTGACCTCTTGCCTGCCTCTTCTGATCTTCTGTCTCAGGGGAAACGTAGCAGCAGGTTTTAACACATCTGAGTCCTGATGGATTCTCCCATCTTTTTAATCTACTTACACACCATGTCTTCCAACATTTTGCTTCGTGAGGGTGTACTGGGTGCAGCTGTCCAGGCACCAGCAGCAGTGGCTGCAGGGGTGGCTTCTGTGAGGTTCCAGCCACCTCGAGCTGAGCCACTGCAGGGTACAGCTGAGCCCAGCAGCCAATATGGTGGTGTGTCTCAGAAAACATGTTTAAGGAAAAGCAAAAGTGCCACATAGGTAGAGAGGAGTGAGGAAAACAAGTGTGAGAAACAGCCCTACACACAGCAAGGTCAGAGCAAGGAGGAGGGGGAGGAGGTGCTCCAGGCACTCGAGCAGAGGTTCATCTGCAGCCACTGGAGAGCCCACTCTGGAAAAGATTTATCCTGAAGGACTGCAGCCTGTGGCTGGAGCAGGTGAACAGTGTGAGGAGGAAGGAGAAGCAGAGAGGAGCTGTTACGGACTGACTCCATAACCTGCGGTTCCCCATCCCCCTGCACTGCTTGGGGTAGCAGGAGGCAGGGGATCTGGGAGTGAAGGAGCGAAGTTGAGCCTGGAAAAAGGGGGGATGTGGTGGAGTAAAGGTGGTGTTTCAATTAGTCTTTGTTTCTCACTATCCAGATCTATTTTAACTGGCAATAAATTAAATTAGTTTTCCCCAAGTCAAGTCTGTTTTGCCCGTGACAGTAACTGGTAAGTGATCTCCCTGTCTCTATCTCGACACATGAGGTTTTTCATCTTATTTTCTCCTGCTGTCCTGTTGAGGAGGGGCAGTGAGAGAGCAGCTGGGTGGGTGTCTGGCTGCAATCCAAGCTCAATCCATCACAGAGGGTTAGGCAGAGCAGCACCTGAGCATACTCCAGCCCAGACCAATGGGATCTATCACAGCCTTCACTCATCCTATGCACACTGCCTGTACTCTGGGAGCAAGTCAGTGCCAAGCTAAGTCAGCAATACAGACAGAAATATATTTGATTCAAAGGACTCTGCCTCCTTAAGTTTCCTTTTGAGCCCACTGTCCATCTCAGAATTGAGTAGTTTTGGCCTAAGGAGTGTTTCTTTTCCTGAGATAATGGTAATTGCCTAAATCCTCTGCACTAAACCCCTTAATGAAAAGTTTGACTAGAAAATGAGAGTGATGTCATTTAAGCTGCTTTGTGCCACAACTTATGGACTGATGTAGGTGAGGACTTACGCCTCTTTTTCAACATCTCCTATTTTTCTCTTAGGAAAAAATATATTCTGTATTTATTTTTCTCCAAGTATTTCAATACATTCTCTATGGCATTTCAGAAATAATTGGTAGCAGTTACAGTAGATCTGTAAGACATTTTTGTGTCAGCACCAATTCCACCCCCTCCCAGATCAGTGAATCTGTTTTCTTTTCCAAGCCCTTTTTTTTCCCTCACAACATTTGCTAAGACCTGTAAGTTCTTTGTCTAGCTACTTTGACAAAGAAATGTTGTTATCCTTAATATAAATACAAGTTCTATACAGTTTTCTGTTGATTTTTATGTATTGTCTTTATGCTGTACCCAAACAGACTTTTAATCTCTCTCTTACTTCCCCCCCCCCCCCCCCCCCNCCCCCCCCCCTTCTTTTAATGCAGGAACACTTGCAGAGCCAATTCTCATCAGATATAATATTCTCTGCCAGACTGAATGCTTTTAGGCTGTGATTGCTTTTTCATGGATCTAAAGGGCAGAAGGGCAAAGGGAGCCTAACCAACCCTTGCACAAGCACTAAGTATTGGCTCCTGCATTTCTTTGAAGTAAGAAGTCCTTGTTCTAGACCTCCTCTCTGCATTGCTTAAAAGGGCACAGAGAAGAGCAAACATTAACACACACACACACCTCCCATCAAGCATACCATAGTAACCGCATGCTGCAGAGCTCTGAGAGACACTGTGCCAGATGCAGGCACAGTGCCACGTGGACTTTTCTCTGGAGTAATGTTGCTACTCACTGCCAATACCACAGAGCTGTTCCCTAAAGGCAGTTGCTACAGTACTCTCTGTTTTTCTGTTTTAAGTGTAAGGTGATGGCTCTGTCTGTGTGAGTGAGCGGGAACCATGTGAATGTACATAGGAAATTATTCTCTTGGCTCTAGGGTAGCTGTTGAACAGGGCAAGTCCCAAAGGTTTGCATTTGTTTCTAATCAACAAAGTTTGCACTGTAATAAGAAACATATGACACTCTCCTGCCACGGGCAAGGCTCATAATACATAGAGGAGCTCACACACTGCTTTCAGAAGAACTGCTAAAAATACAAGCAGAACAATGTTATACCTTGCTGGACAGTGTTATCATTTGACAGTGTAGTAAGTTATAAATGACTTTAAGAATTCTTCCTTAGAAAGTTTCTGTAACAAACTGGATCACAATAACCTTAGAAGTTTATCTTCTTCCTCTTCAAAAGAATGTTGTCAGAAAGAAAGCAATATATGAGCCACATGGTACTCTCAGTATATATCTCTTGTTTCCTCCTTAGCCATAATAATTTAATTTCCACCAATGCCACCTCAGCAGAGAGAGAAAAAGTTTCCAGGAACAGATAAAAGGGAGAGCAGATTCCCAGCTGTAACAATGGAAAACCTGCTTAAAAGACATCTGATTTTTACCGGGCGTAGCCTAGATACTGGGATCTAGGGAAAGAAAATGTCAAATTGAATTTATTGGCCCATGCCAAGGCATTCCCAAGGTCTGGCTGGAGTTGGAACAGCCCTGGCCTTCCACCAAGGGTTTTATCACTTTAAGGAAGCAGATCAAGATCATTAACTTAATTTCTTCTATTTTATTGAAATCAATTCCATATCTGGACTTTCAAGACAGGTGGATCGTGTTAAAAAAAAAAAAGCAAACAAAATATACCCACCTCAACCTCAAACACAAGAAAAGCAATATGATTCTGCATAAGAGGAGGGTTTATTAAGTATTAGAAAGAGAAAATAGTTTGCCTCAAAATCTGTGTGCAACATGGGGATCCATCTATTTTTCATTAACTTACACAACTTTTTCCATTTGGGAATATTTTTTTCCTAGCTCTTCTTTCTCCTTCCCCCATGCCCTGCACTCTTATCCTTCTCTTTTCTAGTTTCCAGAGTTTCTTCTTCTCTGCTCCATCTTTCCACATTTTAACAGTTCTGAGAACTAGCCATACAGTGCTGCACAGAAGCATGATATTTAGGGACTGTCAGTGAACTTAATATGGAACTGATGGAAAAAAACCCTCTCACATTAAAGTATCAACTCTATGTCTTCACGAAGATCTGTATAAGGCCCCGTTCATTGCATTTACAGCCAGCTTATATTGTCTTTCACTCACTGACACTTATCTTTGGGTCTGTTTTGCTCACCATTTGATCTTGCTGCTGGTTCTAATGAGAGGTCTTCCTTCCATTCAGGCAGTAAAATATCTGGAAAAGATTGCTTAGTGAAACAATCTTTTTGGCGGTATCTTTATCTCATGTGAGATACATGAGAACATACGCCAAGTCAGAAAAGACCTAAGAATGACATACCCTAAAGAGAAATTGAAATGACTGGAAATGTTTAACTGAAAAGAGGGGCAAATACAAGAAGATATCATAAACATTTGAAAAATAATGAGTTGTGTGAAGGAATTATATTGCAAGCTTCTGTTCGTGATAGTGCCGAACACAATAATGATGTGTATCTAATGACATTTAAAGGCAGGAAGTTTCAAAGTGATACAAGATTTTTAAAAAAATCGTGTAAGGCATAAGTACAGTGGGAAACAAAGAGAGAAGCCAAAAATTTAATCAGATTCAGAATAAGATTGAATATTCATATGCATATCCATAACCATTTGATAACAGCAAAAATGTGTCACATGATACAGATCAAGATTTCAATTGGTGTTGAAAGAAGCGAAGAGCTCTTTACACTCACATCTGCCTAGCAGGTCTTTCTCAGAGACATCTGCCGCATCTGTGTCAAAGACAGAAAGCCTGCTTTCATGGCCACTAGTTCTCACCCAGTATGCCAGTTCCCTTTTTCTTTGAAGCCGAGTGATCTTACAAGTTAATGCGACCACTTAGCACTCTTTTTCCCTGCATATCATTATATGCTTCTACTACTGTGCGTTAGGAAAGGGGGGGGGGGGGGGGGGGG
>RSEF01000001.1:91091497-91120096 GCA_003993805.1 Himantopus leucocephalus
GGGAAGGGACAGAAATCAGCAGATTAGATTATAAACTGGTATAACTAGTCTGATCTCAAGTGCTACTGGCTGAACTACATCTATTTGTACCAGGATCTGACCAATATCCTTCCTCAATCAGTGCTTCCAGATGTCCTTCTTCATTTAAAGGTTATGAAAATATGTCCTTGGGGAGGGTGTTTGTTCATATGTGAAAGGATAGTGACTAGAGGAAGAGGTAGTAGGGACCCTATAGTTCCAAGAGAATAAATTGTGAGTTTTCTTATCTTCTGTGTTTCTACTACTGAACTATACCAAATATACTGCTGAAGTTTTCCTAACGGGCATGTTTTTAGAGGGTGCTCATATTAAAACAAAGACCCTGACTGCAAAAGCTATAATGGCACCTTGATACCTCTGGACCTCCAACTTTCCAGGGAAGATGTTGTGCTACAAAAAGTGCTTCAGAAGACAACAGTTCCGAATCTCCAGATGTTCAACTCCTTTCAAAACTTATGCTAAGCTATTTTATGTTGAAATCTGAGGGTGGAGAGAATTCTTCAGTTAGTTGTTATGTTGTTGTCAAGACAAGGCTGGAAGGACTAAAAGTAAGGGAAAACAAAAGATCCTCCACCCTCAAAAAAAAAAAAAATCCCCCGAAACAAAAGCCAAAAGGCCAAAAAAATCCCTTTTGAAGGAATTACTCCATAAAATCATTTCAAATAGGGCCTCTGCCAGACTCCACTCCCTTGTAGTAACATAACTAGAATGATTCACTGAGTCAAGAGCTCAGAGGTTGCCAATAACCACTGTATTTCATGAGCTTTTCAGATTCAGTAGGAAATAGCAAATTAAGGATCAGTTAAAGCTCTAATATACATGAGGCCTGCCATAGTATAGGGTAGGGAAAGGATCATATGTGCTTGCAATTTTGATGGCTTCAAAATGTAGCATACTGAAAGAGAGTTCAAATGGTTTGTGGAAAAAATTTCTCATTGTACCTGTATGTAACACTCTCACACTGCTCCTGATGTGGCTTTGATCTGTTTTTCTCTTCCCACCCCCCAAAAAAAAATACTTTAAGATTACTGGTAATGCTAGTCATGTATAGCTTGTGCCTTTCCACTCTTGCCCTGAACCTGGAAATTAACGTGTGCAACAAAGGTGAAGGAGGGATCCTTTTAAAGCTTTTCCTATTTAATGCACCTGCATTTAGCTCACAACAGAAAGTCCTCCAGAATTTAGTAAATAGTCACAAAATAATTTAGGTTAGAAAGAGCTCTGGAAGTCCTGTGGCCCAGCCCTCTGATCAGACCATGAGTAAATATTGAATTAGAGCAGGTTGCTCAGGGCTGTATATAATCAAATTTTGAATAGCTCCAAGAACAGAGACTTCACAACCACTCTGGGAACCTGTTCCAGTGTTGGACCACCCTTGCAAGGTGGTCCTTTTCTCTAATCAGAATTTCTTTGGCTTTAACAAGCCTGGAGAAGGAAACAAATCACTCTATTGCTTCCATATGCCCTGTTGGAAAGACCCCATGAAGCCCCCACTGATTTTGCGTACTGTATAAGACTTTGTTTGGCTTGTTTTCACTTGGTTCTATTTGCCTTCCCTTGCCTTCTCCGCATTGCCAATCTTGACCCCCCTCAGCACCTACAATGCCCCAGTTTTGAGACAGAGATGCCTATGGCAATACATCTTGGTGCCAGAGCTGTTTCCCTGTGAAAGACTTCAGAACACTCCAGCCTTGGCTCCAAGGCCACAGCCTGCATTTAGAGTTTCTGACTGTTCTCAGTCCCTTCCCAAAGGGAGCAGGAACCTCTTATAAGATTAGCTGTTTACTCTGCTGCTTGTATTGGGAATTTAGCAGGAATCTAGCAGTGGTCTGGCTGGCATCAAGGTTTACATACTATAGTCAGTTGTATGTGAAACCACTGCAAACTCTTGTCTTTATACCCTGCATTTACTACAGCTCAATACCAAGATGATGTTCTAGACTTGATATTGTTAATTTGGGCCATGCCACTCATCATTAAAATAAATAAATAAATAAAAATCAGTTCTAATATACAGAAAAGTCCAAATGTCAGTTTTCAAGTATGCCAAATAGTAGGAATCTCTTGAATCTGTTTAACAGCAGCAAAAATAATGCAGCAGAGAAAAGTGTTTTAATGTGCACAGTTTTTAATTTTTTATGGACCATTTGGAAATAGTTTAGATGGGCTGGATGTCCTGGCTTAATAAACTATTCTGGATAGGGAAAAAGTCTCAACACCACTAATACTGCTCAGAACAACCTAAATCATGGAGGAATCCTCAAATTTGGTGATTTCTCCCTTCATCTGACTATACTGGCTGCTCCACAACACATCATCATAATCTGTGTATGAGACCAGACCTTACCAAAAACACAGTGAGAAGAACCAGCCATCACCAATGTATGACCAATTGCTTTGAGAGTCAAATGTCCATTTTCTTCACTGAGGAAACCAGTTCTTTCACCTTCTTGGGATGTCCTGTAACACACGAACATTGGACTTTGGTGCCTTTTCTGTTCCTCCCCTAAGCTCTTAACTCTCCATAGACATGAATATAGAGAGATTTGCTCTTTGTTTCCAAACCACAAGGCTTCTATAGAGTTGTTGATACTTCTGTGAGAGAACCAGAAGGACATGAGAATACTGGAAAAAGAGCTTCTCAGGAGATTTACAGACTGTAATGATTTGTGCATAGAGAAACCTTTCTGGTTTTGGTTCCCAGCTTCACACTTAGCATGCTGGAGAAAGTTTGTTATTAAATAAAAAACAATAACAGCACAAGAAGAAAAATGTATTTATGAATGGATGATTAAAACTTTTTTTATTAGGGTGATGGGCAGATCTCTCCCAACTCTCTTACCTCAAAATGCCAAACATTTAAATACACTTTCATTATGAATGTGTAGGACAAGGAGGTGAATCTGAACTGCAGGAGAGGTCAGACTTATTCACCTCATTTTCTGTCCCTCCTAGATGAGTCCAGGAGTTCAGTCTTTTTCCTTTCTTGCAGTCTGCTGTACAATGACCTGATATGATAGTAAGGAACATGATGCATTTGTCCCTAGAATGCAGCAGAAAAAAAAAAAAGTTTAGAAAAAGACTTTTCTGTTGGGTCTGAGGAAATGAGGGATAGAGGATGGTTTGGAAAGGTCCTTGAAAATATTAATGTGTTAAAAAATTTATTACTCAGATAAATCATTCCAGTTTTCTTGCAGTAAACAATAAGCTCTCATTGCCTCCAAAAATGTTTTACTCCCTAAGGCATTACTTATATGACACTCTACTGGTACAGAATAGCAAGTGTTTGGAAAACTGTGATTAGAAACCATTGAAGGTTAAATTCTTTGCTATATTTCTGCTGTTCTAAGACCACAGAGTTTACAGGGTACAAGACAGTGAAAAAGATCAAATACTTATAGTCTGTTTTGTGTAACCACAAAGACAATTCACACATATACACACAAATGCATGCATACATACATATATATTTAAAAACTCTCTTAGAAAATAAATGGAACAAATGTTAAATCTATGGGTGAGAAAAGTTGGTCCTGATTGTTTAATTGTGTAACAGAATAGGAAATTAGATTGAGGCTGAGGTCCAACTAGGAGGTAATTGAAGGCATGTACCTTAGAAATGAAAGAAATACAGGTAGAGAAAGATGAATGAGAGAAGCCAGAAGCAGAGCAGAAGGGGAATATTCTCTGAGTGTCTGTCAATTAGCAGAGGTGCTGTTGCAACCCTTCAGTTACATAATAGCAAGGGCAGTGATGTTACATCACAGGAAAGACACGATAAATAGACTGACTTTCTTATCTCTTACTATTTTTCTTTCTTATTATGCCTGAATAACAGAAGTCCAAAGGTAATATCTGCAGTTGTAAAAGCTACAGAAACCTACTATTAAAATACAGATCATTGAAAAATGCAGTATAAGATCTGGAAGAAAAGACACTGCATGAGGTATGTGTGGGGAAAAAAAGAGATCAGACAGCTCAGTGATCTGGAAGTGAATCTAGGAGTTATGGGGAAAAATCGACCCACTACACAGCTAAAGGAAACTCAAGGCACATGGCTATCTTTACAGGGAGACTGAATATAAAGCAAAAGGATGTTGTATTTTTACTAACAGAGGCCACCTGAAATGCAGCAAGTAGCACTATTTAACATATCACAGACAAGATACCATCATTGAAAACAGCACTGGAAAAGATCCTGAAACAACAGGAGGGTGATTACTGACATTAAGAGGTTTGGAAGCTTGTCTTAAGGTCAGGAACAAGGTTTAAAAGGGAACTGTAGGGTTTTTAAAATAGCTATGCTAAAAAAATCCCAAATCAACAATATTTCTTTATAGGAGTTTAATTTAATTTTTAAACCCACTACTATTACCTCATTTTGAAACTCTCTTTCCTGTCTTTGATGTGTTACCAAAAATGCAGTCTTTATCTACTTTGTCTGCTGCCTAATGGACTGGTGGTATGTCAAAAAACTTAGTTCCTTACAGATGGGCAAATTTTTTACAGGTTAGTTTGAAGCATACTTCCTAATTTTACCTTCTCCCATCCATAATAATTGATAGTATTGTAATAAAAATAATTAACTCCTCAAACCAGTTGCTTGCAGTTTGTCAAAATTTAGAATTCTTATTTTTATTTTCTTTGGGATGTCTATAAAAATTACTTTTGGCCCAGTATTGAACGGTAAGCTTAAATTTGCTCCTAAGTTACAGAGCTTTCAAATTGAATTTTTGTTCAAAGGCAGCTGAAATGATAAACTTCAAATATACCCATTTATCAGTCTTACACATCAATCCAAATCTGAGTATGTAGATTAAAAAATTTTGAAAGCTTGTCATTTTATAGTTTCTTTTCAAAACGTATATATTTAAACTTTTCCCTTAATTCCTAACAGGATGGGGTTATCTACTCTATTGTCATTGCTAGACTGTAAATTCTAGAATGTGAGGATTCAGTATTTAAATACCAAGTCAAGCAGCAAGAACTTGATATATTTTATTGACAAATCTAACCAAATCAGTGAACAAAAAAAATTCAAATCACACAATATGTAATGTTAGGTATCAATAAATAGCTGAAACATCTTTGCATGAAAGATGTGTCTATGTTTACCAGCTTCTCAGGCAATGCAGCTCTGTTCTAGGGAGCCTTTAATAAAACCTCCATGATTCTGGTTTTGCAGGATCTACAGCTTAAATTGGAATAGTTGAAAAACCTTCCTCCGAAAAATGTATGAGAACTGTTTTTTCTTCCCATTTTTTTTTTCGGTAACAATACTAATTTTAAATTGCTTTCAAATTCTTGATATTTTAACTACCTGGCAAGAAGCAAAGTTTGAGAAGTACACCCCACCTCCCCACTCCTGAATTCTCAATAGAACGCTGGCAGAAAAATGGGGAAAATATCACCATTGGGCCCAAAGAAACTTTAGTAGGTTACTCCAGATGAAAACTGAGTAATTACTCAGGATTATTTGGAATAGCTTAAAAATTAAAAGTTTGTTATTTTGGAACAGCTCTAGTTTTAACACTAATTTAGGAATAAAGCCAACAGTTGTGCTGTTGCATTTTTCCCCTTACACATATTAATTAAGGTGTGTTTAACTCCCATGCCCAAGACCTACTCCCTCCATTATGAAACTAGTATTAATCTCCCTACAAAGCAGAAGATATTTCTGTGCCTTCAGCATGATGAGGGGAATTGACATGACTGATAGCAATCAGTTATTCACCCCTGGGTGAGAGAATTGGTAACAGAGTGGCAAGTTAATGAAGAATTAGGTGTTAGATCTGGGATCTGGGAAAGATTTCTTCAGAGATTATTTAAAACATGTTAAATCTTTCCTCTGGCAAGAAAATCACCACCTGAGTTGAAGGGACATCAACAAGGAGACTAAATCACGTCTTCCACCTGCCAAATTTTCGCTCAAATACTCCCATGAAGTCAGCACAAAAATATGCCACTGCATATGGATATTGTTCAGTTTCTAAAACAAATAAACATGCAATCAAGTGTCTCTGTTGTATAAAAATACTGAAATCTCCACACCTGCTCATGCAAGCAGTGTTTTACTCTGAGTACAGCAGGTCCTCCATGAGGAGGGGGATGGAGGTCTTGTGGCAGCGCAGTTGTGGCTTCCAGCTCCCGTCGTGTTGCTGAGGCTGGACTGAGGTCTCAGGTCAAGGCCATAGATGTGAGTTTTTCCTGTGTAGTGTCTCACATACCTCTTAAGCTCACTCTGGCTCTGTACACAGTTTTCCAAACCTAGGTTCCCCAGACTAAGCCTCTGAGATGAGATGAAGTAATCTTCTTAATCATTAGTAGAAATTTTCAAAAGGAAATTCTCACTCCAGGAGCCTCATGTTTGGTGGGTACAGTTCAAGATCCCACAAGTATCTTACTGGGCACGTAAAAACTGAAGTCCCCCAAAAGGTGGTCTCTTAGAAATTTCGACTTACATGGTCTGTAGGCTCCTATGCTCTATTAAATTAACATAAAAGTTTGCCTACATTTTACTTTATCTCACATTGAAACATGAATGAGGACTAAGGTTCAGACATCTGGCAAGGAACAGAACAACTTCTAGAAGCAAAGACCTGGATGCCTCCTGGTGCCTGAGGTCTAAATCTTGGTGTTAGTGAGTCCAGCATGCTATTTCTGTTTCTAGTAGACAGTTCCTATCCTCTCCCTAAACAAAGAGGTGTAAATTCTGAGAGCCAAATTCCCAGAATTTGGGATCTAACCAGAAGACAGACAAACAGAAAATCTGTCAAGACACTTGACATAACATAATGAGCATGGGAGCAAAATTTTTCCCTCTTTGGCATACGCCTTTACTCATGAGGAGGAAAAAAAAAAAAAAGAAACAGAGGGTTATTTTCAATAACTCATACAGAATTTCTCTTAGCTAAGGGCTACCTTGTTGCCTTGTCACTCTCAGGCCTTCTTTAGGTAAAGGTGGACACAACCCAGAGTTGTACAAAACAATTCTTCTGGGGAGCATGGGTAGAAAAGCGGTGTGTTAGTCCTGGCAGTTACACCACCTTTGGCAACAAAACAGTAGGCTCCCCTTTGCATTTGTCACATTCACTATATATGCCAGCCATGAGATAGTATGAAGGGAATAGGACCATAAGGTCTTACCGCTATTTTCCCTAATCTTCCTTTATTAGAACAATTCCCTGTATTCTCAGGAATTAGGGTCAGACAAAGTCTGTTGAGCTGTCAGCCACACTGCTGCTGCTCTTTACATAGAATATAGAATAAAAAGAAATTATTTGCACCCAAATCAGAGATTAGCCATTAAATGGCTCAAAGTACCATATGCCAAATACTCTTTAGTTACTGGTGAACAGCTCCTGTGGGTGCTGCCCTTGGGACAGGGAAGTCACTGTCCTAACTCCCCTGGAGTCCACAAGCTTTCAATGGGAGAAGCAAAAGGAGAGACAGCAGGCAGGGAACTGTGCTTTGGACCTTCTTCATCATGCCTGAAATCTCGTGAAGTTCATTACAGAAATAAGGTTTGGGGGTTTGATTGTGGGTTTTTTTCTCTTTACAAACCACAAAAGATACAATTAGCTGTTGGCTTGGCAGTCACTGCCCACAGCTAGAGTCTTCTTGACAGAGAACATTGTATGGCACTCACTCAATACAGCTTTGTTTAAATTTTCGGTTCATTTCTGTGCTGTTGGTTAGTTAATCGTGTTTTGCAAGTGGCAATTTACAGTTGGAGACAACACACTTTTTCCTAAATAGAAGTCACCTAACCTCAAGGCACTGTATTCAACTCTGATATATCTAGTATATTTATCCTCTACAGTCTATCCTCAGTGATTAGCCTTGATTATTTCGAGCTTGATTTATAGAGGTTCCAGGTCTCCTGAACCAGAAATTTTTCTTCAGGAAAAGAGACAGTGTAGCAGCACAGGCTTGGAATGCAAAAGCCAGAGAAAATATCATGTCCTCAGCAGCCACACCAAAGAAGCCACTTTTTTTTTATACTCATTATCCATTAATCTTATCACATTTTAACTTTGAGAGCCATGTGGGGAAGTGGGTATGATAGGTATTCCCAAATGGAGGACACAGTAAGACCAGAAAGTGATTTCCTGAGACAGTCTGCCCAAAGAGTTAGTCCTACAGACCCTAAATTACAGCTTGGGTACTTGTCTGAAAGTAAAAGGATGAAATCATAGGAGGTCTGAGGAGCAGCTGGATGGGCATATTCTGTGCATGTTGGCCCATGGGAGACAGTGAGTATGCCAGAGCCAAACTGCAATTGGTCCAACTGAAGAACAGAATTTAACTCTATGAGATATAGAACATGCTAAAAATGAAACACCTGTGCTTTCCATGGAGCAGAATAGAAATGAGATAAGCTTTGAAATTCTGTTATCCAAAGTGTGACTTCTCCCTTACTCATGCTATGGACTAAAGAGGGCTTTTAACAACCAGCTCTGATGTCTTCTCTTCCCTCTTCTCTGTGAAACGTCATCATCTCCTTCTTGCCAAAGACAAACACCTACCTAGCCCCAGGTCCCTGTTCCTAAAAACGCATAAACGTTCAATGGAAATGGGGCAGAAATCCAGAGCCTCCCTCTCCTAAATGATTGCCTTTATCACTAGCACACAAGGTCATATTTACACATTTTATCATTTAGCAAGACTATCAAAAGGGTAGCTTCAGTGATGAAGCCCATGCAAGACTAAGTGGCAGTTACAACATGCACCAGACTATGGGAGACTGTCCCTGAAGGGTGTTGGAATTGAGTCTGCCACATCCTTGGTGAGTGCCCTAAATTCTAATTTTTCCAAATGGGAAGCTGGGTTTGGAGCTTCAGTGATCAAAATGTAGGTGAACATTTAGGCGTCTTTAAAGAGCAGAAGAAGATGAACTATGGCCATAGTGGTTAAAGTTTTAGACATAGGCACTTACAGGTGGTATTTAGCACATATATTGGGGGAGTTGGTTGTCCAATTTATTTATTTGTATGCATGGAGGGCGGTGTTGTTGGATATGCAGGTGTTTCAGCTTTTTTCTGTTACATGAATACTCTACACAGCTGTTTTCCAGATTCCCTGATAAATTCCAATGTTTAAGCAAAAATGCACAAAAGAGTGTAAGACACTCAAATGCTTATCAATAGGTGGAAGAACAGGAAGAATAAAGACAGTTGAGGAATAGGTGCTGCTATTTATGTTTGGATTGGT
Source organism: Himantopus leucocephalus (assembly GCA_003993805.1). NCBI lineage: Eukaryota > Metazoa > Chordata > Aves > Charadriiformes > Recurvirostridae > Himantopus > Himantopus leucocephalus. The sequence continues at coordinate 91,100,750 of RSEF01000001.1, forward strand.
GAGGGTGATAGTCTGTGCTCTCTCAGCCCCTCACCCACAACAGATGGACTTGGACGAGAGGCAGGGGAAGGAAGTTACCCCTCAATTCTTCCCTGCTATTGGCTGAATATTGGAATTCAGTTTTCATTTTGAGTTACTGCAAGTGGGTACAAAGGTGTCAGAAATGCCAACTTTATTCTTAATCCTTGAAGAAGCAACAGGGTTTCTGGATAGGGCATATAATTCACTCTTGGGAGAGGCAAAGGGAGGAAGAAGGAAGGAAGGGTCACGGTGACACTCTGGTTACACGCACCTCCACTGAGAACATCATGCCCACCCTCAGTTCAGAATTTTGACATTCAGCAGTCCAAGTCATCATTGCTCATCAGATGTTTTCTTCTTTCACTACCTGCTTTGTGTACCCTTTAGCACGCTTTCAGTGGAGCAGTTCTCCCTCGTGAGCTAGGGATCTGTTTCTAGGAAACAAGGTAGGCTTCTTAAGATAGCCCTGTGATAAAAAAGTGTTTATCGCATAGTTCTGCAATTTCTCATGCATCTCTGATGAACTTACCTACCCCCTGCTCACTAATCCATCTCCCTTGGGCAGCTCTCAGCATGCCAGACCTCTGGGGAGTTTTCTGCAGCTGCCATACTTGAAAAAAAAAGAAATCACCTACTGCTAAAAAGTTCTTTCCTTCTGCCTCTAAGTGTAAAACTCCCTTAAAATGTGGCTATTCACTACATGTCGATGACTGATACAAAAATTGATCTGACAGAGCTCAAAACAAGAACAATTTTAGTAAAGAAGAAGAGAGAATGACATGTGTTGGCTTCTATTCCTGGACATACCCAAGAAGGTAGTTCTTAAAACTGAAATATGTTTAGATCTCTAATTTGTTTTTTTTTCTTTTTGGCTCTTACTGAACTCCAGATAGTTGACTTCATAAAAGTTAAAGAAGTTTATAAACCCTATAAAACCTTAGGTTTATAGGGTCAGTGATGGAACTGAAAGAAGCAATTATAATGTAAGAAATCCAATTGCATTAATATGTGTGGATGCATTTAAAACTCTAGAACATTTCTAAACCACGTTTTGCTGTTGAATATCCAAGTATATACAGAATATTTGTCGATAAAATGAAGCATAAATGACTGTTGCTCTCTCTTCAAAACTTTCTGAATTATTTACAACTAGTCTGTGTGACAGCTAACTCCAATTAATCAGAACAATCTTTCTTATACACCATCATACAAATTGTCTTTTTACAGATAAGTAGCAATTATAAGCCTTGAACATTAAAATAAACTTTTTCTTCAACTTCAGTGCATAAAATTAACATAATCTGGATCATAGCCTACCACCAAATTCCCGTTTTCATTAAGATTTTATGTTACATTCCAAAATTGCATTTGTATCATATTTGGTTAGGCACCATGTTGACAGTCAATAAAGTGCAATACTAGAAAGCATTTATTCATATAAATATTGTGGACCCATATTGGTAATCTCCATGGAAGAAAATAGGCAGTTCCCTCTGAGCCATATTTTGTAGAGCTAACACGGTTGTCATTGGCATTTTGGTCTGTCATGACACAATGATTTAGCTTGATAAGTCTCATGCCTGTCACACTGTTACTGTCTTTAAAGAAAAATTTGCACTGACTGTGCCAAAGAAAGGAAATAGTGTAGAGAACAGGCTACATTGAAGGGGATCTGGCTTCACAAAGAAAAGAAAGAACATGCTGAGGCTACTGTGTTGAAAGGTTTTCCTCATGCACTATGTCCTGCTTTGAGTGCTATGAGCACTGAGGTGGCATCTACAATCTCAGATTCTGAATCCAACTAAAGAGTTCATGGTTTTCAGCAACTGAAGATCATCAACAGGATATAGAAATTCTCTTTGATGTCTTCCTTTTTTTCTTGCCCAATGTCTTCTTGCCCAATGTGTTCACAGAACAGCAATGAAAAAATTACTTCAATGCAAGCAAACTCTGTCCTGGGATTTGGGGACTGGGGCATTGCCTGGGGATTAATATATTGTTATCTGTATCTCCCAGACTGCATCGCACCAGCAGCAGGACTGAAATTAAGAAAGCAATACACCAGCTACTTGCTTTGTAGCTTTTTCACATACCAGTTACAGCAAAGAAACTGACTAATTTTCAGCTGACACTCATATGTACAAGCTCTGAATTTGAGTAGCACTGTTCACTTCAAAGAGTCATTTCAGGACAGAAAGGTAGCAAATACATGTTTGCAAACAACATACTGCAGAAGGTATTAATTATTTAAGTGACAGAATATTCGCCAAAATTATCTGACAATTTTTTCATTGTTCTAGTAGGATACCAGGCAGTGTTTCACATTAACTATGCAACCTAGTGGATGGCTGCTAGCCATGTGGTTCCTACCTCAAATGTTGCTTGATGCAAGTTGTTATTCTTTTGCAGCTTTAGTCTCCTCAAGGTATGATGGTGGCTTAAAATGTTTTCCATATAAAACACATTGATAGAGCCCAAGAGAGCATTTTAAGCCTGAGGAACCCACCCACTTAGTGGAAGCATAGATTGCATTGAACTAAAACTAGTGATAGAAATAGTAAAATCCACATGTGCCTAAGTGGATATAAAAGAAATTTGGGACACGTACATAGAGTAAAACTTAAACAATGCTATGCACAGCTCTACTATGTTCATTATAAGATAGCTGGCAAATGTTGGTTAAAAATCACAGCGCATTGTAATGCATATAGGAATCATTACACAACATCTAGGGATGAATTTGACAGCTTTTTAAAAGTATATATCAACACTCTATTCTTTGGACCCTTTGCTGTGCAAGATAATATCTATGGAGTGACCTGACTTTGTTTTGTTTCCTCTTCTGCTTTGCCTTTTTTACTAAGGCTGGAAAACATTAAATAAAATTTAGCTAGAATTTGAATCTGTGGGTTAACATCTGCCCAGATTTTGGGCCTAGATAAAAACATGCTTGCTTTTACCCACTGGTGACTTCCAGCCTGGTCTACTTTCTGCCTGCCCTAAATCAGTCAAAATTAAAAACCTCTGCTTTCCTGGTAATGCTTTCAACCCTCTATCTGCTAGAGAGCTTTTAATTATATAGCAAAACTTAAATTTTTGTCCCTCCATGTACATTAGGTAGAAATAGACACCAAGATAATACTGCTTGAGACCTGCTGTTAATATGATAAGCACAATAACCTTAAAAGTGCAGATAAAAGATGATGTGATTTTAGGAGCTTGTTGAAATTTCACAATTTGCTGTAATATTGTGCACTTGAATAGCACAAGCAATCAGATTCTTAAATGGCATTGGTAAATAAAATTAATATTAAAGATACACTACATTCAGTGGTATTGAGTTTGCAAGCATAGCTATTACAACAGCACACATATTTGCCAATTGAAACCACATCTATGTTGGAAAGACAGAGAATGAGAGAAAATCCACAATTCGAAGAAATACCACCCAAATTGCCAGGGTGTGTCACTTTTCCCTGTGTTTTCTGTGCTTCATTATGTAGCAATCTGGAAAGGTTCACAGAAATCTCACCCATTTTGGAATCATAAAATAATAAATAAACTACAGGAAGACTCATGAGGCTGATGTTTGAGGACAGGAGCAGGAAAAAAATACAGCATATTTGAAATGCAGATAAATTAACATTACTCTTGACCTGTTAAACCTTTGTATCTTGAAATAATATACAAACTATTTGTACAAACTTCCATTCTCTTTCCCTCTGTTTTCTACAGACTTTGTATAATTTACAAATAATTTACAAACAATATAATTATTTTACAGCTTTGCATCATTACAGGACAGCATCAGTAAAGTTTTAAGAAAATTAGCAGCTGATTCTCACGCACAAGACGTCTTTATCGTGTTGCCAGTAGTACAGAAGATGAAAAAGCAGTTGTGATTTGTTAAGAGAAGACAAAATAAGAAGCTCTCTAAATTTTTTACGGGGCTCCTGCTACAATAGTGGGCTGAAAAAATACCACCACCCCAAGAGCCCACCTCTCTACACATGCACTCCCGCTCTCAGGTAAATCACCCTTAAAACAGCACTCCTCAGACTCTGACCAGGATCTGGGTTTTGTGGTCAGAGTCCATTCCCATTTCTAACCTTTCTGTTATCAGTCCCCATAAGAATTTTATTGATTAAATCTTCACTGCTATAAGGTCCCCCATAATAATTGATTTTCTTAAAATTCAGTTGACTGAATTTGACCAGACAGGAACACATATGTCTTACAGAGTCCTGTCTGGTGTACTTGTAGCCTCTGATGCAGGATACCTCCTTACCAAGGGCTGAAGGGAGAACTTTGCTCCGTCTTGGGGCACAGTAAGCATTTTGAGCAGACAGTGCCTACACAGCCTGAAGAACATGCAACATATGTTCACATAGTCTTCTACAACCTCCTTACTGTATCTTCCATGACACCTGTGTAAGTTAATCTCCAGCAACTCTAGAGGTACTACCTAGTGCAGATTCTCCTCAAGGTACCAGAAATATAGCAGCAGTGGTGGTAGGGCCATACCATTTTGTAAATACAAAGAAAGATGCAATTCATAAAGTTGTTTTTCTGCTCATTTACCAATTTGAATCCTGACTTGAGAGTTATTCCTACTGTTAATGTAAATATTATTATTATTGTTCAAATATATTACCAGTTCGGTACTTCTTCGGAACATGAAATGAAGAAGTGGAAAATTTTCTTTGGATAAAATACAGGTTGTAAAGCTGGTGTGGTAGTTTCTGATTTATTCCTTCCAAACTGTCCATGAAATAAAGAGGTTTCAGGAGATAATTTAGAATCACACCAGTACTTAGCCACCTTGTTAGGATATCTCTGTGACTGTTTCTGCTTCTAATTAATGAGTAATGGCACTTTGAACTTATGAAAGCAAGTCTCTGACTACATGAGAAGAATTCATATCTAATACTGTAATGCTGAAGTGCATTATGGGAATGAGGTAAATCACAGTAAGGCATTTCGATCATAGCCTGAATGTTCACATGGGCATAAAATTTAAGACGTCAAGCTTACAGCCCCACTGGAAACATTTCTTTCCATTGCCATCCTCTTCTTTGAAGCATTTTTCATCTGGCATTACCAAAACAGATGAAAGCTAAAAGCAATGCTGATAATTGTGCCACCAACACAGAATGTAACCAAATATAGTTTATTTCCAATAGAGAATAAAATTCCTGTTTTAGATAGACATGTCCACCTTGGATCCATTTATCAAAAGTAAATATCTAGGAAACCAGCTGAAATTAAATTAATGTCACACACTTTATTAGCACTGGCTAATATCCAGAGTGCTAAAATGGCAATGCAGAATTGTAAAGGCACAGGCGTATTGTTTATATGCACTGGCTGAAATCCAAAATGGTTACAGTAAGTAGGAGAATAAAACATTACTAACAGTGCCCTCTACTCCTCACTTCAGACTATCAAGTGTAACACTCTAGCTGGAAATAGGTGATAATTATGAAACATAGGCACATAAACCTCCAGGCATGATCATGAGCACTCGCATCTGGCAGACACTGGAGGAGAAAGAGTAAGAGGCATAGACACACTCTGACAGTCTCACAAATAGACCAAAACAACACTGGGTTGGTTCTCCTCCATGCAGTGTGACTCTCGGATGAGCAAGGGTGTTGATTTCTTTCCAAGGGTGATGTGCTGGATTGTATTTTATTTTACAAAATTACAGGCTGAGCGTGTTAGCCAGTCCTCAGTGGGAGCTAGGAGATGCCGTATCTCAGAGAGGCAGCCAGTCTGATAGTTGGCCTTTGTGAGAAATGGAGGAGGAATACCCCTGCCACCTGCTGGGTCTGGCAAAAGCTCTCTGCAAACTAATGAGGAGCTTTTCAAGACCTTTAATGTCTCCCCAGCCTTCTTCCTAATGTAACAGAAATGTAGCAAGGGCATGGACCTTATTTGGTATTTTCAAAATTTATTCTTTAGAAAAGAGAAGTCCCCAGATGCAACTCTTCATCCTGTTTCATGGCTATGCAGAGCTGACAGTGCACACTAAAAGCAGCATGGGTAACCTAGGCTGCTTTCCAAAGGTGGGAAAGACATGTCATAAGACATGTCAAGATTCTCGAGATCTGTATCCACATCTTAGAGAGGTCAGCTGAGCGCATAACTCACAGAAATCACATTGATTTTGTAGTCGTTAATTTATTTTTCATATTTATTTGCCATTGGAAATTATTCCGCAGAAACTTAGTAATAGATTTGGCCCAGAGACACCAAATCAACATCCCATGGAAAATGTTGAGAGACTGGAAAACAAGTTCATATTGATTCACAATAAACAAAACAAAACTGAAAAACCCAGGCATTGTTCATGGGATAGGAATTCTAAAATATTCCATTTTGGGAATTTGGTGGCTTGCTTGCTGCCCAGCTTGAAAGCGTTATCATTTCTGCCTTTTTCTTTTTTTTTTTTTTCTTTTCCCCAGGAAGAAAGCAGCAATAATTTAAATTTAAAAAAAAAAGAAAAAAAAAAAAGCAGCCTTTCAGGTTCCATTGTCTATGAGCCCATATACTTTGTCTTTTTGATCTTCAGCTTTTTTCCTACCTCCAAGGTTGTGCTCAGCTCCTCTGCAGGTAGCCTTGAAGTCTTTGCTTTTCTTCAATGAAAATAAGAGAAATGGACCAGAGTCTTCAAGGTAGGCTGCTGGGAAGATACTGTTTTGATTTTCTGAAGAGAAAACAGCAATATTCCATTAAAATTGTAATTTTCCCATACAGGATCGGTTGTTCAAAACCAGAGCTTTTTCATCAAGAAATAACGCTCCAAGAAGTCTGCTTCATCTGAAACAGTCTAGACAAGGTCTGCAATTAGCTTCTGGCAATTATGATTTACAGACAATTCACTACCTAAATCTGACATGTAAAACTTAAACTCTGCAGATTTATTTAGATGTTATAGAAGTTGAATACATGAAAATATCTCTGAGAACTGTCTGAACACTACCAATACTTTTGTATCTTTATTTCAAAAGCTGCAGTTCAGTTGTGTACACACAAGTATCTGGTGCAATTTGAGACACTTGAGGATATCTAAGACATTCATATGAGCTAGACAGAAATGACACAGGACTCATGGAAAGCCTACCCCTTCCAAAGCAGCAGCTCCAGACAAACAGGATATCAAAGAACAGTTCAGATGATGTTAGATGCTGATGTTTAGACAGCTGAATACCACCCCAAACCTGTTTTCTATATATGGCCTTTAAGATTTACTTTTTCAAGTATCTCTACGCACAAGTGTATTTATGAGAATCTTGCCCAAAAGTAAACCTAGCTTAAATGAATTCCAGCTCATTGACACAGAACCAAGAGGATTAATTCTTTGAAAAACAATTCCTTCTGTAAACTGCTACCTTTTTCATGGGTCCTCAGGGGCATCTGTGTAATGTTGGTACCCACACAGGCTTTTCAGAAGAGCAGAAATAGGCAGTTTGATAGACCAGTTGCTTAATGTGCTGCAAAGGGGAGTTTGTACACACATTTGTATGTATGGGAGGGAGATCCCACTCTGTTTTGGCAGTGCTAAAAGGGATAAAGGCTTACCTTTGTTCCTAAAGAAAGTACATCTGACTGACTGTGTACATGGTACAGCAGCATTGAGCTAAGGGGAAGGACTGAATCATCAATGATCACTTTTCAGAACAGAGACAAACTATCACTATTACTAATGGGATCACAGGGTATTGCTGAATAGGACAGCATCTGCAATCTGTGACAGTGTATCAATCATTTGACGAATTTCGTACCCTATCTCTTACCAACATAAAGGTAGTGATAACAGACCAAGACCTGGGTTTATAGAAGCAGCACTCAGCCTGTGTTGTAAAAACAGATTGGGAAGTCTTACAGAGTTTTACACTATTATAAAAGCAAATATATGCCCAAGATACTGCTGTAAAAATATTGTGGTCGTGTTTTCTCCATTTAAATAAACATTTTTCCTTACACAATTAGCATAAATAATATTTTATCTTTCAGGGGAAAATATAAAGAAAGAAAGATTTAATAACAGAGATAACAATGTAGAATTTGACCATTTTAAAAGAAAAATGGATAAAGAGGAGGTATTGTGAGACAACAAGAGAAGATTCCTACATTTCACTGGAATGATGTTAGGAAACTAGTTCTTCAGAAACATGCAGTATCCTGGGGCAAGAGCTGTTTGTGAGACATCTGTGATGACAGCAGTTTGTTAGAGATCCATATTATAGGGAAATGTTCCAGCACGCAGAAGACTTTAAGGCTTTAACAATATGAAAAGGATGGCAATGGCTCGACAGAGCAGAAGTCCTATGGGGAGCCACAGTCAAGGTTGAAGGGTATATTCAGGGTATGGCCTAAGCTGTTAGTTCACCACGTAGCCCAGGTGACAGAGAGCACATTTACGTAAACAGATGGTATATATTCATTGCAGGGGCTCTTTTTTATTACAGCTCCCACTTCAAAGCTGCTCTGCTTAACATCGCTGCAAACCTCCACGGAGCAGCTCAGCATAACACTGCCATTCCCTGTCTGTCAGCTCGCTGTGGCCCTGTCTCACACACACAGCTCATCGACCCACGGCAACGTGCATGTTCAGCACAGCTCCTGACACAGTAGTAAATGAGCTTGTTCTCCTCTTCACAGAAACTCCTCCTGATACCATGCTTTCAGTGTTTTATAGCATTGCCATCACTTGCGTATCTCATCTTTCAGCCCATATGGTGCCCCAGACTGCATGTGTCTCTGCTGCTTCCCCTGTGAATGTCACTGCAGCTACCCCATCTCGGAGCTTAACGCACCATCTCCACCTACAGCACCTCCTTTGCAGGAACTGTGCAGCACCACCACTGCCATGCTCCTTGTGGCAATAGCTCTGCATCGACTTAGGTCTCGTGCCCTCTGGGGAGCCCTGTTTCTTCCCAGTGCATGTGCATTGCCACAATCTGACAACTCACAGTCATCTTCCATCCATCTTATGCTACTATGGGAAAAGGCAGATTCACAGATTCATATCTTCTTTCAGAATTCATATCAGATTCATATCTTCTTTCTGACTCAGAGGTAAAGCATGCCCTTAAAAACAAAATAGGACCTTTTTTGGCTGCTGAGTTTCTACTTCTTCCAGTGATCCATGGAGCTCCTGCATTTGCTAAGTTAGGTTCCATTCCTCCATTATGGCAGCTCTGATGCACTAACTGGTACATGTGAATGCTCTGACACCCTGCTCAGGTCTTATCCTTGCCTGTCAGCTTTCTGCCTGCATAAAACTGAGAGGAACAGTCTCCCTGAGCCCACCCAGGATGCAGATGTATGATGGTCCATCAAAAGAACTGGGAGACTTTTTCTGCTCTAGAGATTATCATGACTAGAGAACGTGTGGGCTGGTGATGACACAAGTGGCCAGAGAAAGAAAATGAGTACTGCAGGGAAAAAGAGCTTTAAGGAGTTGGACTTTTTGTGTTTGTTATTCATCGCTTAATTTAAACTATTAAAGAATTTGAGAGAATGAAATCTTGTTCAACTTTTAGCAGAATTCATCCCCTTTAGTCAAAGCATGAGATCACATAACATGTATCTCTAAAGATCCCCAGAAAGGAAGATAAAATTTGACATGGCATTCTTGAGGTTTTAGACTGAAACAGAAAGGGGAAAAATAGAAAATAATTCCATGCCATCACACCTAGCTTCCTCCAATGAGCGGCTTTGTATGTCAAAAAGAAGCAAACACATAAAAAATACATGCACACAGGTCCAAGATTTTCAAACACCCTTTGAAAACAGCTTTCTAAAATATTAAGGGGAGGTCCTTTCGCCAAAGAAAGGTAAAGGTTTGCTGCATATCTTCAAGAGAATGAGAAGTCTGGTCTCAACAGTCACAGGACTTTTTTTCTTCTTCCTGACCTGGCATTTGCAAAAGGAGATCACAGATGAAATCAGTGTTGCAAACATCACCCAGGCTCATGTAAAAGCATGATCCCAGTAGGTGTGAGATGGAGTAGAACTAATGATTCTGTGATATGAGTAGTCAAACAAAGTTTCAGTCTAACACATGGCTGCTGCAAATTCTGCTTATAGAAAGGAAGCAAAAAACTCCAAAGAACACAATGTAGTGTATCTGTTCAACTTGCTATCCAGCAAGTTGTATGGCGGTGCCAGGGAATGACAGACCTCTTACTATCTTTTCTTAGGGACTTCTAAAGCTACCTTTAATGCCATAACTAATACCTACAAAGCTTTTGGTTTAACTCAAGCTCTGATGAATGAACTCAAATATGAAATAAACCAAGACTCATTTTTACAGCTTCCGTAAGGAGGAACATGCAAAACGAACACTTGGTGAGCTGCTGCTCTCTACTGGGGAAAGGATGTAAGAAAGACTAACCCACAGGAATCACATGGCACATGGATTATTTAGTTGTATCAATTCCCTGTATTACAAGTTATTCCAGTCTTACCCGTGAGTTGATTTTAAAGTTATTTTGACAGTGACTTCCCAAGTTAAGTCTGCATAAGTAATTTCATACACAATTTCATATGTATGTGTATACCTATCTTAAAATTTCAATAGACTAATTTGCCAGAAATTTACCTCTTCTCCCTCCCTCTCCCAAACACACGCATCACCATATTACCTCATAGTTCATCTAAAACACTTTCCTATTAAGAAATGATCTGATTCCCCTTATGCTAGCATATTCAGATTTTACCAAATCATCCAAAACTGGACCTGGCATATGAGGCACAGGGTATTGACACCAGGGCACTGTGATGATGACAAAAGAAGGAATTAGGAAATTAGGAAATGAATAGGCTGACAGAGTGAGCCCAACGTGTATGATTACTTTTGGGAGCATGATTGAGAACAGGTTTAAAGAGACTAACAAAAGCATAAGATGGAGTTACCAAATGGCAGCCTGGTTGCCTAGTTAATGTGCCTTGGTGGGAGCAAGAAACACTTTGTTCCCATTAATGGCCATTGATAGAGCTAATGGGACAACAGAAATCAGTGCCCCCAGAAGAGAGAGTCATGAAAGTTGTGTCATCTTGCTAAAAGATGGTGTTACTAATCCCCTCTCTCCATACTCTACAGTACTGAATGGAGATTTAGCCTGGCTGATTCACCCTGAGATAAGTCTGAAGCCTGGCAGGATGCAGGTGACAGTGGCCAGAAGGATTAAATCTTTTCTGATGGTCATTTTGGGGTCATGTCCCAAACTGTCTTCATCAAAGCATCTGCTTTCAGTCTGTTAGATCACTTCACAACCCAAGTGGGAGAAACACTCACTGCCATCTGCACCTGACTTGCAATCATGTCTTACTCTACAGGACATGGGCTTGGCCACTATATTTATAACCTCTTACCTAGGTTCTACTGTAGTTCCAGGAGATAGAAATTAATTTGCCCTCTGAAGTAAGCTACAGCTGCTCTTGAGTACAGCACCCGCCTCTTCCCTCTTCAGAAACACAGATGAGTGAGAATACATTATCCCCATTCACTGCTCCTTCCACTGACCTACCAAGCATCAAGCCTGGTTCAAAGCCCCTTGTCCAGTTCTCAGAGATATGCCTGGCTGTGGCTGTTTCTAACTGTTATGCTCATTTTTCCCACAGCAAAGACCTCACACAACTGTAATACTCTAATTTTGGTAAGCAGCAGACTTGTGGTCACAGAAAATGAGCTTTCCCTGGGATAACCTAAAGCTATTGACCTGGCTCACAGATAAAAAGAAGGAAGAAGGTGATCATACCACTTTATTCACAGCCAAATACAAAATTCATTCTTTTTGTTTTTTCTCCCCCTCGTTCCCCCCATTTTCCTGTAATGGCTTTCTCAAATACATCAGTACCTCACAAAAGTATAAATGCTTACAAATACACATTTTCAAAAAAATTCCAGCCTGGAGGTTCCATTTTGCTTTCAGTAGATGGACTGAAACATTTCTTTCTGCAGGAGCCACAAAGGATATTTTTATACCAGTACATGCAGATGAACTTGAGGTGACTCCAACTGCTCTAACCCCAGAATTGGAAGCTGGAGATCAGGGCAGGAATATCTAAGTCAGCTCAGATATCTTGCCTTGGAACTTGATAAACTGATCAAGAATTTGTGGGGAAGGATCAGAGTGCAGAATAATGCAGGTGATGTTGTGGCAGGCATCTGCTATGAACCACCTGCTCAAGAAGAGGAAGCAGATGAAACCTTCAGGTAGATAGAAAAAGTCTTGAGTCATGGGCTGTAATACTCATGGGGGACATCAACCATACCAATATCTGCTGAAAGTGCAAAAGGGCAAAAGTCCAGGTGATTTCTGGAGTGTGTTGAAGACAATTCCATGATGCAGATGACTAGGGAAGATGGTCTACAGGACCTACTGCTCATGAAAAAGGAAGAATTGGTTGAGGATGTGAAGGTCAAGGGAAGCCTTGGCTGCAGTCACCATAAAATGGTGGAGTTCAAAATCCTGACAGAAGCGAGCAAGACAAACAGTAGAATCACAGCCCTGGACTTCAGGACAGAAACTTTTGGCTTGTTCAGGGACCTTCTTGTGGGAGGGGAAAAGGCCCAAAGGAGCTTCAAGGAGTTTTCAAGGACTACCTCCTCAAAGCCCAACAGTACATTCAGTTGTGTGGAAATTCAAGCAAACACGTGGCAGAAGACCAGTGTGAGTAAACAAGAAACATCTAGCTGAGCTCAAACACACAAAAAAAAAGTGTAAAGCTGATACTAGCAGTGATGGGCTAACTAGGAGGAATACCTGAGCATGCAGGGCTGGAGTAAGAAAACCCAAAGCTCAGCTGGAGCTGAAACAAACAAAGGTATGAAGAGCAACAGGAAGGGCTTCTATAAATACATTGCCAGCAAAATGAAGGATAAGAACAAAGCTAGCCCACTGTTCAATAGGCTTGGGGACCTACTGACAAAAAAAATGGAAAAAGCTGAGATATTCAATATACTTTTTGCTTGTGTTTTCACTGGTAAGATCTGCCTTCAGGTCTCTCAGATCCCTAAATTTATTTACGTTAATCTTGGGGAACATAACGTTACCCACAGCACAGAAGGATAGAGTTAAAGAGTATTTAACCCAGTTGGACATAATTATGTTCATGGAACTAGTTGGTATGCATGTAACTGTGCTGAGGGAACCCTGCAGTGTCACTGTGAGGCTGGTCTGTGTCACCTTCAAATAAATGCTCATGGCAATCAGGGAAATTTCCTTATGACTGAAGAGAGGCAAATGCCATACCTATCTTTAAGGAGGGCCAGAGGGAAGATCCAAGGACCTACAGAAGAGTCAGAAGAGTTAGCCTAACCTCAGTCCTTGGGATGGTTAAGGAGCAAATTCTCTTGGAAGCTGTTTCCAGGCACATGAAGGACAAGAAGGGGCTTGGGAAGAGACATTTTCAATTTTCCAAGGGTAAATCATGCCTGACCAACCAGATTGCTTTCTATGATGATATGACCAACTGTGTGGATAACAGGAGGTGGTGAATGTTGTACACCTTAAATTTTCTCAAGGTCTTTGATTTGGCCTCCCATATTATCCATATAGCCAAATATATATGATATGAACTGACTAACTGGATGATAAGGTTGGTGAAAACTGGGCAGAACTGACAGGCTCAAAGTGGGATGGACAGAGATCCAAAATCAAGCTAGAGGCCAGTAACCAGTGCCATCCCTCTTGGATTGACATTAGGCCCAGTACTGTTTAATATCTCAGCACGAAGTGAATGACACCAAATGCAGAGAGGTAGTTGATACAATGAAGCGCAGGGCTGCTATTTAAAGTGAAATAGACAAACTGGAAAAATGGCTTGACAGGGACCTCATGATGTTCAAAAAGGCAAATGCAAAGTTTTGTATATGGAGAATTACCATAGTGATCTGTGACTGGTACAGTGGGATCTGTGTCTGGGAGAGTGACTATGGCAGCAACTACGCAGAAAAACACCTGCGAGATTTAATGGACAACAATACATGACAGCAGCATGCCATCACCGCAGGGTCTGTTGTCTGTGGAGGACCTACACCAGAACAGAGGAGCAGTGAGAAGAAATAGGCAGTTGAGGAGAAGGGGTAAGAAGCAAGGAGTTGCAGCAGAAAACCATCATGCACTGACCCTCGCCTCCTGTGCCATCCATTGTCTCGCCAAAGGGACTGGGAATGACTGAGTGTAACACCCTGTGAAAAGCAAGTAGGTTAAGACAAGGAAGGTCGGAAGAGCGCTGTATGACTCAAGTTGAGACTGGAGAAAGGGTAAGGAAATGTTTATCCCTAAGTGTTTGTTTAATTGTTTATATCTTCTTTTTTTTTCTCAATACCAAAATCAGTAATTAAAAGTTTGTGTTAATTGGCTGTCTGTTTTGTCTCTGACATCTTGTTTCTATGTACAACTACCTAATGGGAGGATATAGAGAAAACAGGTCAGACACATCTCAGAAGTACACAGTGAAAGAATGAGAGGTAACAGAGATGAGCTGGAATATGGTAAATTCTGGCTCAGTATAAGGAAAAAAAATCATTATAAGGGCAGCCAAACACTTGAGCAGGTGCCCAGGAGGACTGTGGAATATCTTGAAGATACTCGGAATTCAGTTGGACAAGACCCTGAGCAATCCACTCAAGTCAGACCTCCTTGGAGCAGATGGCTGTACTAGACGATCTCCAGAGGTCCTATCCTATTCTGTAAATGCAGGAAAGCCACTCTTGCACAAGGGCGTATACAAGATAATCACCCTACTGGGAGGGTTCAGCCAAGCATAACTAGCACTATGTGAATGTGCCAAGACTACTGCCAGCATTAAGCAAGGAATCTAGCAGAACTGCACAGAACACTGGGGATTTACCTGCTCAGGACTCCACCAGGTCATGGGACTGTGCTCCACTACATAGAGCTCTACAAAGTCACACTGAGGGGCATGTATAGAGACATAGAGAAAAACAAATGGCCTTTATTAAGAACATATCAAAGGAAACAATAGGCAAGTATTTAACAAGATGTTTGTGTGGTTATTTATGCGTGCGTGTGCATGTGTGTGTGTGTATGCACACACATGTATATGATTTTCTTCATTCTGGTATCTTTATAACTCCACCAGCAAAGCTTTTAAGGGTACAACAGGTCTTAGCATAAATGAAGAAGCGACTGTGCACACCTATGAGAAGGCACATCCACTTAGTGTTGAAGATTTAAGGTGAGTTCTTGTCTCCATTACCTCAGGTGCCCCTTTCAGGTGGTCTGTGAATCACTTTGTTGGAAAATCAGCACAGACACTTTGGGTGAAATATGGTCAGATGTTGCTTTGAAAAAGAATTTCGAAGAAGGCTGAATGGCTCCTGCCACTCTTAATCTCCCTGGTGGAGTCTGGTTAAAGCTCCTATTGAGAAGCTACCATTTCCTCTCAGATCTATGAAAAGGTGGACATGAATAGGGAGGGAGAGGGAAGTAAGGCTCTGCCATGATCTCTCTTTACTGATTAGCCAGGCTCATTTAGGAAGTAAGCATAATGTGATACATCTTATGCAAGGATAATATGACTGCCACATCACTATACAGCATCTGGAAGCCTCCAAGCAATGCTCTAGCAGATTAATGAGTAGTTTCACTGCCATACAGCCATACCACATCCTCTCCAATGCAAGAGCAAAGGCCAACACTTCAGCCCAGGAAGGTAGCCAGTCCCTTGGCAAAGAAATGAAATTCTTAATACCAATAATAATATAGCAGATCTGGAATGGAGACAAGAGCACGGCACTCACAGGAGACAGCTGGGGAGTATTCTGGTATATATTCAGGGTGGTTTTTTTATGTTGGCCTTTCATTCTAATTGAGAACAGGCTTGTGTTGAAGACCTCAGGTGATCTCAGCTCTGCACGCATTTTTGTCTGTCTATAGAGGGAGAGAGACAGAACTGCTACTGTGCCACCTTCTTTCTCCTTGTGCAGAAAACACCTTTCTTCCACTAAATGCAGTCAGCTGGCTTCACGAAGGGTGAGATTTGAGGACCTTTACAGGCGTGACTTGATCCATCCTTGGCTTGCTACAATGCAACACAGAGAAGTAATCAGCTCCAAGAAAGCTCCATCCTAATATTTTCATGTGAAGCACTGGTACTTTGAAATGAACCTAGTAAGAGCTCACAGTCCATGCTACCCTGTAGATATACAGCATTCAGGGAAACGTGGCCCTCTGCCATTCCAAAAGCACCAGCAGAGCAGACTTACAGCATCTGCCCAATCCACAGCCAGCTAACAGCACCTACACTCAGAAGGGCAAATTACTTTTGGGAGTTTGGCATAAAGTAAATGTAACAGTGATGCTCTAAAACTCTGTCAAAGAAAACCCTCTAAGACTTGTTTGAAAGTTTTAGAAGGCAGGCATTCTTTATTGCAGTGCTGGATGCACAGGGGATCACTCCTCCTAGAGTGCATACCATATGTTGCTTCAGACACAGCTCATATACAAAAAGACTGTAGAAGATAAGGGTGGAACTTTACAAGGCCTTTAGGCCTACTCAAGCTATGCATATAAAAAGACTGTAGAAGACAAGGGTGGAACTTCTCAAGGTCTTTAGGCCTAGTGTATCAACAGTCTCCCAAATCCTCCTTGTCTTTAATACTGCAGGAAAAACAGTAGCAGCACATAAGATAAGAAAATCACAGCTCATGGTATTCCTGGTATTTTGATACTGCACACAGGTATCTTTTTGTTATTTTTTTTCAGTAGGACAGAAGTAGTTGAAAAACGTCCTAATGTTTTAGTTACCTTATACTATGACAAGTATTAGACATTTCTCAGGCAACACCCTAGATAGGTTTCTGCTTTTCTTCTGGGCTTGGTGAAAAGAAATGATGATTTCTTATTATGCTTTACCCATATGTGGTATGCAGGATGATGGAGAGCTCTAGCCTGAATGCATCACATGTTTGTGAATCCCCATATATACACCAGCATGTTATAGGTCTCCTGACACATAAATTACCTGTAGACCAGATGCAGTTTAGTTACATCAGAGAAGCAAAATCTGGGGGCAATTTTTTTTAGGACACTGGAAGAAATCTGAGTTCAGATTCGTTATTAACATGGACTGCAAGCTGGTCTAACTAAAGAAATGATCTTCATTTACCCATATTTTTTTCCAGAGCTTTTATAAAGCTCAGACATTAAAAAAAAAAATGATCATACCATTCCCTGAGGCATACCAGTTATAAACACGATAGAGGCTAACTAAACCCTACTTTCTAGAAGTGTTTTTGAATTGAAATATGTATCTAATATGTATGTTAAGTAACTGTAGTGCACACACCTGGCTTGTGGGTGGGTATGTGCATGAATTCCCTCCCTTAGAAACATATCAGAAGAACAGTTAAGGTTGTAAGGTCAAACATTTAAAAGACAGAAAATGTCAAAAATGAAATAGTGCCTGAAGAACTGTAATTCAGCTCCTTTGTGTGATTGAAATGTGATAAATTCTGGAACTGAGCGATCCTAGTCCTTTTTTATCTTTTCCTTTTAAAGCATCTCTCTCCCTCTCTCTCTCTTTCTCACACAGTACTCAAAGTGCTCAGGCTGGTCTGTACTCATTTACAGCCATTCTCCTCATTCATTTCTGCTCATTCTGTTTGTGGCCTCACAACATGCTTATTCAAATCCTGCTCTGAAGATAGAAGGCTTAATTTCCCCATGGGATTTCCCACAAATGGCAAGTGTAAATCATCTGCCTGAATTGTTCAGTGCCACAGTGAGCGAAGGTGAAGACACGCTTCACTGTTTTGTAATTCATGCTTGCTTGACAGCACCATGTCTGAAGGTTTCATGAATAGGAATGATGTTATCCTCAAAAACATCCTTTACCAATAGGGACAAGAAACTGAAAGATGTTAGAATAAAAAGTATCGCTCATGTGACGGCCCAGTTTGAAGGCCCCATTTCTTCAGAGTTCTTAGCAGAATTAGCATGCTCTGTATCTAATACTCACTTTCTGAGAATTCAGTTGCAGGCATGATGATTCAGAGCTCCTGCAAATCCGAAGCCAGGATGCAAAGCCATCCGCTGTAGCACCCAGTGCTGGGCGTGATTCAAGGCTGTGCCCTGAAAGATGGTGCTGTTGTAAAACTTCTCAGATCCACCCATTGTACTGACAGCATCCACTGGGATTCCATCCTGAGTTTCATATTTGGCAAAGGGGAGCAGAGTCTATGTGTGTGTACTACCATGTATCACACATCACATCTGCTCTAAAATTGCCAAGTGAATAAAAAGGAAACTTCATCATATGGCATTTTACTGACATTTGTGTGAGTCACCTCAGTCTAGTCTCAGTTCCTGGAGCTCATGGAGTAGATGACAGTTTCAACAGTTTAACATTTCTAGAGTGGACCATCGCATTTTGCCAGTAAGCTGCAGAGCTGTATGCTGGCATGGCTCCTCGGTTCCCTTCCAGTTCCAGTAGGGAGTATTTTGTTGGCTTCAGTTCCTCTTGCAACTAGATCTTGTCCACTTGTTGCCTTTAGGTCCTTTTCTTCTTTTCCAGCTACTTCTAACTTTATAATTTGCCTCCAGTATCTTCCTTATTGTGCCTACACTATTTCTCCTGCTAAATCCTCACTCATGTCAGATATCTACCCCAATGCTCACCAAATTCACACCTGGGTCTCCTAATTGCTAATCCACAGCTTTCTGCTGGGACTGAGGAAGTTTGTGGTTCTGATCCCTGCATCGGAAATTGTTTCTTTGTTTTATAGGAAAAAGTCCTTGAATAAAAGCCAGCAACTCGCTTTGAAATCCCCTGGAACTTGGGTAACATGACATGAGTAGTTACTGCACAAGCATAAAAGGGGTAGATAAAGCGGTGTATCCAAAATTTGTTGTTTTCCTCAGTCTATCTCTATATGTACAGACAATCGTACAGCACTCTCTTCTCCCACTCAGTTCAAAACTTAAAGTGAAGTTAATCTGCTTCCAAGAAATTTTTTCTTCTGGCTCGTAAGGTTTCTGACAACAGGCAAGTCATTGTTTGTTGTTATTACCTCAGCAGAAACCCTGCTGAGAGAGTTGCCTCAAAAATCTACTCAATAGCATGGTCTCTGAGGGCTACATCTTGTCATATTTACCAAGAATGCACGTAAACATAATGAAATGTGTATCACAAAGAGATAATTTACTTAGTTTTGTCAGAAGTCCTCGGAGTTAATAGAATCATAGAATCACAGAATGGTTTGGATCGGAAGGGACATTTAAAGGTCATCTAGGTTGTGGGGTTATGTCCAGGGACTACTGTGTGGTTAAAAAAAAAAAATCA
>RSEF01000001.1:91120106-91134556 GCA_003993805.1 Himantopus leucocephalus
TGATGCAGCCCAGGATACAGTTGGCCTTCTGGGCTGTGATCACGCAGAAAGAAAATTAACTCTGTCCCAGCCAAAACGAGTACAGGATTCAGAAGTTTCTTTGGTTGCAATGCACAGGGAACTGTAACTGAGACTAGGGAACTGGTCCTGTGGGATGCCACGTGTCCATGTTCAAACCCTTCTAAGAATCTTGGCTTTCACCTAAAACTCATGTCCAGCCAGGACAAGATTTTTAAAGCATATGCTTTGTTTGACTTATATTCTTCTAAACAGGACAGCATTCATACATGCTTACATATTTTCCTAAATCGAGGACTTTAAACATACGATGGTGCTTTTTTTTTGCATTGCTCAAAACCTTACTCTCAATTTAGCCTTCATATTTATTCATTAAAAATTATTTACCAAAGTTACAAGTATCATCTGCAAGTCAGGACAGAATGATACCAAGATTATTTTCTGTGTAGCCAGTAGACAGAAATGAGCAACAGAAGGTCTTTTCACTGTTTGTATCTCTGTTACTTTACATATTTTTTAATAGGTTATGGTCCTTATTTGTCTATACATTGCTTATGTCACTTACAAATCAATTTAATATCATAAAAAATATACTGTTTTGCTCATCTTTTCCAAAACTGAATAAAAAATGGATGCTACATTTTGATTTGCTGAGAAAAAAATTGCAATGGGTAAGATTCACCCCTACTGTGTTCCAGAGATTAATTTCGTCTTATGCAATAGATTTGGAAAGTAATAAAATGTGTTGCTACTCTGAAAACGTTATATAAAATGGCAGCTTCTTACACAGATCAGTCCCCCATTCTGAATAATCAGAATCAAAACAGCTGACTTTGATGGCAAAGTGATTTTTTTACTGCTTTTTTTCAGAGTACAAATCTGAGACTGTGACTGAAGAATGTGCTTCTACATATGGTTGCTTTCAACATATTTAGATGGCGATGCAAGCTTGAACTAAGTATGTGCTGAAGTGCTGACCCTGAAAAAGGTATTTGCCCGCACAGAGCAGGGAGAGGGAGCTAACTTCTGTTCCATCCAATAATTTAAGCAAGTCAGGCAGTAGATCTTTTTTCCTGAAGAAAAATAAAGAACTCTTCGTACAAGACACTACCACTTTTTTTTTACAGCTTGCTTTTCTTTTTTTAACTGCTCAAGGTATCGGATTAAATCAGTGGAAATGAAAATTAGTCTCCTTGCAAATAGGCGTGATCTTCAGGGAACAAAAAGGCTATGTTCTTATCTGAAAAACATAAAAAGGCATTTAAATTTTCACATCTGCTACAAATGGGCATCCATGGTTCAAATCAAATATGGATTCTTTACCCTGCATTGCAGCCTATGCATTGCAATACTGTTGTAGCACTGCGACAAATCTCAGTGCAAGAAGTTATAGGGGACGAAGATGAATTTATTGTGAAAGAAAATGGAAACAAAACCAATTACACTCATTCACACTCAGACTGTCAGACCCACATGCTCTCAAACACCACAGCGTGTGTATCTAAGTAGTCTGTCCTGTAGTCAGGCACCAAGACACTTGTATCCAGGTTAACTCTCCAGTAGTCTTTGCAGTGACACTGTGGACAAAGAATGACTGCTGTTGAGTTCTCTCCTTATCTCCGAGGTTCATCTTAGCTTGGGTGCCATTTGCCACTTTGGGATCTCCCTTTTTTTTAGTGTCGAGGGCCTGACAGTGATTGTCATCTTCTGCCTCTGCATCCTGTCCCATCTTAAGATGATGAGAAAGATTCTTAAGATTCTCTATACCTAAACTTTCCTTAAATCTTTCAGGGAACCTTAATTAGTGAATTTGTTTTATATATATATATATATCTATCTTTTGAGTTTATTTTTCTCCACTTTTTTATTAACAGTCCAAGCTAGGAATCTTACTTTTGTTTCAAGGCCATGATTTTCACAAAGGTAAACCTTTCTGTCTTTTTACCTCAATATATGCTTACTTGACCTTTTGTGTGTATCCATAGGTACATGTGTGCAAGCACTCACATCAAAATGAGCAAACCAAATTGGTGTTTCAAGAGAGCAATCAGGCCTGCAAACTGCAGATTTAATTGTCAGGCTTCAGTTGGTCCAGACTATTAAGTGACATCTCCAGCTGTATTCACTACAAGCCTGACTCACTTTTGATACTAGACAGTAATCTGCTGGAGATGGCTCTTCACAGCTGGGCTGCGACTGTCAGGAAGCGTTCTTTGCACATCTCATATTAATGTGCATCCACATGGATTATACTTTAAGGTTTGCATGTCTGGATGCTACAGTCACATCAGCAGTGCTGTTACCTGTGAAATTGCTGACAGCGTAGTAACAGCCTCACTACAAATTTAGCCACATGTTGTCAAAGTTTATCTGAATCTGGAAATTATCTTCAAATAAAGATATTCCAGAAGAAGACAAACTTTGGTACAGAATTCCTTCTATTCCACACCTTTGCATTCAGAGGTTAACTACAAACTCAAGGTAGCTTTCATCCAGTCAAATCTTCACAGTTACTTCAGCACATGCCAAAGCATAGAGATGAATTTAGTTAACCTGTGCTGAAATTCATGTTGCAAAAACTACACTGTTTACAGAAGGCAAGCTAGTGACATTTCAATTAGCCAAGATACGTCTACTTGAATTCCAGCCATCCCTTATGCTCTTCCCCTCATAGTATTATAGATGTATGCTACAACAAAGGCTTTATTCCTGCCAAGCTTGATTTTCACAAGATCAAAATCATTTAGGCAGTCAAAACACAAACAACTGAGATATCACCTCTGTTTCAGGTAGTCCTCAAGCTGATTACTAGAGACTGAGAGAGCATAGTGGGGCAGTATCACATGACGTTTACTTGATTCTCACCTGTTTTCCATGGAATGTGCTATTGACCTTCCCCAGGGACAGGATTCTGAACTAGATGAACTTCTGTCCTGGCCTTCTATGGTTTTTGCACACAAATTTAACTTGCAGCCAAACCATCCATGTTCAAGACCTGAAGTTATAAATGAACAACATAATAATTCATGTAAACTGTTATTTGTCTCTTTGTTACTATTATACAAGCAAATAATTCAATTCTTCAGAATCTTCTGGCCAAGCTGGGAACTGAAGCTCCAAGGGGCTGACTGTCCTTCAGAGCTGTCAATTGCAGCTCCTCTGCTGGAAGAGAAGAGGCAGAAACTGGGGGAGGATTAGTCCCACTGAGTTTTAGGTATCTGAACATTAGATGGTTGTCTCAAGCTAATCATGTGGGGGTCTCCCCAGTCAGTGTACCTGTAGGGGGTGATTCATCTCTCTCATCTGAGACATTAAATTAAGTGACAACAGCTAAATGTAGGTGAAATCAATCTTGTTCTCAGTTTTACCCTCTCTGGCCTTCCTTCCCTTTAAGTTTTTTTCCCACACTGATTATATTCCAAACAACCAGATAATGTTGTATGACAAGTTTAATAAAATTTATTAAATAAAAGAACTGATTTCTTTTTTAAAAAATCTAAGTCTGCCAAGGTATAACAAAAAATGTTTTGCATATCTCCATTTCCCAGAGTCTGAAGGAGACAGAAACAGAAATTTGGAGACAAAAATCTTTTGGGGTCAATGGAGACTTTTTTGTTCCCCTGAGAAAAAAACCCAACAATATTCATTTGCTCTATTTTGTTCAGGTTTCAGCCCAATCTTTTTCACTTTCTGGAAAGGAAGGTTTTGTTTTCTATTGCAAAATTATCTGTACAATTACAAACTAATAACAAATGTTAAGAAGATGAAGCATAAGAATTTTCAGAACAAAAATGGCCTTATGGGTCTGAGATTCCATTTTGCTCTCAACATGGGAAATTCTGAATTGTTTGTTTGCTTTCATTTTACCTCTAGAAAGGAAGAATCTTGATATTCCAAAAAACAATGTTCTTCCACAACTGTTCTTGCTTTAGTTTCTTCCAGAGGACTCTGACCAGTGGTGAATGAGGGAGAACTGTTTCCAGAGCTGTCCATGAGTAATGTCTACTCATTTTCCAGAGTGAAACCCAGGCTTATGTTTCTGGGCAATGACTTCCAAATTGGATTTAATTATTTTAGAAAAAAATCTCCCCTAATGCTGCCAGCAGCACCTATAAGAAAGGGTGCATGTCTGTATAGCATGCTTCTTGAATGAAGGCCTTCACCTCCATCTGGGTTATAATTTCCTTCATCTGTAAATGGCAATAATATTTACATTGACCTCACAGAGGTGTTGCAAGGTTCACGTCATTAAAGTTTGCCAAATGTCAGGTCCTTGGAAACAAGACGGGGTGGAATTATAAAGAATTTATTTTTAGCATTCAGAAATTCATCTTTTAACTTGCCAAAACAGATGCACTGTGCATTTCTCTGTGCCCTCCAGGCTGCTGAACTCTGGTGAATCATGAGCAGAAATTAGCTCCAGACTTTGCCTGCAGACATGGTAAGGATTGCATCAGACCTCACGGAAATAACAATATGTTCTCAAGACCTGTTGTAGTCCTTTTGAATCTGAAGACTGTGTTGAACAACTTCATATCTAATTCTGCAGCTTTAAAAAAAACCAGTGCTGTTTGAAAAGTCTTCCATTGGAGTTGACAGATGTTTAGTCCACTGAAATTTTGCATTGCTTTCTGAATTATGCCTATTTTTCCATCATTTTCCCATGTTTGGAATTAGTAATTTTCAAAACTGTAATTGCACAGTTTTCAAATGAAAGAAGTAAAACTATAAAACTATCATTAAAAAGCAGTTAGAATCAACAACGAAACAAAATTTAAAACCAGACAAATAAAAACCAGCCATGCCCTGGAAACTAAAACTAAAGCCAAAAGGGAGAAAGTGCTAAGGCTTTAGAGTGTCTGGAAGGGAAAAATGCATAAAGGGAAAAATGCATAAACAGAAAACTGTGGAAGATTATTTATTTAAGCTTCAGTTCTTTTTCTTAATTGTGTTTTAAGAATGCTTCATTTCAATCATGAACATGATTGGTTCAGTGACTCAACTTACAGACCTCAACAATTACAGTTCAACAACGTGCAAAAGTTGCTCCTTCTACTATGTTTTTCACTGCTGCTGCTGCCGCCATCTTTCAACTCTGCCTGTGTTACCAAAAATGGGAATGTTATGGAGAAAAATGCCTGCAAACACTAACATTTCCTTTGCTGTGTCATGCAGGCCTGCTATGAAAAATGCCACACTACCAATCACTTACCGTACTGCCCACACTGCAGAATAGCTCCACTTAGAAATCCTGTGGACCTCATTGCTTCAAGCTGTCAGTACTTCTAGCTCAGGAAGACCCTGTGCTGGAGGTTGCCAGGATGACATGATCTGAAATACCATCACTGTATTTTTGTCCATTTCTTACACTCTTTGCCTGAGCATCCACTGGCCTCTCCCAAAGACATGCCACTCATGACTGCAATAGCACCAGAAGTGGAAACACTGTGGTAGCAATGAATGAAGTTAAAACCTGGGACATGACCATCACAATACCAGGATGACTTCTTCCTTCAATGCAAGTTAGTGCCTCTGTGTGGTATTGTGCTGCACCAGACAGACACAGGGCTTGCTCAGAGCTAACTTGGCGGTTTCGAGTTTAGAGCTACACAGCATTGAAGGTGCACATGGGTCCATGAAAGCACTGTTACACTGACACTACCAACTGCTGATGTGACATGCAACTGTAGAGTTATCATGGAACATAACCAATCAGGCATTTCAGGTAAAAAGAGATAATGGAGACATGGTTCAGAGAAGTGAATCATCTCATTTGTGCTGCTAAAATGCTGCTAATAAAATGTGATGACAGTTTCAGTGTTAATACTGTGTGCACTATCTCTGTGATCAGCAGAATGTTTATTTTAAAGAATGGTATTTATTCCTTCCATTGCCTGTCCTAGTCATTCAAGACTGAACAAAAGATCATTTGTGTAGCATAGAGCTGGTCTTAATCTCACAAGCTAAGCATTCTTACAGCAGTGGACTTAATCACAGGCTTAACTTTAAGCATATCAATAGCCCCAGTGAAACTGGCAAGACTAATTATGTCCTCAGAGTTAAGCATGTGCTTAAGTGCACTACTGAATCACAGCCAGAATACTCAGCACCTTGCAAGGATAATATTCCAGTGACCAAATTTTGTTTTGGAAGAATTTATATTCAAAGAAAACAAAACAACAACCAAAAAAAAACCCAAACTCTTGCATCTTTCTATACGTGTTATCAAATTGGATCCAGGCCAAAACTTTACCATTCCCACCAGCACATGCAGCTGTTCTCTGAGAAAAGGGTGTAATTCCAGCCCCTGGATAAAAGTGTACATTTCAGTGCATTTGCTGTAAGCAGAAGTTTGCCATTTTTCACAGTAAAAGTAACTTTTCCTGGTTAGTGGTAGTTTCCTTGTCTCCAGTGAAAACTGTCTCAATTTCCTATGGAATGTTTACAGGCAGGAACCGGAAACAGTTTCATTTTATTACAAACCCAAAGTGTATTTCCCATTTCATCAAGCCTGAGAAGCATGCCTTTCAACCCCACAGGCTGATCTGTGGCTAGGAGAACACTGGGGACAAGCTTTCAGGTGCTGCAAGACTTATGTCAAGACCTCAACAAGCTTAAATATCGTGATTCCAAGAAGCAACTTATTATCTCCAGTGAAAGCAGCAGCAGCATGGTGAGGTACTATGAAGTAAAGTGCCACTGATGTGCCTCCATGTACTCTGTCTGTAGGAAGATAGCTTACTGAAATGCAGTGAAAGATGTTCCCCTGGCTTGGGACTGCTCCTTCCTTGGTTACAACTCCCAAGTCCTGCAGCACAACATGACCGACCACTGTACTCTTTGTGTCCAGTGCCCATGTATATTAAAGATCAGCCTTACAGATATGTAACAAGTTATATTTGCAGGAACAGACCATTTTGCAGTGAAAAATAAAGTAATATGAAGTGAATATAGTTTTAATGAGATTCAAGCCCGTTGACTGCTCTTGTATGAGCTTTACTATAGTACCCCAACACATTTGTCTCCAGCTATGTCCCTGGTGCCTGAACAAACTTCCTAATATGCCACTCTTTAAGACTTAGCCACAGCACAGACCAAAAGTAGTACTTTACCGTTGACGTGAGCCAGAGTAGAAGTCACTCTATTTCCAGTAATCCACACAGTAAAACACACCACTGGGGAACTGCCATTCCCCATTGCATGGCTTGCTATCTCCTCCAGAATGAATGCAACCTTCAATTACTGCTCTGCTGTCTTTTCTTTCATTCACCTACTCATTTTTCCTCACTGAACATCAAAATTTTTCCTCAGATTACTTAGATTCTCAGCTTTTCTCCTACTACTTGATGCTGCCTGTTCCTGCTCCCTTCCACCTCTGGAAGTGAATGTATCCCAGCAATCAATTTCTCATAGATGAAATAAAATAACTGCTCTTGTGGTGAGGAAATGGGAGGGGGGAGGGAAGCAGGAAAGAAGTAAATCCCTTAGCTTTGAGCTCTGTAGCCGCCAGTGCTTTTCTAGCAATGCCCTCATAACTTGCCAGAACCTGTCAGTCTAGCCTTCCTATTATCACTTCCACTTTGAATTTCTGCTGGAATGTACTCGTTTGTTGATTTCCCATTTGCTGTTTGGTGAGGTTAATGAGGAGCAGCTGCAATACCTGTCTTAACTCCTTCATCTCTCCTCCTTACCCCTGCCCCCCTCTTTTGAAACCAGTCACAAATGTACATCTGCTCTGGCTTGGAGACCCTACACAGAGCTTCCAAGCAATGTTTGTTAAACAGATCTTCAATTAGCTCTAAACTCCCCAGGTTTAGCTCTGGAAACACTCAAGTGAGCAGCTGAGTTTGCAGTTCAGTCACCTATCAACTGTACTTATTTTTAAACCTCAAACTTTCTCTAAACTCTCTGCACTGAAGGAAGGTCTTACTTTCTACAGCCACCTTTGCTAAATCACGCAAGAGTGCTTGAAGTGACATTTTCTGCTTTCTAAGAGGCCAAAAGACTATTTTGTTAAAATATGTTCAGTCCTGCTTTTAATGCTTGCTAACTTCAGGTTCAAGTGACTTCAGAATCCACCCCTATCCATCATCTACCCAAGTCATTATATTTAGCCCATCACAGTGGTACAGGAGAAATGAGATCACTTTCCTGGAAGGATAGTAACTGCTGATTTATTCAATAAAAAAGAATAATCTGTAAGCCCAGTAAACTGCATAATGTAGTGGGATAGTGTAAGTGATATTCTGCTTGCTAGATATTCTTCTTCATTTTAAATGCCAGTGATTACTTTTTTCCTTCAGGAAATCCCTTTTGCTCATTTATTGCTTGTATGTGACAAGACTAAAAGGAAAATCTGAGGCTCATGTTTGTATACGACTGTATTCAAGATTTTACTGTGTTTTACTCTGTTGCTATGTCCAAGCATAGGTCCTCTCCAGTCCCATGTAAACAGGTCTAATCATTTAAATATGGAGCAAAAATTCAAACAGTCTGGAAAAAGGAGGACTTTGGCAGTGTAAAATGTTACAGAAGGCAAAGAAGTAAGGTAGTAAAGGCACATTTGCTGTAAGAAAGCACTCTTTGAGCTATTTACTTTCACAAATGCATGCTGGCAAATATTTTATTTTGCTATTTAAAAAAAAAAAAAGCCTAAAATAGTTTTACAGCCTTGTTTACAGCCTTTACTTGTTTATCTAAGTTGCACAGGGTTTCTAGACGTCCTAACACTGCTAATGCTATTTCCTGAAGCTCTAAGGTTTTAATGGATCCTCTGTCCTATTCAGCAGTAGAAGGGTGCATAGTAATCTGCAAATTTTTAAAGGAACGGGAATCTGAAATCATGCTTTGTTGCAATGAATATTTTCTTATAAGATTCTACATGTTCCCTTCCTCTACACACATCAATGACAGCGTCCTCATGCTAAGCAGGGTGAAACACTTGCAGTTCCTGGACAGCAGATCCACACAGTATTTGAATGCCATGAGATATCTAAAACATTCAAAGTTTATTAAAAAAAATATGGGAGTCATCATGAGAAATGTCTGTTTACTTCCCACTGGAGGAATCTGAGACAGTTCTAAGGAAGTAGCACTTAATAACAGTGCAACATTTTTGCAGTCACTGTGACATGAACTCAGTTTTTCTTGAGAAATTGCATAGTCTGGAAAACTATCAATGCAATGAGAGACAATATATCTTTTCCTGTTCAGAAAATCATGCTTTTTTGTATCGCAGAACTGCTATATCACAGGGATATTTAAGAGCAGAAGGGGTCTTTTAACAGAATTATAGTGAAGAAAATCAAACTAATTCATTATGGAAAAGGCAACAGTAAATGGAGTCAAACATTTTAGAACTCTAAACAAAAGTATATTCCATGGGGGAAGTTTCTTTCTTTCTTACCTTTCTTTATATGTTAAATACAGCCTTGAACACTGTAAAACAGTTTATTACAGAAAAAAAGCAAACACGCTTGTAACAGCATATTGCCATCTTCATGTCTAGAGAATAATGCAACATGCCCATGCACCTTGATTCAAGATGAACATCTCTGTCAAATTCAAGTAAAATTCTGGTAACTTGCAGAAAATTTGCAGCCAAAAGGAGAGGCCAACCTTGCTGTGTAAAGTGTGGTATGAATTAGTTATTAAGCTCTATTGAAAAGATTTATCAATCTTTGTTATTTAGACACTTTTGTTACTGTGGTATCTGAGTTCTTTACATTTTTTTATTTCTTCTCTATACATCTCTGCACATTTGCAAGATGAGGAATTAAAACAGAGAGACTGTGTTTTGCCTTTACAGAGAGCTTGGAGGCTGCCATGGTCAGCACTGCAGAATCTTATAGGCAGGTGCGTTAACTCTTGCAAATGGGAACCACAATAATTTTCTTTCGCCTAGATTCTATAGACAATATATCTAAAAGGATTTCAGTGCTGTGATGTGGGATCACATCATTTTAAAGCCAATTCACTTGGATGGGAAGCCATCTGACCTAGTGTGTAAAGAAAAGCCCTGGAAAGGAGTAAGCTGTAAGTCACATCCAAGCCCAGTTGACATTAGTGACGGAGAAGGTGCCTTCCTTCACAGCCCCTGATCCTTCTCAAGAATAGGTACAAATGTGCTTCTGCTCTATGTTGAAGACTTTACACAAAGTCTTTTGATTCAAACTTGATGATGGGCTACCCTTTCCTGTGAAACGACATCTGGAGGATGAGTATGCAGCTATAGCGGTACCTTGTGTCTCTTTGCATACAGTAACCCCTACCTGAGTGGTTTCAAACTATATTTCCTACTTTCTGTGAGAGTGCCTTAATAACCAGTCCATAAAACTAACTGTTGGGAAGAAAAAGGGCATCCAAGTCTCTCCTGCAGTAGCTGTTCCACTCTGGTTCATAGCTCTAGAGGAAAGGAGATGAAGCAAAGTTCAAGCTTGCCAATAGGCTATGAGTTGCTTGGGAAAGAACTCTCAGTTCCCCTGCTAGCTGATAGATTAATGCTTATACATTTTATCTAATGTAAAATATAATCAGTAAACACACAAAGAAAGTAAAATGTCATACTCTGCATATATCTCTCTCTCTCTGAGATCAGTGAATCTTGAGTTCTTTGCTATAGACTGGCATAGCTTTGCCAAGACTGTTTTCCTTATCCTTGCAAAGCTATACACAGCTGGATAATTAAGATATTCTGTTGGGAAGTTGCAGATTAGGGTCAAAAGCTGTAGGGCAAATGATGAAATTCAACTTGGGTTTTCCACATCTGGGGGGAAGCTCCAAAGCACTAAGGTCCTGAACTTAGACAATAATCAGTAACAAAATAACAATAACAAAGTAACAATAATCAGTAACAAAATGTGTTTTGCTATATAATGTTACAGCTACAACTCATCACTACAGTGATTTCAACTCTTCCCACTCTCTGTTCTGTTGCATTTCAAAGCATTTCTGAACTTTTTTGATACATGTAAATGACCTCCTTTACTTTGAGATATGAACCAGAAAAAATTTAGTGGATAAATGGGTTAGGACTATCCAAATCATATCAGAACATGTACTATTTATTTTTCTGGTTTAGAAGATGAGTCACCTTTTTCATTGGATGAGCAAGTTGCGTTGTAAACCCCTGGCTCATGTTAGAGAAATCTGACATGAGCCAATCCTTTTCCTCATCAAAACTGGGGGCTCAGTTAGCACACAGGAAAGTAACTCTTAAAAGTGTTTAGCAGTTGGTGAATAAATAAATCAGAAAAATCAGGTCTGTGAACATAATACATTAGAAAGCTTGGAAAAGATAACTTCTTCTTTATTACAGACTGTGAAGCATCACATTTTTGCGCTTGCAAATAAGGGTGATGTTTGACCTGGAGTCTGAAGAAAATGGTATCTGCAGAAAGAGTGTTAGATGTCTGTTTTTCTTATTTATTTTTCTTCACTTTTTGCTATGACTAGTAAATCAGATCTGGTTTATTCTCAGGCTTGGTTTCTGTTTTTAACAAGTTTTCACTGTCTTTGCCAGCCTCTACAAAATTCCTAGGGGAAAGTTAGGAGTGGCTTGCAATAAATGTATAATCTTAGAATTTATATAAATGTGTGTGTATGCACATAATCTGTCTCACTTTGTAATTCTGAATCTCACTTTCATATTTCCTGAATAAGACCAGGCCATTTGTAGGCACTGCAGCAGCAAAGAAGGGAGAATTGTGCAAGCCAGTGGAAGCTTCAGATACTGTAATTTATTCATGCAGTAAGGCTGTCATTAACCACTGTCAAAAGATTTCATTTCAAGGGTTGTTATTTTTGTGTGTCATGAAAACTTTGGTGATGGAGAAACCATTATGTTTTTGTACTCAGTTGCTGAAAGGAATTTGGTCTGCTAGTGGCCAAAGTACTAAAAATTAATATCTCAGGAAATGAATTGGATATGATTACTAATCTGTCAGGCAACAGAAGAAATCCACCTCCCATTGGTTCTGGGGCACATATAAATGGACTTTTGCTATTCTAAGTAGTGCTGAACAATAACTACAACGCTGCAATTCAAAAAAGTATTCCAAAAGGGGAGGAAGACTCAAGATGAAACCAGAATCCCAGGTGCAGAAAACCAGGAAAAATGGTAAAACATGTGACCATCAAAGACGTAGTCTGCAACTCAAGAAAAACAACTGAAAGAAAGAATCATATCTTATTTTTTAGAAAACAAAACAAAACAAAACAAAACAACCTTTACATTGTCATTATGAACCTAGGCTGTTTGTTTTTACAGATAGAGCAATCAAGAACACAGGCACACATCTTCATTCAAAGAATGATATGACTGAAAACTTAAATATGAGGTCATAGAAGTGGGAAGACCAGTGGAAGCTAGGGAAAGACCAGAAGGAAGGACTTCATATTTTCCTAGGCATTCTCAATACTGATATAATGTCCTTTATTATTTTCTAAACCTCATTAAAAGGGAGAATTTCCCAATGTACTAACAGGACCATATCTTTCAGTAGGTAGTTACTTATCTTAGATTTTAAGCTACATTGCTGCATATGGATTTGTTGACTCTAATCAGGATGTTCTTCTAAGCAATTAAATCTTGTCTGAATATGTAGGAGTTGCTGCTTGCCTCTACTAATCCTTTGATTTCAATCATTATTGACATACAAGATTCAACCACAACTAGACAGAATGTGCCATGACCGTCCATTTTAATGGACACTGTGCATTGTAAGACATATCCACTCCCACACAAACTCATATCTTCTAGTGTAGTCTCCTGCCTTGAAACACGCCCTGAAGGAACTTGTCCTCTGCTGACTGCAGAGGGAACCTGCACTGACTAGTCTCTGATTCTAGTGCTCAGTTTGATGTTAGTCATGCAGCTTCTTTTCATCCCTAATCAGATTACACGGAGCAAGTCCATATGGACAGTGATGAGGGGGAATCTTTTGTTTATTTGGCTTCTACAGCATGGAGGGAATATTATCATTTATGTCTCCAAGGCACCGGCAGAACATCAGTACCTTCCCTGGCCAGAGGAAGGGGAGGGAGAAACTGTGACTCAGACATGCATCTGAGTCACAGTCCTCACGGCAAACGTTAGGGTGGTGCTGCTTTCACCATGCTCCTTTCTCAGAGCTGCACTTGTACTCACAGCCTCTCTTGCTCCCTGTCTGCATGAGACTGTTCTCATGAGGGACTGCGGTAACTGCCCTTGTTTACTCAATTTTAAAATTTGGACCACATTCTCTAAATCATGGAGTAAACGTATAATGATTTCTTTGAAAGAAAAGAATAACGTACCCAATAAATACTTGTAAAATCTCTCAGCCCTTAAGCTGAGTCTGGCTAGACTTCAGCCACTAAACAAACATTTCTGCATTCAAATAGTCCTCTGCCAAATTGGAAAGAGAATACAACAGAGGAATTTTATTTAAAATTTAAAATTGAAAATCCAAGAACAACACAGAGCTGGTGGTTTCCCAAACTGTCTTCCCCTTTCTTACGTTGGAAGATGAGAATGACATAGTGACATTTTTAGACACCAAATAAAGACCAAGCAGGTCATCAGTATAAAGGCAGTTGTTATCCTCACACGTTCTGCAAGGACATGTACTACAGCTAACACAGTTTTCATAGTAGCTAAAGATAAAAACTCTTACAATTACCCATAGGACATTATTTTCTTTTCAGCCACTAAAAGCTATAGGCCAGGCATGAAGGACCCATTAAGGTGACAATTACATTTAATGCAAGAAGATTTTCCCATCTGCCATTGATCTCAAGGCATATAGACCCCTACACGGAGGCCTTTACTTCCAGCTTCTCTAAAACTAAAGCAGCCTTCAGACCCACGAGTGAATCTGGGCTTTGTATGAAGATTCCAAAGGATAATAGAGGCGATAATTATTTGAAGGCCTGCTGCATTTCAAAAGAATGGGTGTGGTTCTGGTGGAGCTTGAGGTGCTCCTATAGGAATTTATTTCTGCCTCGGAAGACTGCTGTGTGCATTCTGAGATCTGAACCGAAAATGGTAAATACATTCATAAGAGCAGCAATTTTCTCTGTTTTCATTGAAATTTCCTTTAGGAATTTACACAATTTTTTCTAGTTAGTCAGCCATTACCGTACATCCATAGTAAAGTTTTTATTCTCTCACATTTTGAAAGAGTTACTTTTATTCTGTAACATTTTGAAATGTTTTTGAACCAATGTAAACAAGAGGAAATAAATTTTAAATAGAAATCCTGCTAAGACACCAGAGGTTATGTATGATATGAGAAAAAATGCTCTGTTGAACTGAAACTGGAAAAGGGAAAGGGAAAGAGGAAGGGGAAGGGGAAGGGGACGGAACAGAAGATTTATATCTATTTGAAAAAAAGCTTGATAAACATTTAGGCAGGGCAGGGCAGGGCAGGGCAGGGCAGGGCAGGGCAGGG
>RSEF01000001.1:91144182-91170791 GCA_003993805.1 Himantopus leucocephalus
GGAGAGTTGGGCAGAGAGGAACCTCATGAAGTTCAACAAGGGCCAGTGTAGGGTCCTTCACCTAGGGAGGAATAAACCAATGTACTGGTATAAGTTAGGGGTTGACCTGCTGGGAAGCAGCTCTGCGAAGAAGGACCTGGGAGTCCTGGTGGACAACAAATTGACCATAAGCTAGCAATGTGTCCTTGTGGCCAAGAAGGCCAATGGCATCCTGGAATGCATTAAAAGGAGCTTGGCTAGCAGGTCGAGGAAAGTTATCTTCTCCCTCTACTCTGCCCCGGTGAGGCCATATCTGGAGTACTGTGTCTAGTTCTGGGCTCCCCAGTTCAAGAAAGACAAGGAACTACTTGACAGAGGCCAGTGGAGAGCTACAAAGATGACTAGGGGACTGGAACATCTTTGTTACGAGGAAAGGCTGAGAGATCCTGGTCTGTTTAACCTGCAGAAGGGAAGACTGAGAGGAGATCTTATCAAGATCAGGTGTCAAGTTGTAAAGAGAATGGGTCCAGACTCTTTTCAGTGGTGCCCAGCAACAGGACAAGAGGCAACGGGCATAAGCTGGAACACAGGAAATCCCATCACAACATGAGGAAAAACTTCTATACTTTGAGGGTGACAGAGCACTGGAACAGGCTGCCCAGAGGGGTTGTGAAGTCTCCTTCTCTGGAGATATTCAAAACCTGCCTGGATGCGTTCCTGTCCAACCTGTGCTAGGTGAACCTGCTTTAGCAGGGGGCTGGACTAGATGATCTCTAAAGGTCCCTTCCAACCCCTACCATTCTGTGATTCTGTGATTCTGTCCAGATCTTGCTCTGTCTCATGTGCACGCATACATATACACATGCACGCAGATACAATATGCAAGGGAATATATATATGAATATGAATAGAAACTCACTCTATTTGTCAGATGTTTTTTAGATTTTGTATGAAGCCCTGTAGGTGCACTGCATACTTCAACTGCATGTAATATCTTACAGACATTTTATAGTTTCATGGAAGAGTCAAGAGGCATCTGGGTGCAGGATGTTACCAGCAGTCACTAGCAGCTGGGCTTTGCTGTAGGTTCACAAATGATCCAGAAGTAAGCAGGTTGACTGGGAGAAATGTTGAAATGAAATTTTGATAATTACAAAATAACATACATGAGAAAAATTATATTCAGGATTCATAAATCAAGGTAGGTTCTTACTTGGTGTGACTGTATCCCCTGCTCCTGACCCCAGGTAAGATATCGGGGTGACACTGAGAACATTATCTTGAAAGCATCCGAGAGCACTGAGAAGGAAAGAGAAATCTTTATTATGCCAGTGTTTATGTATGTGATATACTGTGCACAGTTCAGGTCACTGCAACTCAGGAGGAACTCCACAAGGACTAGGACAGATCTGAAGAAGGCTGGCAAGGGCGGTCAGAGAAACAAAATGGCTTCCACATGTGTAAAGACTGAACAGACTACAACTCTTCAGCTTGGAAAACAGGTGTCAGAAGGGAGTTATGACTGAGATATATAAAGTAACGAATGATGTGAATAAGGTGACTGGGGAATGATCATTCATCATTTCTTATAGAACAAGAACTCGGGAATACCAGAGGCAGGACTCAAATGAAAAATAGGAAATGCTTTTGCATACAATATACAGTCAAATTGCAGAATTCATTATCACAGAAGATTATATGCACCAAATATCTAGACACACTTAAAAAGGTACAAGAGGAATTCCTGGATGCTATGCAGATATTAAACACCATCTTACAGATACAACCTCCAGATTTGGAAGGTTTTGTTTATGATTGTGAAATAGTACAGCATCTCAGAGTACAGAGTACTGTACACATCCCTGTATTTAAACTCTTTCCCTGTATATTAGGCCAGATGAAACTTTGGTCTCCCCTAGCACATCATATCTCATGTTTCATTTATATCTATCATCTAATGTCCATTGGCCAAATACAACTCCTGGGCTTAACTGATGCTTGAAGACTGATTATCTATTTTTAGAGAAGGTATATTTTATTTGTTCAGGAATAACCAATAACCTTTTAGAGATTTAATTTAATCTTTCAAAAATTCCATGAAACCTTGTATAAAAATATATCAGGTAAATCCTCCTTTCTGGTCATGTATCTGTCATCAGAGGATTTTTAGAGTAGGTTAAATTATCATGCAATAGAAGGACCACTAATATATTTTTATTGCAAGATAAAGTTGTGATTCAGGAAATTGTTTCCTCAATGGATAAAGTTGCTATTAACAGTGATACACCAGAAATTAAGTCTACCATTTTATGGGCTATACCTCAGACAGTTAGCAAAAGAAAAGTCACTGCCATGGCAAACCATTTTAAAAAAAAAAAAATAGCCAGGAATGTATCAAACAATTAGATTGTAAACTGAACGACCTGAAGACAGTTCAGAAGAAATTGCCTAGTATTATCATATGAAAAAACCTCAAAATAATCATGTTCCAAACTGAACAGGAGCTTAGTTTTCTGCATGATTGTACTTCGACAAGTCATGTGGCTGATGCTCAGCTTCACTTCCTCTTAAAAGACCCAAGATATGGGTAAAAGTAAGGAATCCAGTAAGAGTATTGCAGCTTCTGATCTAGATGTATATGATCTGGTATTTTCATTATCATTGTACACATATGGGGCCACCACACAATTGAAGATCATAAATCTGTCCATGAAAACAAACAGGCTGGGCTTGCTGGAACAGAACTAGAACTAGGTCTCCTGACAAATTAGGATCTAAGGAAGATCTTCAGCAGGTTCATTATGTGCCTGCAAAAATGCTGCTCTAAACAGCTGCAGGCACAAAACTGTATGTGCAAAAATGGAAGGAAAATTAAGAAGCCTTAAAAAATAGAAAGAAAGATGCTGAGAGTGGCTCAGGCTATTTGATACTCCTAGCATTGTACAAACCGTTTTGAACAAGACCCATATTAGTGCTGTGAATCTTTGCTGGTGTGAAACCAGCATCTTGCAGCTATGCCAAAAAGAAAAGAGATGTTTGAGGGAGAGGACAGGCATAGGAAGAATTTGGTTGCATGTCACATTCTAGGTTATATGACATGGTTTAGCAGCAATTCCCCAGATGACCTCTGAATTCAGGGTGAGTTAGAGCTGGCCAAATGAGTTAGTAATAAGAAATAAGGCAACAGAGGACGCTTGCATAAAAACTGATTCAGATATCAGGCCAAACCAAGCCCCTTTGTAAAGTGCTTAAAATGTAATTGGAACTCACAAGAAAATAAAAATACACCAAGAAACAATACACAAGAAGAGAAAGGAATTTAGTATTTTTTAATTATTTGAATATAATTAGTATTGAATTATAGTATAGTAATAGTATAGAATTGTATAGAATATAGAATAGTAATCAAATATAATAGGAACAAACTATTTCCTAGGCTCTGGTAATCATTAAGGGAATGTCACTTCCATTAACATTTATTCCTTTAGTTTGTGAAAGACACATCAAAACATAACATGTCATATCTGTACATCCAAATGTACATCCAAAATGTACAAAGCCTTGTGAGCACTTGCACCATGATTTATTTTCGCTCATATGAGTAATCCTAAGGAGTTTGAGGGAATTACTTTAGGGAGTAAAGTTAAGCCCTGTGTGTTTGGATGGGAGAGGAAAGTTTTAAACATCCTGCACGTAAGGTAAGATAACATTGCTTATAGCAATCCTCAGGAAAATTAGTCATTTCAATCTTTTTTCTTAATGTATTCCAGCTGCATAGCATTTAGACATATTTACAAAGCTGCAGTTCGGTTCCTTTGTTGATTGCTGCAACATCAGTATACAGATGTACCAGAGACAAACTGGATAGAGTTCAGAGGGAAAAAATAACATTGATCAAGGGGCTGGAGGAACTGACATACAGTGAACAGATAGCTAGCTTAAGTAAAAGTCGACTAAGGCAGAGAGAATGACTGCCTGAAAACAGAGAATATACCAAACAGAGAACAAAGCATAATTCAGGATGCTATATCTGAGGGGAGCATTCCACAGAAACAGAAGTCAATTACGTTTTCTATGGCTTTGACTGTGTTATTCAAAGATATCCAAGGTCTTCCAGAGATACACTTTGGATAAATACTTGTTTCCCAATTTTTGGTAAAATTTCCTTACAAACAAACTTGCAATGATGTATCATTTAATTAGGAAGTGAAGCTTGCTATTTTCTTTGTGACTATTGAAAAACCTGTTTTAACAACTGACTTTCAGATAATTTTCTCATTTTTTTCTCTGTTTTATCTTTTTCCACTGGCAGTCTGCATCAAAAAATTGTATTTGGGGAGACAAAAAACTAAAACAAGCAGAAAATTCAAGCTGTTTTTTCTTCAGGTTAAACAGAAATGTCAATTTAAACATACATACTCATACACAAAGAAAAATAGAAAGTATAGAAGAACACCAGAAATTACATAACAAAAACATATTTTTACTCTTTTCGGTGTAATAGTTTTTATTTCAATGAGTTTTTCTCTTTCCAGTTTCTGTGGATTCTATTTTTGTTCTACCCCTGACCTGTTACAAGCAGAGCTGCACAGCTGTGATGCTACTGGAGCACGCCGAGACCAGGTCTGGGCTTTTTAATCAAAATATGCTCCCAGGGCTCCATCAGCTGTGATGGGAAAAGGACTCAGAACATTATTGACTACACTGCACACTGAGCTGTATATACTGCCTTCCCAATGTGTTAGGGAAAGAGAAGAAAGCTTTGCCTGTGCCATATTCCACATGAGGTCCACTATCTAGGAAGTGATATCTAGGTCAGCTGGATCCATTTTCCTTCCCACACTACACTACCCAGCAAGCAGTGAGGAAAGAGTAAAATAGAAGGAGGCTGTATCATCACATTCAGTGAGTGTCTGATATTGGTATCTGTCTTGGTTTATGCAGACCAGTGCTGTATTTGCTCCTGACCATCAGCAGAAGCTGCAACACCACCAAGCATAGTGACCCAAACTGCCATAGGAAACCATAATTAGATTCTGTTACAAGGTTAGGCCTATAAGATCAATTCACTGTTCAATATTTTTGAAAATGGTTTGCTCCCTGAAAAACCTGCGGTCTAGCAATAACTCAGACAACAGCATGCACAACAAAATTAAAAACAGAAAAGTCAAATTAGGTCTAACAACCAAGAATTTTTTATTAATAGAGGTGTCTGTCTTTTGCTTAGAATGGGCGTTGTCAAGCAGTGATTTTATTGTTTTGAAGCACATAAAGCCTCTTCTTTAAAATGCAATTTATATGAAGTAACCCAATGTACCTCCAGCACAGTATTCTCAGCCTCTCTCCCCCCTCAACCTGCCCTCTCTGTGGCTAAGTGGATCTTTACAGCTCTAGAAGAACTTTGGCTTTTACGTAGTAGGTGATAAGGTTAATAGAAAAATCAAAGCCTGATATGTGCCCAGAGGGTACAGGAGTGACACTGGCCAAAATGTTCCTCCAGTTGCAGACAAGCAATTCAAGCCAGTAGGAATTCCTCCCTGTGGCTGAGCGTCAGGTTTGAACTCTTCCCCAGGTAGTACCTTCCACAAGCCACTAGCTCGATGGTATGGCAGTTTCATTACAGCTTTGCAGCATTTACACAGTATTCAATTACTTTCCTACACCCTGTCCCTGTTTTAAGATTTGTTTAATCATTTGTGTCTCTATTTCTAATTGGGATTTCAGTTTCTAAATGGGCTTGGAGCCAGAGATATAAATGGAGGGCACAATATATTGCTTGCTGAAAGACGACGGGGTAGAGGGGAGGAGAAGAGGAGAGCATAAAAGGATAAAGGAGGAGGGGTAATGTGGAAAGCAATGCGTTCTTAAGATTCAGAGTAATTGAACACACCAACAGAAGAAGATAGATGATCCTCCTGGGCAGTTAGCTGACTAGGTAATATTAATAAAAAAGTCTCTTAGAGGAAACCTTCAAGAGAGATAAAATGACTCAGGTGGAGGAGCTGAAGAGAGAGATGTGGGAGGGAAGTGAGATGCACAGAGCAGCCATTAAATCAAAATAACTAGGTTTGCAGCACTAGACCTAAGTAAAGAGAAAGGTGATGCTTGACAGACAGAGTGGCCCTTCTGAACATTACAAGGATGCAATTCAGGAGGGGTTAGCCTTCCTAGAGGTGAACAGTTTCCAACATGCTGGGCCAAGATACAATGATAATGGTAGATTTGGAGTCAGCACTGGGTCTCTTTACTGAGCAGTTCTTCCAGTAGCATTTATACCTGCCTGCAGCTCACCGGCTGCTGGCACAAATGGCCTATCCTGCAAGAAAAAAGAGGTCAGAGATTGAAAGCCAACTTCTGGACTAGTTTTTTGTCTGATTTCTTTTTTTTTTTTAACCCTGAATTCACTTTCTTTAGAACCATAGGACAGAGGTTTTTCTAGGGTCATTGAACCCTAATTACTGCAGTCTCAGGGAACAATCTCAGTAACAAACCCATGGAAGTCTACCTTAAAGCCAGATTGGATTATTACCTCACTTCCCCTTTGCTCCTGCTGTTGCAAGAACCTCTGTCTTTGAAAACTTCGGAATGCTTATCAAATTTCCAGCCTAGATGTATTCCTGTCTAGGTTATATCCATTTGTTCTTGTGCCAATGTTTTCCCTAGTTTAATGACTTTTCTCTCTCCCTGGTGTTTACTTAATTGTTTTTATCTGCTTGATTTAAGAGCTTGTTATGAAGTGGTTTTAACTGTCTTTTAGTTTGTTTCTAACTAGACTGTACAATGCCCCAGGGGGTTTGGCAAGGGCTTTTT
The DNA here is from genome assembly GCA_003993805.1 of Himantopus leucocephalus. NCBI lineage: Eukaryota > Metazoa > Chordata > Aves > Charadriiformes > Recurvirostridae > Himantopus > Himantopus leucocephalus. The sequence continues at coordinate 91,150,972 of RSEF01000001.1, forward strand.
GTTGTCATAATCTCTGCTTATTCTTAATCCTGTAAGACATTCCTCTATCAGGGATGGTTTTAAGGTAATTAAAAACAGCACTGTCATGGTGTCACTGCTTGGACCAGGTTACTAAACCAAGAACAGTCTGTTAACCAAAACCCAGTCCCATTTACAGCTGTGAGAATTCAGAATGCAGAATCATTGGAGTCTATGGGGTCCCATCAAAATGATGCTAAGACATTTTTCATTTTAGAACAACTGAACTACTTCTTGGTCCAAGGAATAATTGGATACTGTTCAAATGGCTAGGGATATTATTCAAATATGACTGGCGTCTAAGTAAAGTGTTAGCTTTCAACAGATACTCTCAGAAATAAAAATTATATTATTGATAATGTTCTTGCAGCTGTTTAAGCATTTATATAAATAAACATACATTTAGATCTCTTAGTGTGTACAAGAACCCCTTGCTCTTTCCTCTCTCCAATATATTGCCATTTCTTTACCAAGCAGGCTTTGTACAAGAAGATAAATACTGTCCCTCCTAATTACCCACATTTTGAAATGTAATTCCTACAGCTAGGCAGAGATGACTGTGTCTTTTACGCTACGAGTACCTAAACCAACAGCAGTTCACTAGAAGTGTTTTACATGTGGAAAGGGTCACACCAGTAATGTGTCTGCAATACTGATGTCTTGCATTGAATTTTTAGAGCAGTTCCCTGCACAGTAAGTCCCTGGTTGCCTCCTCTTTGCTGGCACCCTGCAGCCTGACTGCACTCAGCTAGGCAGTATGAGCAGGTGAGAGAGAGCTGTAAGCTTTCCACATACCTGTTTTGCTATTTCTAAGCCAGCAGACAGCATATGTATTTGATTTATTTAATGAATGGAAGTCTAATTCTAAAGCAGAGGAAATCACCAAAGCATGAATTTATGGGGTCCCTGAATTCACCTCTCGGGTTGTCAGGAATTGGTGGGAGTTAATGTTGTGAGAGCAGCAAAGATATGGGGAAGAAGTTGTATACCTGCAGGCTTTCCGTGACTGTGGGGTGGAGGGGGAATGGGGCTGAGAATGTGCAACAGAAGAGGCTGTTGACAATGGCTTGCAAGCAAGCATCTCCTTGAGTCCAGTGTGTTATGACAAGTGAAATATGGAGACTTGGATAAAAAGTCCAGCATGTTCTGACAGCAGCCTGTCCCACTGTTTGGATATATAATGAAAAACTGAGTCATAAAGGACTGAAGCTATACAGTGCAACTTTGTGCCCATTTTTGGCTACATCTTGAATTACAAAAATTACAATGACTTCTTAGAAAGGAAAGCCTTGCCTTTCTACTAATATGCTGTAATATTACTGGAAGGGAGCCAATGTGTCAATTTAAGTACCCTCTCAAAGAGCAAGGGACTGTGATATTTCCAAGTCACCATGCCAGCTTGAGCCCTTCTGGAATGTGTGCCAAGTCTTTCCACTGAGAAAATGCCTCACATTAAGCGTGTCATCCCTGGGCTGGCCCTCCACTCCCTCCCCAGCCCTGGAGTCTCAGCTTTAACCTTCATTCCTGTATCCTGTTTCTCAGCCCCATGGAAAAAAATGCTGTGGAAACACCCCCCATCCTCTTTTTGCATGTTTATGCAAAAAGAAAAATTCTCATGGCTGTCTGTTGAACAAGAACTGCATGAGGAATTTTAATGCCACATTTTTTTCATAACCTGGATGCTGTTGAGCGTATGCAGATTATAGTCATCAGTACAGTTTATAATTTGTAGGTGTCTAAGGACCCAGCACTTCAGAGGCGTTCATGACTATGCAAAGGTCCACATTTGAGCTGTCCCGATGGAAAGCAGCAGAAGTTTTTTCTGGGTACAACTTGGTTCAGAAAGACTTTATGAGACAGGATATCTGTGTCCACAAGAGTGTCTCCAGACTTGTGTTACTTCCATTGATACATCAGGTATTTAGAACTCCAGTTAACCATCATGCATTGGTAGTTTAATGGAAATAAAAGGACAGCCGGTTTTAAGGCCTGACTGATTGAAACTCAAGCTCTTAGAAGAATATAATTAGATACATTTTCAAATGAAACTGAAATTTTTATGAAGTCAAACTCCCAACAATTCCAGCAGTTCCTGATTTGGACATAAAGAAGTTTCATCTACTTTGTGTAATTCTTTTTATACAGTAAGATATTAGTCTGCATCTTGACTTCTTGGGGCCTCAAATATTTTCCATTTTTTCAAAAACATTGGAACCAAGGTGTGTGTGTGTGGAAGAATAAAAGGAAAGAAAGTGCAAAAGAAACATCTCCTTGGAGGTACACAGGAAAGACATATTACACTTTTTCTGTAAAAAGGGGAATCGCAATTGCCTTTTCAGATGACAGAGATGTAAAGATGGAAAGGCACAAAGAAAAGAAGCAAATGCAACCAAATCAAACCACCATCACAACTGATTTTTCTACAGTCTCCCAATACCCCAGCTGATCCTTGGCCACTGTCATTACAGGCACTGCTGATTTCCTTGATTTCAGTTTTCCTGACATTCAGGGTGTACGTTATAGTAAGAAGATGAATTTGAGAATGTCTTCATTCACAATTAATTTTAATTAACTTTCTATAATACTAGAGTGGGAAAAAAACCAAACCAGTCTAAAGAATTAAAAGGCGGGTTTTAAAATTATATATTTTAACTCAGTTTACAATTTATGGAGGGAGATTTCTAACATTTTTCTTTGACTATGTTGCAAGGTCAGTAATTACAGAAGAGAAGAAAACCTTCATCATTTTTTTATCTAGAACTTTCTCTTTAAAACAGATTTGGGCAGGAAATTATGTTTCCATCCCTACACATCAGTGTAAAACAATAGCTAAACAAAAAAAAAAAACGCTGCACACCCTACTTGGTATTAGGGGAGTTGTTCAGATTTTTCTTGATTAAGGTGAGCTGCATTACTCACTAACTTCAATTTAGGATGCTCACATGAAAAGCAGGAGACCTCAATCTGAACTCCGTTCATCTCCCACCTTCAGGAGGGTCCCCTAACTAGTGAGCTATGGGCTGTATTGCATGTTATGATTACTTGGATTGCATTCCTGTTATGGCCTTACAGATAGTCACCAGCAAACTGCTTTTTTAACTACAAAAATTGAAATGCTCATCGTATCTTGCTATTTTAGGCTTTGTCAATGATATTGTAAAGAACTCCAGTTTGAAAGTAGAGTATACAGTTGTAGGATCAAGGTTTATAACGTACGTAGAGAAACAACACCTGTTTCATTAGGCAGTTTCAGCAGTCTTGCTGCCAGAACATCATAGATTTGAAAAAAAAAACAAAAACAGGATATCACAACTTAATAGCAATGGGAAATTCACAGGAACTTCACATTGGTGTGAAATTATTCGATAAGTAGCTGTCTTCTAGGAAAATGGGACTAATAATCCTAATCTTCTAAAAAGTAACAGTTTAATGATCCATTTCTCCCCTGGCAGGTCCACATACTGTGACACAGAGTGCTTATTTTCAGCTTGAGTATACATGTTCGGAGGTTTGAAAGGTGAGACCTACCATGGTCAACACTGTACTATTTTACCCTATTCTTGGCCATCATTCTACTATCATTCCCAAGGGATTATTATCACTTACAACTGATATGCCTTGTTCTTTAGTGGTTTGGGGTTTTTTGCTTTTGCTTTCAAAAAAAGTTTGAAGAGAGGAAGAATTAAATTTCCTGGAGCTCCTATACCATCATAGATGAACATCATAAAGCCAGAGGTTATTTAGGCAAGAAGATGAAAGACACAGTTCTTGCTTAGTTCCCAAGTTCCAAACCTTGAATTCTGGTCAGATAAGTCCTACCTAGAAATGCTGTGCTGGGGAAAAGGGATCTTTGTTGACTTAATCAGTCATTTCTCTCCTCAGATCTATTTTTTATAATATGGAGACAAAACCTAATTCTATACTGGGTTTTGCACATACAGCCCAGAAGTACTGATTTCAGATGTTATGTAAATTATTAACAATTCTAAATCTCATTTAAACACACACATGCCATATACACACTGTCACATAGCTCACATATTCACAGAACTCACAGCATTTTTACTACATCTGTTGAAAGAGCTGTGAAAACCAGGCAACTTGCATTAGTTTTTTCTTTTTTGTTTTGTTATTCAGTCCATCACTTTTCCTTACAATTAACATAGAAATATCAATGTTTCTTCGTAGTTAGATCTTTGGAGGGTTTTCTTTTTGTTCTTTTTTTTTTTTTTTTTTTNAAGAGGTACAGTAAAGGACATTCTCCATGTTGTAAATCAGGATAGTGCCAGTGTTTTAAACTGACTTAGGATATATAGTTTAGGGTATGTGTTCCCTTTTAGACGGATATGGGGTAAGTTAACACAACTAGATTTCTGCAATTGCTTAACCTCACAGAAAGATAATGGATTAGGCTGAGAAAGAATACATATATCTCTCTAAGAAAGAACACACATGTATATGATTTAAGTGTAATGTATGTAATAAATGTATTTCTTTTAAATACATATAATAAATAATAGAATAAATGCAGTACCAATATATTTATTAATATTTTACTTTAGTTATTAATAATACTTGTTTATTAATATTTAATGTATTTACATCAAGAAAGTTGCTTATTTGCTGGTTTTTTTACAACTTAAAAAAAAGGAATTTAGGCCTATATATAGTTGGGGGAAGCTAGCCAGAATAACACAGATCAAAATTTGGAAACCCACAGGGGCAAAACAGGCTGATCATGAACAACCTTGGAGTGTCTTTTGTCAAACACAATTCAGGCATAATTTGCAATCAAGTAATAAAATGGAGAAAAAGTATGTGTTGTCAATTAGCAGGCTTTGCTTAGGGAGAGAAAGTCTTCCCTAATGGCTAACTTGGCTTCTCCTTCCTAAGGGAGAAACTGGTGGGGACTCATCCCTCAAACATAATGCAGTCTCAGGATCAGGGCCCCTACAAAAGGCTGGGACAGTCTTTTCTTTTCTTTGCAAGTGAGAGGAGCAAGTTGCTTAGAGCATCCACAGAGAAACTCTGAGACCATTTCCCACACATTTTCCTTGTTCCTACACTATCTTTAACCTTCTGCTGTTGTAGACATCTCGCAGTCCCTCCAGTGAGGGTCGAGCTTTCTTCTCAGTTATGCTGGTGAAAATCTAGACACTGTTTTGGAAGTATCCTGGGTTTTAATCTTTGTTTGGCTTTGGCTACCACGGGAGCTGATCCCATAAGATGCTGAGTCCTGCTATTAAAATTAAAGGTCTTGGTTGTGATTTTATGCATGCTACTTTTTCACTACTGCAAACCCACTGATTTAATTACTGATTTACACCTGTGAGGGACCTTTATGTGGCCAGAGCAGCAGATGAATGAAGTGACCTCCTTGGAGGACTGGGCCTGCGGTTTGTTTATGAGAAACCGATACGGGTCTGAAAAGCTGGAGTGGTGATTACACAAACCGCTCGCCTGCTACAGCTCTGTCCCATGTGCCAACAACAACAGCGTAACACACTTTTGGAATCAAACCTGCACGTGAAAGCTGGGGATGCACTCGGGCAGCAGTCAATGAGCAGGACTCCTGCCAGCTTCTAGCTAGCATGGGTGTCTTGTTCCTTTTTAATTCACTCGGTTGGCAGATTATACTTGTGTCTGGTATTGGGTGCAATTCAGAGGTGCCTCAGGAAATGAACAAGAACATTTTCAGAGCTTTGGCACTGTCCACACTGGCAGCAGAAACCATCCACTCACTGCTATCTCCTTCCTCTGTTGATCCCCATGACGTCTTCTAGCTCTTCCCAGCTCCTAATTTCAGTTTCCTACTGAATAACATATTGCAGCTTATTTGACTCACAGCCTCACTTTTAAAACTGGAATGCTTGCATTTCCTTACCTATATTGATTAATGAACTCGAGATGCAATAAAGTTGAGATGTGGGGAAAAGTCAGGAATACAAATAGTATAGATTGTATAGATAGATAGAATTAAGCATAGTTAACTTTAATAACTATATATATATTTGCTCTAATAATGAGAGAAAGAGAGATGTATACATATATAAGCTGCCTATAAGTACTGTCTAGAGAGATTAATGTTTTAGAATACATAAATGCTTGTCAAGGACCATAACAACACTTAGTTCTTCGTCACTTAAAGATATGATAGAAATGGAAATGAACCTCTGAAAATCACAAGGTAATTTATATGCTGTACTGCTCACCACTAAAAGAAGACAGAAGTCATTACAGTAACAATGAAAGGAGTTCAAAGGCCAGCACGCTGGAAAAGCAAAGATGATAAAGGCCGGATCCTCACCTGCAATAAATCAATATGCCTTTGATTGAATCAACAGAGCTCCTTTAATTCCACGCTCTTCCCATGACAAAACACTATTCACCATCTCTCATACACATGGCTAGAAACTGGAGTCAGATAAATAGCCTTTATTATGTTTTAAAGACTGTTCCAAACTGAAATTCATGTGCTAATATTGTGAAAAATGTTTATCCTACATTGAGAAACAAAACCAAAATATCATATACTTGTCATTTAACTTTCTGACCAAATAAAAATAGTCCTGAGCAAACTATTTGGGAATATATTGCTTTTCAGCTTTGTTCAACACAATCTTCCTTCACTCAAGATCTCCTTAGGATTCATAGAAGCTGTGTTTTAAATTCTCCCTGACATTGTTCTTTTGCAGTCTTGGGTTGAACACCATTTCCTGAGATACACTTTGCTCCTCTGATGCCTGTGACTAACATTTTTTATATCTTGGGGTTAAATGCAATCCATCATGTTATGAGTTTGGGCTGCGCAGTAAACTCATATTATGAGATACTGGAACTGCAACCCCCAGGAATATTGGAGAAGAAAGGAAGAACCTGATTAATATGAAACTACCCCAAAAGAAATAATTCTGCTTGAAAAAATACGTTAGCATAACCAATATCAACCCAAAAGGAGTTTCTTACTTTTTCCCCTCTCTTCAGTGAACATCCAAAAAGTTCGAGGAGAACTCTAACTTCCTTCCTAAAAAAAAAATGCAATGGTTTTCATAGACACTCAGACAAGTAGTCCAAGGCAGGAGTCTGATTTACGCTGTGGTCACTTCTGTATCATTCTGCTAATGAAGAGAAGATATAACGTGAGAAAGAAATTACCTTGTGTTCACCAGTTTTATTCATTTTATTTTCAGCTGGATGTGAAGCAATTTTATTCTCAGTGGGTTTTAAATGCTTTGGCACTAACTTTGGAAGACAAAGACAGTTTATGAACTGCCTAAAACCTGACAAAAGGCCTTTTTGCTTCTTTTCTTTCCTCCAACAACTCAGACAAAATGCAAGGACATTTATCAGCAGAACAGCCACCCACCAGCAAGGGATTGAAATGTTTATCCACCTTCCTTGGGGCTGAAGTGTGTTTTTCCGCTCTTGTAATGTTGACCCCTAATACCAAATCTTAGTCTTGCCTGCCTTGTGTATGACATTAGCAGACACAGAAGAGTTTAAAAAAAAAAAAAAAAAAAAAAAAAACAAAGAAAAAACAGTGTATGTATTNCAGCAAAACAAGAAAGATGGATCATTTGTGCATACTTTCACATGCTGTGTGGTGATGGCTAAATATTTTCTGGCTGTGTTATCTCAGTCATATCCATCCATAATACAGGAGGTTCAGTCCTCAATCTGTGTTTGCAAAGTTGTGGACATTTTTTTTGCATCTCAGATATGGAGTGCCCAGGAGGACACTTTCCATTACCATTCTGCTTGCTTACAAGGAGGTGAGGTCAGAACAATAATTGTATAAGCCAGCAAACCCCAACTCCACTTCAGTAGAAGTTATTATCAAAATATTCAGGATCAGATTTCCTGCGTCATTTCATAGAATCATAGAATAGCTTGGGTTGGAAGCGACCTTTAAAGGTCATCTAGTCCAACCTCCCTGCAATGAGCAGGGACAGCCTTCTCTCTAAATTGGAGAGATATAGATTTGATGGGTGGACCGTTCAGTGGATAAGGAATTGGTTGGATGGTCACTGTCAACAGCTCAATATCCAGATGGAGATCGGTGACAAGTAGTGTCCCTCAGGGGTCCGTACTGGGACCAGTACTGTTCAATATCTTCATCAATGACATAGACAGCGGGATCAAGTGCACCCTCAGCAAGTTTGCAGATGACACCAAGCTGAGTCGTGCGGTTGACACGCCTGAGGGATGGGATGCCATCTAGAGGGAGCTGGGCAAGCTTGAGAAGTGGACCCATGTGAACCTCATGAGGTTCAACAAAGCCAAGTGGAGGGTGCTGCACCTGGGTTGGGGCAACCCCTGGTATCGATACAGGCTGGGGGATGAAGGGATTGAGAGCAGTTCTGCCGAGAAAGACTTAGGTGTACTGATGGATGAAAAGCTGGACATGAGCCAACAATGTGTGCTCGCAGCCCAGAAAGCCAACCGTGTCCTGACCATTTATACAGGACTATGCCGGAACAGAGTTGTCAAAGGGTGTTAACATTTTAATGCAAGCTGGGTGGAAATCTATGAATCAAAATGCAATTCTTGCAATAAATGTAAAGTAAGTATTGCAGTAACATGTCATTCTCATTTAAATTTTCCAATTCTTTAGCTTAAAATACTTGCTGAACATTTTTTGAGTATCTGATCCAGATTGATCTTGCTCATAACTTGTTTTTTGAGTGGACTTTGAGAACTGAATACTTTCAAGTACAGATGTTTCAAAACCAAAATAATCTTTTAAGTAGAGATCTCAGTGGGTTTTTTTAATCAGACCTAAAACTAAGTTTTTTCCTCAGATAAAATATTAATAAAATATTTTTTGGGTTTGGGTTGGTTTTTTTTCACAGAAACAAAACTGTTGCATATTTTTGTTAAAATATACTGACAAAGTGAACATCTCATTTGAGATCTTGGAAACATTCAGTGCCAGCACCAACTGTTCATAATAATCTGGGACTTGTGGCAAAAGACTATGGTTTTGTGTCAGAGCTAGATTCTGTGTGCATTTTTGAGTATAGAGGATGACTATTCAGTTGTAGGTGGTAGTGTGAAATAATTGAAAAAGTGATTGTGCCTTAGGCCATTGTAGAAGAAGCAAAGTCATGTCTTATTACCTTCTGCTGCCTGTTGACATGATTTTGTAGCCTCAGTGTGCGTGAAGTGTTATCTTTGTTTCTCAAAAGTCCTCTAACTGAAGTTATTTTTGTGCTTTTCAGTACTATTTATTTCTCCAACTAGCTATTCCATTCACTCATCTTCTTGTTTGCTTCCCAGTTCCTACACACTATCACTGTACTTTACTTTTTTCACACAAAACCCAGAATCGGTATTATGAAAGGGTAGGTGATGTGTTAAGCTCTGGGTTGGGCCCACAGCATGTGTGTTATTACACACAATCCCACGTGTGCAAAGCACAAGGAGGTGAAATTGTCTATAAATAGTGATCAGTGATAGCAGCCTGCATACTGAACAGCAGTTGCAATGGTATACCAGCACTTTAGAAAGAAGCCGCTGTAGATCACACGGTATTGGCATATCCAGCTCATGCCTGGTGGGAGATGAAAAACAGGCACGAACTGAAAAACAGCCAGGAGATTTTAGCCCAAGTCACCAATTACGTGCAAGCTGAAACTCATAAGCACAGAGTGCACCATACAGACACCCTAAAAACACAAACCATCCAACCCCACCAAGCATCTGGGCAGTGAGGATCTCTCTGTTATGCAGTTGTACAACTTCTTAATAAATTCACACTTACATGCAAACCTCAATTTTTGAATGTTTTTTTATATCTTCCTTTCACGGGGACAGCATGACTATCCCCTCTTTTTCTGCCCCCTCCCCCCCCATCTGTGCATCTCACACAGCCATACATGAGACACATAAGCATTAATTGTTAATCAAGCTCCTCAACAGTAGGGGGTGTTTTAACAGCACAAGCCATTTATGTGTGAGCAGGGATATGTCTACTGCCTTTTAGTAAGTAACCCAAGGATAATTCCGTAGAAGTTTTGAATGTTCTTCATTTTATTAAGCTGATTCAGAATACCGTCCCTGGGAAAAACACAGTGAAGCATGGAAATTGCCTTAAAGAACTTGAGACGGGACTGCAACAGAAATGACATGTGGCATTTCTCTCAGTGCAGAGTAAGGCATGTTGCATGGTTATTTTTTTCCAAGCGAAACAATTACAACTTGCTGTAGGTATCACATCACAGGACAAAAGCCTGTTTGTGGCTGTAGGACTTAGAACTGTGTTGCATGCTAGGAAATGTGTTGGTTCTAGCTGGGCATTTGTAGGATTTTCTGAAATTTACTTACTTGCTCAGTCAGAACCCAGACCTGTTACCGTTTCAGATACAGTACAGCATCCATTCTTTTCCTAAGATATTTTTAAAAATGGAAGTCTTGCATGGAAGAAGGGACAAGTTTGCAAAAACTTAAGGGAAGATACACGCAAGGTATCAAGATATGATGAATAAAGTGAGCTAATCACTTAGGATGTGGAGTTTGGTATGGACAAATTTAAACCTGTGATGCTTTGTTTAACATTCTGGGCCTAGCCCAGTATAGTCATGTTTCCACAAAGTCAGCGATTCCTGGAGTTTTGCTTTATTTGGAGTTGATGGGAGCCAAAATATTTGTCTTCATCAGCTGTGTCCTGATTGCAACACTGACTAGTGCCTTGGTGCAAGAATAATCTCTAATTTCAGAAGAACTAGCTGTGCAAAAAAGTTTAATTTGCTCTCAGGATAAAAATTTCATCTTACTCAGTTCATAATGTTCAGTCAGAGACCATGACAATTAAGGGAAAGCCAAGATGTGTACTTAGACTATAAATAGTGTCATGAAAACTGTCCTTAATACCTTTAGATTGCAACTACTTACACATATTTCAAGCCATAATACAACATAATGATGTCTCTATATTAAAAGCAAAGCCTGCAGGGACAGAGCCTGTCTTTAACAAACACCGCTGGCTACTGAGAGAAGCCATTCATACTGGGGAATTACCTTCAGAAGGAACCTCTCAGCAAGGAGAAAAAGCATTGAATTAAACACTAAAGCAAACACAGCACATGTATTACAGAGAACATATATGCAATAACCTCGTAACAGTTGTAAAGCCCCATAAAGTTTCCTATTGCTACTTGTGTGACCAAGTTTGCATGACTCATGCATTAGGCTTTGCCAGTCATGGACAATTGTGTGACTATGCCCATCTTGCTGTAATAAACACTCTTTGTTGTCCTCTGCTCAACACGTGATTTCTTAATTTTCTTTCCTTGCAGGGCATTAACCACAGTTGCTATTCTGGTCCTCGCCGTGCTTGATAAAGAAATGGCTCAACTACAGAACTGGAATGAGACACATGATGGACAGCAAAACACGTGGGTAGGAACTTTTATACAATCACAGGCATGGATTAAACATCGATGATATTTGGGAAGAGAGATTTGCCATGACCATGTAGCGTGAGCTGCCTTAGATGGTAGAGAGAAGCGCTAGTTATAAACTAAGAACTTACACTTAACCTCAGGTATGGACAGCCTGAAGCACGATCAGTCTCAACTGTCAGTAGTACTATTCAATCAAAAGAACATGCTAGATTTTTCCATTCAGCCTCTTTTTTTTCCCCTCCTCCTATGATGAGAGCTGGGGTCAAAAGCCTAGCAATGCCATGCCATAAAGTCTTCAGACTGAGAAGAAATTATAAGTTTAAAATCCACTATGCCTTTGCTTCTTTCCTTATTCCTTCTGATTCCTTATAGGCTGAATTTTTCCTTCTACTTCTTCCAAATAAAAGTTGGGAAGGATGGATTCAGGATGAAAACCATTTTTCTGTTTATATGCTTAAAAAAGAGACACAGTACAATGAAAAAGGCTCCGAACATGCAAAAAACCTTGCTGCCTGTTCACACAGTTTCTAAGGAGTAGTCTTGACTGCAAGTGTAGTGCATCCTTGATCACCTGTCTTCATGGGTGTCTCTCACACCACATGCAGAGCCCAGAATTGTTTAAAACCCCCTGCATGTGCACCTGCATTAACTCAGATGGGACTTTCAGTTTTAGGCCACCTGAAAGTCAATCCATGCCATGTTTGCTGCCCTGCCCCTCCTCCAGTAGATGTCATTTCACACTGAGCTTTTAGAGAATTAAAACGTAGAAGCTAAGCCAGATGGGCATCAGCATCCATCAGATAAAAAGTTGGAATAAAAATTGCTTTAATTCAAATAAAAGTGCCATGTAAGGTCAGAACACACAAATATTAACTACAGGGTATACAAGTGAGTGCTGAGAAATGTCCCAGTGACTTCAAAAGCTGACCTGCTATTAAACACACCCTGTCAGCTGTACTTTGAATCAAGACTTTTTCTGTTCTAGCAAACATAATCTCAGAATGAAGTAAGAACCTTAACTGAAATACGTTAAGAAAAATATCATTGCCCAGTTGTATTTCCATTGTTACACTAACTTTTTGTTGCTGCTAGCAAGCAAGTGAGAAAGGCTGGGGAGCATTTTTTTTCACAGAGTGCTTTACTATTTTACCTTCCTTTCTTTGCTTTGCTTTATTTTCTGTTTCTTCCTGTAGGGGAAACTGAGAAATGAAAAGAGCACCTATTTTTGATGCTGAGATTGGGATTTGACAGTAAGATCAGGAATCTAAACACAAAAGTCAGGACACATTTCCCTGTGGCTGAAGTATTATCAGATGTATTGCGTGGAACTGTGCCTTTCATTCCAGTGATGGGTTACCTGCTTGTATTTAACAGACACAGCTGATGCTATGTAAGCAAATCAGCAATGCTCTGAGGCCCTTCACTTTGGAACTGCTTGACTTAGCAGTAGATATTTTTAATTTCCTTAATTTTAATATTTTTGAGAAAATGTATTTGTCTTCTCCTTTTCCTTCATTCTCTTTCAACTTGCTTCAGATATTATAATTCCACTGGACCTCACAGATACAGAAGCATCAGTCAAGGAGAAAAAAACAGTACAGAGTTTTAGTTCCCTGCTTGGGAAATTTTAGTGTATACTAATGTTTTAGTAAGCACTGGTACGCTGCTGTGTGTACCAGTCAATTCCCCAATGATAAAGTCCCTTAGTGTCCCAGACAAAGGGATATGATTATCTAAAAGACAATTCCTTAAGGGTTTCATTGGGGAGTTTTTTTCAAAAGCTAGGTCAGAGCACTTAGTACATGATGTTCCAGAAAGTGTTTATTTTCAAGGACGATTAAAGTCACATAGTCTTAGGAAAGTGGCCTGAAAGAGACCACCTAGACCTTCCCTTGCAGCAGTGCAGAATCAATTACAGCCCTGTGGGTCCTGACAGATTTCTTTAAGGTGAGGGCCTTCAACGAGGCAGATGTCACAGCAGCCCCAGGCAACCAATTCTGGAGCTTGGGCTCTCCAGTTTTTCCTTATGTCTAACTTGAACCTTTCTTTCTGCAACTTATCAATTCTTGTCCCAGTCATTCAGGATGTGAGATGGTCTCTTCTATGCAGAAGCTTTTTATGAGCTTGAAGTATTCCATCATAACACCTCGCATGTTCTCTCTTCTTTGGTAAGCAATTTCAATTTTTCATTTTTCATCATGTTATGTTTTAAACAATATTGCACATTTGATCATGGTTTCCGTCATTTTCCCAGTCTTCTCTGACTTGAACTTGGTCAGAAATAGATACTACATCCCATCTGATGTCTTACCAGAGTACTTTATGTATCTTGCAGGCTAGGCACCTCTTCATATGTCCCTGTGTGGAATTTATCTTTCATGCAGAAGAATGGCACTGTGATTCCAGATATCTTCTTCCTCATCTAGGATCATTAAAAAATGAAAGTACCTCTTCTCAATTCCAGCATAAATACTGGAACCTAAATTCTTCATGTAGCTTTAATTTGACTTTTTTTCTTAGCATTTATGTAAGTAAGAAATGTCTTTTTTATTGATAGTCATATGAGTTCTCTTAAACTAATTTGGTAATCATAACAAATGAGTAGAGGCTAAAAGTATGCCTATTGTTCCAAGGAAGATTTTTTTTGTTTCCTGAAATGGTGTCTATCATCAACTAACATTGTTCTGCTGCAACAATTCTTAATTATTCCTGCAATGAAGACTGTCTCTGGAAAAATTAGATACCATCAGAAAAAGACAAATATTACATAAACCAAAATATGTGCTAAACTGATAAGTGATGTAACGCATCAGTAGAGTAGAGAGATTTGTAATGATCCATTACTCTATTTCCAAAACATAGCTATATGTGGCAAGAAGTCCCGTCTTGTACATTACTTAATATACAGCTTTATTTTGATATAGGAGTACAGATCCCTATATTTCATTAAACAGGGAAACTGTGCAATGAAAAGTATTTCTAAAACACTTGCAGTTTTTGGCTGAATACTGCAATGTTGTGTGTGTGTAAAATATTGCACATGAGGAAGTGTTAGTAGTTGTACTTATTAGGCACAAAATTGTTACGTATTATTTTAATTAATACTATAATTAGAATCTCATTTAATCTCACTTTGGTAATTCTCACTCAAGAAAATTGGTTTACAGGTAAACTACATAAAAGGTAACTCTGCAAAATGTGTTGCTTTTAGGAATATCTCTGAAGAGCAATGGCTTTCAGGGTGTGACCATAATGTATAGTTCTTGCCCTGCATTTTTTCCACCCTGCCTCTTGGCGTGTCTACAGCTTGGGGTATATGTTTTACACCGTGTCATCTTTGATCTATGTTATGAGCTGATCTAATTATTTTAAGAATTTAACAGATTATTTTTTAATGAAAGATGAAAAACTGTAGAAGACAACTTTCCAAGAACTGTGTATCAGAACCAAATTTGACCGTGTTTGTGAATCTTGCTTGGAATTTCTCTTTAATACTTCTGATTTCTCTGGCCTGGGTGCAAGATTGTAAGGAAAACTCAAATGTAAGCATATATGATGCCTCAAGTTCAGCACTAACGCAAGTTTATGGAAACCCAATGTCAGCGAGGTTTCAGCAATTCTTTCAGCTCTGAAATGGTACTATTGGTATTCTTAAAATAATATTTAAATAATGTTTAAATAATTTCTAAAATAACCTATTATTTCCCACCACCATTTCCACCAATTAAAGAAAACTATGCTTGGATTAATTTTTACTTCTAGTAAAACATTTATAACACGTGCCAGGGAAAAGTCTTTTCTAGAGATGTTGTCAGACCCTTTATTACATTCTAGAAACTCAGACAAAAGTGATTTGGACACTTGAAAGGTGAACAGCTTCCTGAATTGAAGTTCTTAGTTAGACAAAATGTTCAGAACTAATCTTCTTCTTCCACTTCTTCTTCGTCTTTACTTCAAACTACCATCTCATAAATGGCTGGGATATATTTCCTTCGCAGGTAACAGTGCTCGTCGATGCATATCAAAACCACCACGGGAACAGCACAAAGTTACTGAAGAGCATGTGGTGTCCCTGCAGACGTTCCTCTTTTCAGTATCTATTCCGGACTTCAACCACAAAGTGGTGCTGTTGCAAAAGCTAACGGTTAATGGGGAAAACCAACTCCCTGCTTTTCTAATGACCCAAGGCATGCATTAAACCCAATAAAATTTTCATCGATTTACATATTAACATGCATATCTTTTCTATAAATATTCATTTTTTTAACATCAAACGTAATTACTGTGGTATCTGTTAATATGTAGAGAAAAATACGTATCTTCAAAGTATATAAAATGTTACATATTTTGAAGTCTGATCAAGGGCCTAATTAATCAGATCAATGTCTAGTAATTATTCCAATTAAAATCACCAGAATTTAAAGATAATTTTCTACGGCACACTTTGAGCAATATTTCAAATTCTTCAAGACAGAACAGAGACTTATTCAAAGTAACAATTTGTTTTTGCCATATCAGAACCTAAGATCCAAGGGCTACACATAAGAAAATGTGACCATTTGGGAGCTTTATTCTTTCTCATAAAAAAATCAGAAACATACCTAAAGTGTAAAAAAAATCCACTTGTGTTAAGGGTTAGCATTAAAAAAGAAAGCACATGCAGAAACAGATGAAGATGTAAAAATATCTAGAAAGAAACAGCTTCAGTACAACAGAAACATCTTTAGAAAAAAGATTGGGGAACTGCAAGGACCAAACGTGTCTCCATTTTCTATAGTTGCAAAAACACCCTGTCTACAATGCTTTTTACAGTGCACACATATTTGGCAAGATTAAGGTGTCACATCTCAAATTACAAGGCGTCTGATTGCCCACAGACAAAACGCAAGTACAGGGCAAAACCCCTCAACTTGTGCAAACTGCCTGGCTCTTATAGGTTTGCTTCCCATCAGAGGTAGGCAGCCACTCTGCCTAGGACATTTACTGGTAGCCGATTTATTTTCCTTCTTTTATTGCTGGGGTAGCTGCAAATGCAAAGTTCCCGGGCTAGGGCTGCCTTCAGATGCTTAACCCTTTTCCTACCTCTTGGGGATCATTCACCAGCCACAGGAAAATTTTCTGTTCCTAGCACTATTTGTCTACTTCAGGACATTAAAAGCTGATTCATGTTTTAGGCATTTCTGAGATCTTACTACAGTGCTGGGGCACGGGGGGAGCAGGATTTCATTCTGTTTCCCTCCTTTTAGCTGAAACAGCTCTAAAAAGGATAGAAACTACATTCAGCCAAATCAGGAAGACAAAATGGCTCTAGAGTTATTCAAGGTTTGAGTGGGTTTTTGATTGGCAAAGCAGTAAGTTTTAGTTGAAAATTCTTTGGAGGCAACAGTAGAAGATGACTCTTTACTTCTGCACCTGGGCAGTTAGAAGGAATAAGCGATGGAGTCAGAATTTATGAGACCGATACAATTTGTAGAGTTCAGACTACCCTAAATAGGATTATTTTATGGTTGAAAAAAGTCAGATAAAGGACAACCACAACAAACAACGACTGTTTCAATCCACAGTGAAAAATATTTCAATAAAACTGTGGCAACTATCTAGGTAGATTAAAATGTCTTAGAGAAGATGGTACAATGCTTTGACAGCACGAGAAGGCTAATCATCCTTACACAGGGAAGGGAAAGTGGAAAAATTCCTTGATTAAATAACAAAAGAAAAAACTTCATGAGCTAGTAAAGGAAGTATTTTTTAAGGAAACAATATGGTGACTCTTAAGATTTGAAGTGCTGTATCGTATCTTATATGACCGTGTTCTTATGGTAATGACTTGCTCAATTAAGCTTGAATCATATAGAAAAGAAAGATGACTTAAGCATGTAAATTTAGAGGGAGACTTAGAGGCATGCAGCTAAATTTATCAGCCATCTCTGTGAGCGATCACTCTAAATAAAAAGTTTGGAAACCAGTCGCTGCTGGTTGCTGATGAACTTTCCATGCTTTTGGCACTCGCCATCCTTTACTTAATGGACTAATCTGCAAATCAAAACAGGAGGAATAACTGGACACAAATCTGTTCTTAACAGTGGATATTTCTCCCAACACTTATTTTTGTGTCATAGGGAGTGACTTTGTTGACAGAAATGATGACCTAAGAAATAAGTTTGTCTAAGATTTTGAAGTAATAAAAAAATAAAAAAGAGGAGCCAGAGGAGGAAAGCTTATGGAATTCTAGTTCTGTGTCTCTATTTCACCTGTTTTACATGTCCTATAATGACTTCTTAATATGGGTAAGAATAGCAACACATGCTGTCAGTTTGACCAAAGGGTATGCATGTGCATGTGTGTGAGTGTGCATGGGAGAGACAGAGTATGGGGACAAGGAAGGGGAGGGAGGCCGGGGGTGGGGGTGGGGGGAAGTGGATGGACCATCAGAGTGCAAACACAGAGACATTCCTGCAATAAAATACTTGTCCTCTGAGAATCACAGTCTGGAAGAGATGGTTATGATTTAATAAAAGAATTCTCTAAAATGTTCCCTGGTGCTAATACTGTTCTTAATAATATGAAAAGATTTTGCCAGGAAGAGGAATAAAAGCATCAATTGGATTAAAAAAAAAAGAAAATAGGCACATGATGGTGTTTTCAGAGCACACAGGGGAAAAAATGACCTTTATGACAGTTTTGTCATTTTCAAAAAAATGCCTCTTTCTCTGAAATTCCCCAACCACACAAGGTTATTATAAATGGTAGGTAGGAAAAGCAGAGTGCGGCAATAAAGGGGTTAATCTGCAGAGCACAGAGCCATCTGGCTGAGCTGGTTTGTTATAATCGAGCAGATTATGTTCACGGGACTCAGAGTTTAAGGCTTCTCTCCCATAGAGCAACTCTGCACAACCCAAGCAGACCAACTTTGGGACTTTGAATGAACGTATTTACATCCACCTTTCTCTTCATGTCGACTTTTCTGGAAACATTCACACGGATGCCATGGTTACTCCTACCACGGTAAGGGAAATTTGACGTTTTCTAATAGGGTCCTAAGAGGGCGGGGAGGGGAGGGAGAGGGGTCCTTTAAAGAAGTATAATGGGGAGGAGGGGGGTCTTGTAAGCAGTAGATCTGTCCCAAATGTTGTTGCCTTTCCTATTGTGCCTCCTCCTTCCCCCACCCCTACTTGCCCTATAGCTTGCTTTAGTCTTGAGGTTCCTCTCTCCTCCTGCTCTGCATGCTGTTGTTCAGGTCCCTGGCAAGAAAACAGCAGAGGAGAAATATGAGGTGCTAAAAGAATCCGATTTAAGAGGCAAAAGCAAAGGAGACTCTTCGTTTTGTTTTAAGAGGGAAACCAGCAACTTCATATATAACAAAAGGGGCTGCAAATCTTGAGCGTGGATTGCAAGAACCAGCCTCAGCATACGTAGCATGCTTGCCCTCAGGGAAAGTTAGGCCCCATGACGAGCAAAGTCAAAATTACCAATTTCTACACCTCGCCTGTCTCAGGTAACTAACTTCACTGGAGCTTTCTTTTTGTCTGTGTGCGGGACACTGGAAACCCTATTCATGAACTTTGAATCAATCCCCATTCTCCTCAAACCCAAACACCAAATTCTCCAGGAGGAACTGGAGATCAAAGGATTCCCTGCACATCTGTGTCTAGGTGAAAAAGATACACTCACTTTGTGCTAGGACGGCGGGAAAACTATTCTTATGCTGCAATTTCCAGCATTTCGTAAGTGCCTTCTAGGAATGCAGCGCACAGATAATCAACACAGACGCACTTATAGAGAGCAAAATAGAAAGCTGTTTCTCATCTAAACAGCTGAAATGCAGCTTAAAGCATCAGTTACTGGCGAGTCCTTATGGAGACACCAAACTGCTATCAGCCAAGAGGGGAAAAAGTCCTTGAATGGTTTAGATAGTTTTCTGATCAGTTCTTAATCCTTCATTAAAATAAACGGGAAAGCTCTGCATTGGTCCTATCTCTTGAACTATAAATATGCAGTATCCAGAGAGGTGGATATTTTGGATCAAATAGGGCTGCTATGCGCACATTCTCTGATTCCTATATTGCAAAACCAGTTATTTAGAGATGACTCTGTGTGTGTGAGGGGGGTTGCTTTGCCCCCCTCCCCCTTTTTTTAAATAGACAGAGATGAGTGCTATATGGTCCAGTCAATTGTTATGAGCTACAGCCCTTCAGAAAGCTCTCTTTGCTCTTAGGCTCATGTGATTTGTTGCATGAGGAGTGCAAATGGTATGTAAAGTTTGCCTGTACATTGTGCCTTCAGGAAAATATCCAGACAAATAGGAGAGACGTTCTCAAGCACAGAAATACCTGATCTGTGCAAGCCTGTAAGTGCAGGAGTGGTGCAACAAATGCCTATAAATAAGGTGCAACACCC
>RSEF01000001.1:91170801-91241489 GCA_003993805.1 Himantopus leucocephalus
CCCCCCCCCCCCCCCCCCCCGAAAACTTAATAATAAAAAAAAAGAAAAACTCATTTTGTGGCAAGGAAGACAAAAGCAGTAGAGAATGGAAAAGAGTTCGGCATGGTTCCAGCTGCTAGTAGTAAAAAGACTGGTCTTAGATACACGTGTCAGTACCAGGAGCTCTGTGTGTGAGCATGGCAGGGGGAGGAAAACTAGACATTGTTGCAGGTGGTGGACCAAAAATATGGGGAGAAGATGTACAAGCAGAGCCAGGAGGGGAGCGCTTTGTGCAGAAGGGTGCTATACGTTGAGGTATGCAATACATGTAGGTTTAGGGTGTTTTTTGTTTCCAGGGAAAGAAGAACTAAATGGTACATAGAAAGCTAAATGTAAGGAGTTTGGAGGGAAAGTGTTACATACTGAAAATAAACTGCTGTGTATTAAGTGTTGTGTATTGGGGTAATAAGGGCAGGTGAGCCATGCAAAGGTGGTCAGCTTAAAAGGGGAACTGCTGCAGGTCAACTGGGAAAAAGAGAATCTTTGTGGGTGGAAAAAAGTTTAGGAGCTCAGAAGGGGAAGTAACACTTGGGAGGGATGGGAAAAGGTGCAGACTGGAGGCTGGCTGACTATATGAAAGGGACATACAAGGATGCTAGGATCTGTAAGGGGGAGCTAGGGTATGGAGTGGGGGTGGAGGGAGAAAGGTGAAAGCACAGGGCACAAAGGATGTTTGGAGGAGGAAGAAAAATGTGAACTATTATCTATTTGGAGAAAGGTATGGAAAATAATCAGCTACATGATGCTTGTGGGGGGCGTCTAAAGGTGACACTTTTGATTCTGTGAAGAAATAGATATGAGGATGTATTTGTGAGGAAGGTGTTAGAGTATGAAAGGGAAGGCTTGCATGGTGATGAAAATGCATGCCAAGAAGAGGAACGCAGAGGAAAAAATTAGCTGGATGGAGACAGGGTGTGGTAATTGGGAAAAGGATATAGGGACCCATAAAGGTATGTGAGGAGGTAGTTGCTTAGAGAAATTTCAGAGGAGGCTGGAAGCCTGATGGAGTAGTGCTATAGACATGTGCTGCCTGGTTGCAAGGGAGAGACAGAACTGGGGAAAATGCCATGCAAGGGCGCTATGAGGAAATGCAAGATAATGGAAATCATGGAGGCAGGGTGAACGATGAGAGGAGTATAAAGATGAGGCAGCTCTTGAGAAGCATGAGAATGGGGAAAATGGTGAGTGTAGGAAACACGAGGATAAAATTAAGGGCTGGGTTTTCTGTAAAGATGCCTGGGCAAAATGTGGCTTAGAGGAGGTATAGGTAAAGAGAGCACAGGGTTGGAAGAAATTTGGTTTTGTATTGCTTTGTAGGCAAACTGAGAAAGTAGTGCAAAGGTGCAGGAGTGTCTTGGCCAGCAGAAACAGGGGATGCCTCCTTACTAGGCAGTTGGGATAATATAGGGGAAGAACAGGCAATATGTTACAGGGGAAGCAGTTGAGGAAAATAATGGAAAGTAAGGACTAATGTGAGGGGGGTGGGAGGAGAAGAACACACACTTAAATAAAAAAAGAGTGATTTTCTGTTAAAAGAGACATAACAAATGTGCTTATATCTTTGTGGTAGGTACTGGCTAAGTGAAGCAGCAAGAGGGAATGGAACAAACATGCTAGGGGAGAAATGACTAAAGATATAAAGGAGTGGGAGGAGAAGGAATGGGAGGGATAACTACCTGGAGGGTCATATAACCCACATGGCTGTACTAAGGTCAAAAGTGAAGTGTGAAGTGTGTGGGGATGCAAGTGGAGTTAGGAGCCGTAGGGCACAAAGTGGAAGTGAATGGGAATGACAGTTCATGTTAGGAGGGGTGAGCAGCTTAGCGTAGGTTGACACACGATGTTGTGCAGGCAAGGAGAGTACCTGCCAATTTGTGCCTGCTTGTAAGGGCTGTGGAAGGGAAGGTGAAAGAAGTTGTGTCTGATAAGAAAGAGTTGTGCACACAACATGCTCAAAGTAAATGAGGGAAGTACGGGTAATGATTGCAGACCTGGGTGTGGGGCCTCGGAGAAAGAAAACAGCTTATGGGGGAGGGAAGAGTGATGAGGAGTGGGAAAGTTTCTGACAGCTTAAGCCATCTGTAGTTATCTGCCCCTTTGTTTAAGGGAGGCTCTTTAAGTGTGCAAGGGGCTGTACATGCATGCAAAACAACATGAGAGCAGGTTGGGAGTTAAGTGCAAGGGGACAACAAGGAGGAGGCACAGCTAAATGCATATAGTCAGTGATGATAGGTGCACAGATATATGAGATGCTGGTTTTATGTGCAGGTCAGGGACATATGCGTCCAGTGAGTTTTGTTCTTATGGGACTGGCAGAGTTGTAGAGGGAGGCATGGGGTAAGAATGATCCAGCCAGTCTGCAGGAAGAAGCTGAAATAAGTGAGGGGCATGTAAGAGTACTGGGTTGCTGTAAGGGACATATGACTGTGTGGAAGTGACAAACATGCACCCAGGCAGCCATGCTGATGCGTAAGATGACTGTCAGAGGCTGACTGGAGAATCACGTGTCCACTGCATTCATGGCACAACTCTCCGTGTCGAAATAAGTTATGCAAGAGACACACCAGAGGTGAGTTTCACGAGTGCTAAGAAGGAATGTTTGCATAGAGAAGGAAGGTAGGGAAAGATGACTAACTGAGAAAATGATTTGGTGTGTGGGTAGCGATAGGACCGAACGTGCACTAGATATGCTTGCCTTCTGCATGACGTGTGCAGTAGGCAGGGTCTCCTTTTAGAGATTTTGCAGGCTTTTTCTAAAGAACTACTGAATAATCCTGAGAAAATCCCAGGATGCCTAACTAAAATATTTGCACCAGCTTCATTTGGAGGCATATCAATGCACCTTACTTTCATGCCTTAAAACTTCAGTATATCACTGCTGGCACACAATGGCAGACATATTTCTCTAGGACCAGTTAACAGGGCTACTAGGTAGTTAACAGTGCTGCTGGATGAACAACCATTGGGTTGAAGTACACATAGGGAGTACAGATATGAGTCAAAGTGAACAAGAAAGTACTAGCTTTCTCCATGGCTTCAAGCAGTACTGGAGTAATGTGCAGCTGGTTGAAGGTTGAAAACATAGGATACATCTTGGGTATGAGAGAGAAATACTAAGGATGTCTTTCCCTTAAAAAAAATCTCATATATTGACAAAATCTGTTCTTCAAATCTGTTCTACAAACATCTTCAAATTGTCCAATTTGCCTAGGGCTTTGGTGTTTTTTTAAGCACTGTCCTGCACTGCGTAAGAAAGTGCTTATTTCCATCCATAGCTGATCAGAAGATTTTGAGTAATCCTGCCAGACTTGCACTGCGAGAAGACAGTCTGATCACACCTAACTGCTAGGCACCCTACATGAAGCAGGCTTTGCATGCTAGGCTTGAAGGTTGAAGCCTCTGGGCCCAGACCTTATGTAGCATCAGTCACATAAAAGTTCATGGATCCCTTTCTGGTGTATTCCAGGGATCAATTCCTGCCAAAAAAAAGAAAAGGTAGCCTGTAAAATAATTAGCTTATAAGCACTTAGTGCTTGTGCAGCCATGGTCTGTGTTAGGAACCCATTGTCCTACTTTATGCACCAGTTTCCCAGTGCAGAGTCCAGTTCAAGCCCTCCAGCTGGATAATTTTTCCTGGCAGTGCTTGGAGTTGGTTGTAGTCAGCGGAAAGCCCCTTTCTCCCCTGGTGGCAGTGAGCTTCCTACCACGGCAAGTTGTGGGCAGTGGGGAAAGTGAAATGGTTGTCCATGAAGCAGAGATGCTTGACCACAGCCAGCGGTCCCAACCACTGGCATCCAGCTGGGCTGAAACCACAGAGGGCAACCTGCTCAGCCTACTACCACTGACTGGCATGGCCCAGGGTAGTGCCCTGGCCTCCCACCACTCCTGCCAAACTGCTGAGAAAATAAAGAGCAAATGGTGGCATCAACCTGCCAGCTGGCTAGGAAAAGGGAAAGGGATTGATGGGTGCAATTATGGCTGGGTTGTTGCAGGAAAGGGATCAAAGCATGAGCGATTGAGCTGTGTTCAAATGCGAAGAACATGGGGTATATGTGCCCGCCTGAACTCCTTTATAGCCATGGTGCAGCCACAGAGATGTGTTTGCAAGGGCTGGAACATCTGAGCGTCCCTGCAGATGTTTGCTGGTGCAGGGCCATGTGTGTGTCTCCTTGCAGTGACTAGGGGCGGACAGTGGAAAGAAGTGGCATGTGGGCAGGGATGACAGAGGTGGATGGCAGCTGTTTCTGTGTGGGAGACAGCCATCCCTGTTTGTACATCTGTTGGGGGGGGGAGGAATAGAGGGATAAGTTGCTTTCTGAGGTAATAGATGGGATGTGCGTGTGAAGAGAGAAGTGGTAAGGGTGGATATGGAGTAGTTTCAAGGTTGTGAAATGAGTGCTAGAGGGAATATACAGACCTATGTTCCTGATTATGTCATGAGCCTTAAGTCCACAGAGGAAGGGGACTCCTTCACAGAAAGCCTCCAGAAAGGTTATACTTCTCAGGGAATTAAAAAAAAAAAACCTCACACCCAAGCATCCATTTCAGTTAAGACTCTCTTTCTCTCCTTCACATAGTACAAGCATCTTGCTGCACGAGCAAGGTGGCTCTTTCCTTCAGGGCAGCGAGCATTTGGAGAGATCAGAACAAGACCATATACTCCTCCCTCTCTTATCTTTCTCTACCTCTCTCTCCTCTCCACCTCTTCACACACACGCAAAAGAGTCTTTCCAATTCGTTTTCTAAGTCTGTGTTTGAAATTTCCCTCTGCGGAAATGTGCGCTAAAGATACTTGTGAATGAGGACACTGGTGTGCTGAGGAAGGTTGTGTGTCTGTATGTGTTGAAACAAAGTTCATTGGTAGTCATCTGGAGCTCAGAGAAGTAGCCCGTTGGTTGCATTTCAATGTGCATGGTAGCAGGTAATTCCACACTTCCATCAGGCAGTGTCAGGAAACCAGTGTTCATGACCCATTGCCACTCTGCCTGTACTTTAGAGGGAACCACCGCCTGCCTAGCCATGTAAATATACAGATTCCATAGAACAAGGTCCATTCGTGTTATCTATTACAAACCTGTACCAGTGGTAATGAAAACCTCCTTGGAGGATTGCATCCTACAGGGTAAGATTTGCAGCACTCCTCCAACATTTTCTGTGCTTCAGCTGTGCATGTTGCCCATAATGGAAGAGCAATAAATATGATTCTTCTCAGTTGCTCTTTCATATCTTCCAGCAATAAATTCCTTTATTTTGGGTTTGTCCCTCCTATAGATTTTACATGTTTTATATTACATGTGATACACATTAGCATGTGAGAAAGTGTTAATCTGGTTAACTCAGAAATATATGTTTCTAGGCTATTCCCTACAGAAATTCACCCACATTTGCCAGAAGTCTAAATCAGTATTGTCAGATGTAACTGTCAGTTAACTGTGGAGTTACAGAAGGAAGAAGTACATTGTGCTCTACGTGAATGTTTAAAGGCTTGTCTACACTCAGAAATGAATTCAGGTTGTGAGTGTGAAATTTAAGCCCAACAGCTGCTTCTGAATAACTCTGTGGTTAGACAAGTTCTAAGATAGCATCCTCTCGTGTGGCTTCTGCCTCAGACAGGAGGTGAACAAGCACACTCACAAGACAAAAGCACCTTTTTTCCTCTTGAGAGATGGGATTTGGACAGTATTTGGTTTCTGCTCCAAAACAAGATCAGGTGTTATGGCTTTTGGCTATCAAACATAGACCTCATAAATCCAATGGAGACATTTAACCAGTTTTCCCATTATGCTTTATTTGAGGTAAACATGCAGTACCACTAGATGCTGAGACATGTGACGAGCTTGGTTTCAGAAACATTAATGCTAATGATAAAACAGATGCCTTAGTGGAATAAAATAGATAACGTATAGCCAGCTGAGTCAAGAAAATGCTCCATAGATGCAAAGGCTACATCAGGAATACCTAAGAAATGCTTTGGAAGAATGTGAAAACATCTCTATGTGTCCTCTCTCTACCATTGCCCACGCTTTCCTACCCACTTCTAGCATGTAAGTGATATGCACAAAACCAAACTGCAAGGTAGCAGCAAAAATAAAGTCCCATGACACCATCTCAGCAAATGAGAAACTTTACCCTGCTCTGGATTAGGTAACAAAAACATGGTCATTAAGAAAGACATGCCATTTCACATGCTGGGGGTCTTTCCTGGGTTTGTACATTCAAAAGTTCAAAAATATTTATTCAGTTCATTGTTTTCAGCACCTGTGACAAGTACAAAATTATTTCCTCCACACATTTCTCAAACAATTTGCAGTCTTATTTTACATGACTGACTTGCTAAATGGATGATGCAGATAACTCCATAGGATATGTTTTCTTTGCTGTTTGTTGATATTTGCATGTTCTTTCACTTAGATCCCCCAACATCTTGAGCAACTTCCCTTCTTCTTTGCTGTTTTCTAAATATATTCCTCAAATACTTGACATGAGCTGTTCTTTGTTTAGTCCCATTCTTTGTCTTACAGAGTGCAAATGAATTTTTTTTTCTTTAAGCCTTTTCTTTTTTTTTTCTTTTACCATGCTTTTTTCAGTTTTCTGACTTCCCTCAATTTCATCCACATATTTGTGGCACCAGAAGGTCCAGGACTAAATGTGACATTCCAAACCTCTTTCATCTCTTTGTCTGGTACCACCTTGCATTGTATGTGCCTTCTGTAATTATACTGACTTTTTGCACTCTCTAGTTCTCTCTTCTCTTTCTCTCTTCTGCTACAAAAGAACTTCTGTGCAATAATTCCAGCACTAATTTATTGTTCAAATCATGCCTAGCTAATTTTCAATATTATGCCTTTCCAACTTTCTCCCTGACATTTAATACAGGTGCTTTGAATTGATTTTCTGTAGACCTATTATCTTGGGGTTTTCTACTCTGAGTCTCTTATTTTCTGCCCATTTTTCTAACTACACTCTGTCCTTCTATAGAAAAATTCTTATTCTATCTTTCCATGCGTTCTATCCATTTGAAGACCATTCCTTCTCTACTGTTTTATTTTTCTGCTGCTGTACCCCTCAACGCTTTCAGATTGCTCAATGACGCAACAGAAAAGAGTGGTAGGTGACCAGACACTACCCCAGCCTTAATAGGCATCATTTACCAGCATCCTCTTTTACGGCTTACAACCAGTTTTCGGGCCAGGTTTGTTTTGCAGAGTAGATGGGAGAGGTGTATAAGCTGAATGTATATATGTGTGGGGATAATGCATGCATGCATGAGTGTGAATTGACGAGGAGGGCTCAATATGTGACTGCGCTGCAAGAAGACTGCATCCTATTTCTTTGTCCTCCTCTTTTTGGCCTTCCTAGCCCTGTCCTTGCCATGTAATACTGCTATATAATTGCTCTTTGTTGCATTGACCAATTCATTGAACCCCCGGAATTTTTCTATAAACTTCTGCCTGTTTACCTGTCAGGGAGTCAGGCATCTTGTCATCACATCAGCATGCTGAGTAACTCCTTCTCCACCTCATCTCTGCCACTCATACAAGTAGTATTTCTTCACAGGCTGGGCTGCCTCATGGTGCTCCCACCTAGTCCTTCCTGATCACCATGGACTTCATCTATTAGCCCTCTACTTTCAGTTCTCTCTTAAGCAGCGATTTCTTTTGTAATACAGGGAAAACAGCTGACTTAGACTGGAAGAAATGAGATCCCTTGAGACTTTGGATAAAACATACTTCTTTTTCCAAAAAAAAATGAGGAAAAGAAATTTTTATGTGATGAGGAATGCATGTTATTAAAATATCTCCTGTTCAAAGGGACTCCCTAGCAGCTTCTTCAGACGTATAAAAAGTTGAAAGCGGCTGTACTGAAAAACTCCTTGGGGTTAGTACCAATAAGGGCTATCAAATTTTTGAACCTAATGTCCCTAAGGCTTAGAAAGCAGTATTTTCAGAAACAGAGTTGACACTTCTTTTCATAAGTAAATGGAAGTTTTAGCATCGGTAGCAATAGGAGCATAATAAATCCAATGCTATGAGGATCTGAAAGTCCTACAAACTAGAAGTCTTTTAAATATTCTTGGCCTTGTAAATAATAATATGAATATTTATACTTTACAAGTCTGTGTCTTAAAGAAGAGTCACCCTTTCTGCTTGGACATGTGTGGTGCATAGCACCGCCTGCCAAACATATCCCTCAGTTCTGTGTGACACCTGCAAATAAAGCAGCCTACATGAAGCAGGCTTTGCATGCTAGTGCTTGACACCATATCCTGGCCCTGCTTTATTTATTAGTATAGGTGCCACCTGAAAGACAGCTCTGGAGAGACTGTGTACTGGTGGTACAGAGTAGCTGGTATAGTCCAGCTGTTTCTGTTAGCAGGCATGATTTGCAACAGACAATTTTATGGAGTGAAACTTTTTCTGAGAGATGGCAAATATCTCACCATACCATAACACCTTTAGGAAGTATTGCCTTAGTGTGTCTTTCCTCCTGGATGGGCTCTATATGTACTTAGAAAAAATGCTGAATCAATTTATTAATACAAAAACTATTGATGAAGCAATCTGGACAGAGACTTTATTTTTCTGCTAAGAGTTTGCATTTTCTCTATTCAAACTGCCTTTATAAGTTTGAAAAACTCAAGAACAATGTTTAGCTTTTGTGTTGAAAGAGTAACAATTACAGGCTCTGAGAAAAGGAAAACAGTCTAAATACTACTACAAGATGAATTTGGGGTTTTGTTGTTGTTATTATTGTTGTTGTTTTTAACAAAACAAAACCAAACAAAAGCTTCAGGGAGTTAAATCTTGCCCTGGGAAGTTAAAATTGCTTTTCATATCTGCTAGAATAGGGAGTGGTCTCCCTTGGAAGAGTTTACATTTTGGGGAAACAGATATGTTTCTAAATATACTGATTTTTCTCATTTTTTTCCGTCTTTCCTCTGCTAGAAAATCTTCCTGTTCATTTTGCTTTTTTCTCATAGTTTGTTCTCATTGCCTCATTAGTCTGTAATAAAAACTGGTGACTTTTCAGTGTTTGCTGTCCTTTGAACTACCATTAAGCAAATCTGATTCGTTTAGTTGTTCTTTGGTGAGTTCATTTGTTTACCTTAATCTTTCTTTGTGTCTCTGGTTCAGATTGTGCCTTTACTGACTCAGCATCTGATGACAGGTTTGACACCAGCACCTCCACTGAACTCAATGCATTGATTTCTGATTTACACAGAAGCAGGAGTCCTCAGCTGAGCAAATGTGGAAATCCACCTCATGGCAGGCCAAATTCTGACCTTAGTTGCACCCAGGCAATCTTACTAACATTAGTGAGACTGTAACCAAAGCTTAAATTTGAGCCTTGATGTCTGCTTTAGTTTGTTTTTTTTTTTAAATCATGGATGCACATCCAAAGCATTTTAGCATGTTGAATCACAGAAATCAGAGAGGTGAAGAGAATATGCCTATATTAGATGACTGGTATACTCGATTAAAAAAATTGTAGCAAATAATTTTTTTTTTCTGGAATTTTCCAGTCCCTGAGAAACAAACCTTTCCCCTGTTTGTTCTACTAAATCTCAACTAAGACCCCCTGGACACCAAAGTTTAAAACCCTGGAAGGCTTCCCCCTTGCTCAAAACTCCGTTTCCAGGTTGACACATCTATCGGCTGCTACACACACCAGTCATCCACAGACCAGGAAACTGGTAATTGCAGCTTCAAGGACAAAGCCAGTGAAGTCTACTGAACTGGAGCAACCCCCTCACTGGGGATTCTGAAAACCGCTTGGCTTAGGAGGTCAAGTGGAATTCCTCAGAACTGGAGAATTAAAACCACCAAAATTCATCTCCTAGTACAGTCTAATATCTCCTAATATGGTATATGGACTTAAGATCTCAGCTAGCCAGACAGCATATTCTTCAAAGCTCTGTCATGTCTAATTTTAAATTCAAGTGACTGGGCTTCCATCACTCCACTTAAAATCTTCATTTGAACACCCATCCAACTTGAGTGCCACTCAGCACTGCAGTATTGAGTGCTTTTCCATGTAAAAGTTGTTAGCAACAACAGAGCCCTGGGTGGCAGTAGGATGGCCTGGTAAAATGTTTTCAGAGTAGAGCTTTGGTTTTAATTTTTTCATTAGTTAACTTCCAGTGATCATTTTTTTATGATGGTATTCTTTCAGAAAAAAGTGAAAATAAAGGGTATCATCATTGAAAATAACAGAAATATTTTAATAAATAATCTGTTCTTGAAGAACAGCTATTTTTCAAGAGAAAGGCTTAGTAGCATCTCCAAAAGACAATTGAGGTATGTCTATAGCCTGGCAGCAACCGGGACAGAGATCCAGAAAGCAAGTTTATGCAAATTGGCATGCCTACACAGTAGAGCACCTTACTGAAGGAAAGTCTCCTGATTCTCCAGTCAATTAGCAAAACTGCACCAGGATAACTAGCCTTATTTCCTTATTTCTGCTTGGATGGCATTGCAAAGCTCTCCATAAACAAATTGTCCAAAGACACTCCGTAGATTGGTGTTAAGATGTTCCCATGTGTAAAGATGCATAGGTGGAGTAGAAGGCATAGCACTTTATAAGCCAGCAACCTGCAGTTCCTGCAGTGCAAGCACAGGCTGTGCCATGCAGGAGACAGCCACTTGGTCTGCCATGTCCCTGCAAACACTCTGAGGCTTCTATCAGTTATTCAGACTGTTTGGTGGGGCATGTGAACTAAGCCACAGTCATTTTTCCAGTTTCCTCAGAACAAAATGCTCTTTTAAGATGACTGGAGTCAGAAATCTTCTTGGTCCTCTAAGGGAACTCTGCCAAATCATTGTCAAGAGAAAGGTATGGACAGCTTCTTGCTATTTAAAGTATTCAAATGTGCGCGCACGTGGGTACCACAGGCTTCCTTCAGCCAGATCCATATATTTGATTATTTTAATTTTTATTCCTAAATATCCCTAGAGACTTGTTTATTCTAATTGCTTTCTGAATTTTCTCCAAATTGACTTTTTTAGTAATACATGGAAACTTATAGACCACAAAGTAGCATTCAAAATTATTTCCTGGATTTCACTTTGTTTTTTTCTGTTTTTCTCTCTTTTCTCATCCACCATCTTCTATTACCCTCCTGCTAAATTTTCTTGAATAGTCTGTTGCTAGCTCTGGAGATAACTAGCTTAACAGAGGCCCAAATCTAACCCCACTTACATGGAGGACCCCACCTAATGGACCCCCAGCGCACAAGTTCATCTTGAGGCAGCAAAAATTTAGACCAGAGTCAAGACCTGAGAACTCAACAGAGCAACTGTTGCAAATAACCAGGGAAATGAAAGTGGTTGTTTCTGCACAAAAGATCTTCTTGATGTAGAAACAGCTTTTGAAATCTGAACTAGCAAAACCTCATCTGAAATTCTGCTCTGACCTGTCTACTGCTAGGTGGCATCAAATGTTATCTGATCACAAGCCAGATACCACTCTTGTTTGTTTGCTTGCTTGCTTGTTTGTTTTTTTTACTCTTTTTGCAAGTATGTGCTGATGTGATGACTCTGGCTCTTTCAATATTTCCATTCGCGAATTTCATCCAGATGAATTATCTCAGGCAAACATGAAAAATGAAACCCAGCATTTTACCTTTGATCTGAGGCAAATAATCGTAGGTGCCATCACCAGCCTTCCACAGGAACGTGGTCCAGAATAAAGGACTTGAAAAGAATCTCAAAGATCCTTCTAAAAGCCATGAAACATTTTAGCAATTTCATTTTTTCCTTCCTTTTTCTTACCAAAAAGGAACAGATGGTAACAGAAGTAAATTCTGCCATCTGGAAAGACTGAAAGATTAGTATGAAAAGGGCCAGGTGTCAAGTTTGTTCAGCACCAGCCCATCTTTGCCAATTATCAACATCAAAACCTAATCTCAACAAGGGCTAAATTATGCTAAAGGTAAATGATTTTGGAAAGCCATTTTTGCAGTATCTTTTTGTCACCTAATTGTTGAGCTGTCTTGAAAACTACAGTTATGCACAGAAACACGAAAGAAATTAATTTGAAGTTTTATCTCTTATATCACAGAAAATTCTCTGCCTTGGTATTTCCTACACTACATTGAACACTGCAGTCTGGATTCCAGTTAAACTTCATTAGCTGTATCATAATCTTTTCATATTATGCTAATTAGAATTTATTTATGGGTAATTTGGACCTTGTTCTTATGGGAATTTGAAATGGAGATATAGCACCTATAAATCTTCTTTGAGTGGGAAATCAGAAACCTAAAATCCATCATAGGTCTGTTCAATCTCTCGATGGTGCCTGATCCACCGACTTTTCTGCTTTAGATATTGGAAATTACATGTGTATATGTAATACATATAATAGATGTATTATACATCTATATGTGCACATGTACACATGTATATGTATATATGTGCATTTGTATACATGTGCACTGACTGTACGTAGAACAAGACTGAAGATGTCCTGTTCCTTATCCGAATAGATTTTTTATTTGTTTTTTACATTGCAATTATGAGAATTCACAATGCCTTCGGTTTTAATCTTATGATTACATAAGCAAGTATTCTTGCTTTAAACTTCCCACTGAAGGACATTTGAGCAAATAATAAAACTTCTCCATACTAATGAGACTGGTAATACAGACCCCCCAAAATATATTTTCCCCTACAAATAAACAACCCGTGTCAACTTTGGACCATGGATCTAAGTTCTGGGAAATCACCATGATTGGTGGTGTGAATTCCATCTTTTAAAGTTTTTTTTCTTTGTGTTTCAATCTTCTTACACTCCTTTGAGGTAAACATATTGCATCTTTTTTTCACAATTTCCACTTGTGTGTACCTATGTCTCTTAAAAAAAAATACAGTAAATTTTAACTTAAATTTAGGGACAACCTTGGAATAAAACACTGTCACATAACACCATAATATTCATTGATGCTTTCCCATCATTTCAAGTTTCACTTTAACTTGGGCACAAAAGCAAAATGTATAAGTCACAAAGTTTTAATTTGGATATGAGATAATGATCCAGATAATGTATGTAAAAAGCTAGTCAACAGTTCCAACCAATACTACTTCTTCTCTTCAACCATGTAGAATGCATACTCACTGAGTTTCTTGGCAAATACCCTCAGCCCTGTTTTGCCATCTTTTGCAAGACAGTTTTGCTTCTTATTTGCAATTCTTTCTAAAAGCTGGAGCTGCTTAAGCTGGTACTTTTTTCCATGCATAATGCAATCCTTTATGTTTCTTTTACAAGCTGGCTCTGATTGCCTTTTGTAAGTTTTTGCTTGTAGCCTTCAATTTTCTCCTATGTCTGCATGTTCCTATGGGTTTGTGGTTTGGTAACCCAGTCAGCTGTGGCCTTCTCCTGCCTTCCCTCCAAAACATACAAATTTTCATAGCTTTTTATTTTTTTTATTTTCCTAAACGTATATCAGGTGCTTGTAATTTTTTTTTCTTAGTTTGACGCCTTCGTGCCCCATCACCACCTGAACAGATAGGGTCCACAAACTCCCCTGAAATTGCTTGTTTGATTGAATAAGTCTCAAATATGTTGTGTAAAATAGTTTTGTCCCAAGTTGGTTTTTTTCTTCGTATGATGCTGATACCTTTTAAAATTTCCTTCGTTCTTTATCACAGTCCACTAAATGCCTTGATCTTCCTCTCCTAATGCCATGGGCCTCTAGGATTTCTAGACATAAAGACATAGAAGACACAATTATTGCTCCTCATGTTCTTTTTCAATAGTGTTCCTTGTTTTTGTTAGGAGACAAAATCTTGCTTGAATCTCTTCTGCTTGACTTCAGGAATGGTTTGGCTATTTGGGGACATTTGGCATCTCTATTTTCTCACTCATTATCTTCTTTCTGTTATTGATATTCTACATTCTTTTTTCTCATTTTTTCTCCTGCTATAATTTGCTGTGTCTTGATGATGGTTAGAGAGAACTCAGACAGAAAAACAAATTAAGGGAAAAGGCATATCTGCATCCCTCTCTCAGAAAGACAGAAATTGAAACTAGCTTTTAATCATTAAATCAGTACTTTTGAAACTGTTCAGAGGCACAGAAAAAGGATGGCTGCATGAGAGTTCCAATCTACATCTCCAGTAGTGGACCATATAAGCCTACAGTCATGATTCACCACAACAGTTTGATCTGAGGGACGTTAATAAACCAGTTGTTGGAGATGTTGTCCTTCAGGGGGCTCTGCCCAGAAGGAAGAAACATGTCTGTGAATAAAATTGCTACAATAGAATATTGTACACAGAGAATTGCTGCATAATTTGTTATTGAGTTTAGGGAAAAAACGTGTTGAGTTTGTTAAGAAAATATCTAATTTGATGCAAATCACAGAGTGAAATGTTTACTGTTAACATTTAAGGTTTAATGTTGAAAATAGAGAAAAATATTGCCAGACCATGAATATCTGATGGACAATATAAACTGTACAGAAAGCATGTTTTACATGAGCACAATGAGAAATCTTCAGCCAGTTCCATTTCTAGTATTGCTGACTGCACCTGGCTACCAAACCTTAACCCTTAATGCATAGTTTTCAGCCTGTATTAATCCACAATTCAATTTGAGAGAAACAGGCAAAATAACATCACATCATTGCCATGCAGCATGGTTGTATCACTGCAAATAGTACCTTTGCTCTAGTTGTGGAGGAGAGTCAATGAGCTTCTCAAAGTCAGACTCATCACCTGTGCTGTTTTCTTTGGTGATGTGGGGCAGAAAATAGAGAGGATGAAAAATTCCCCCCTCTCATTGCTCTTGCATTGAAGAGCACTGTAGATGATACTGGCATCAGCCATATCATCACTGTGTTATCTCACCATATTTAGAACATGTGGAGACAATATGGTGGTGAAAATGGCAATGACTGGTCTAAATTAGTGTTTTCCCCATTGTTGGCACTGCTAGAATCACTTCTTCTCTCCCCTACATTAGGACTCTTTTGTTCTTTTCAAGAAAATTAGCTTCTTTTTGAGAGATTTAACTGCCTCTGGAATCACTGATGCCATTTCAGGGTAAAGTGAAAGAACAAAGCCAAAGCAACTGTTT
Organism: Himantopus leucocephalus; assembly: GCA_003993805.1. Lineage (NCBI taxonomy): Eukaryota > Metazoa > Chordata > Aves > Charadriiformes > Recurvirostridae > Himantopus > Himantopus leucocephalus. Next base: position 91,185,919 of record RSEF01000001.1, read on the forward strand.
GCCACCCTTAAAACTTTCTTTCAGTTAAAATTGTAACAGTTAACAGTAGGATTATTTTAATTCTTTTTTTTCCTTTTTTTTTTTTTGAGGGAAAGGATGTGAACGTTGTCATGACATTAACGGTTCATATCAACAGCACACTGGTGTGACATCACAATTTGTACCAGAAATCCTAAAAGTACAGTTCTAAGAATGAATATAAAAAATGCCTCTTTCACAATTCCTTTCCAACTAAATGGGTGTTCCCAATTGTGATTCCTTCTTTAACTCATTTATAACCTCCTTTATTTCTTGTCAGAACCAAATTTTAAAGACAGTACCGCCTTCATTTATAAGGGTGATTGCAGTCATGTTGTTTTAGCAGACGCAGCTCCTACTGGTATTCCCACCTTTATTCGCTTCTCAGCCATTTCCACATTTCATTTATGTCCCTAATTTCATATTTCATCTAAGAATAGAAGCAGGTAAAAGATTTTATGTATGCAAACACCTCCTCATCTAGAAGAGAAAGAGGCTTGCCAGGTTTCAAACTCAGTGTTCCACTGCAACATATAATAGAAAAGTGGAATTTGCAATTAAGAAAGCAAGCTGCAAAATTTAGGCTACGTCTCACTGATAAAAACAAAGAAACACCCTTTGCAAAATGATTCTAACCAATTATAGGGAAAGACACCTCTCAGGACCACAGGCTTGATACTTCCAGCTTTTCTGAATTAAATTATATTTAAATCTGTATTTGGAATACATGACCTAGATGTTATTCAACAGCTTGCCAAACAGAATACATATAGAACTTCATCAGCTGATGATTTAACTGTTTTGTTTACTTGCCTTCCCATTTGATGAAAGGCTTTTAGTAACTCTGACCCTTGCTATAATCCCTCCTAGATGTCACTGTTTATACAAATTTAGTATAATGGTTATGTCTTCACTACAGAATTAGAATAATTTATATTGGAAATATCTAATTCCCATAGAGTCAAAGTTCTTATTCCCCAAAAAAACCCAACAAACAAACAAACAAAAAGCTTTATTGTAAAGCCTAACATGTGAATTTAATGTGAGCTATGAATTTAGCAGTGTGTCCATGTGTACATAATCTGATTTTGGTATGAGTGTCTGGTTTTGAGTTTAACATAAATTATTTTCCAAGTAACAAAGACTAATCCAAAAAAAGTTGTTTGTTGGCAGGTACATCAATGAAGCTTGGTTTCTTATGAACTTGTGTTCTGTGCCTGTACTCCTTCCCTCAGCTTCCCTCCCTTTCGTTCTGCAATACCTCAGCTTCCTCCTACTCTCCTGCTCTCACCTCCCTGTCCTGTAAGCACCTACACAGTGTTTTATCTCTTTTCCATGTTCTCTGACCACTAGCTTGGCAGGAGTCAGCAGGTGATTTGGCTGTTTGAGATCGCTGCCTATGCTAATGTACAGCCTAAAAGCAACTGAGCTTGCAACACTTTGCTCTTTGAGATAGTCACAAACCTGAGTGTTGCCTTCCACCAATTAGCACAAAACATGTAGGAACTTTTTTGCCCCTCTAGTAGGTTTAGTTAAAATACACTTGCAAATTTAGAAATTACTGGGGTAGATGAGCAGGCAATGTGATCATACAAATTTTTTTCCTTAATAAAACAGGCTAAAAACTCACAGTGGGAGTGCATAGGAGGATTTGCATGGTAAAGCAATGCCTATATTGCTGAAGAATAGATCTGTTCCACTAAATATTTTTATGTTTATTTTGTGATCAAACATAGCTTTTAACAATTATTTAGGAGCTACTGGGGGTCATTCCAGACTGTCTCTGTCTTGGGAAATTATGGAAAAGCAGTCACCTTTTATATTTTTTTGTTTTCTGATGATTACTTGCCCCAAAATAATTCAAAAATGGCTTTACCCTCTAGTTCACAAACAAGGTCAACCTGTTCCCCTGTTTCATTTTATTTATTGTACATCACAGTACTGGAAGCCCTCATTCAGAGCCTAGACCAAAAATTTCTGTGCTAACAGTCCAGTTTGTACAGTTGTCTTATTTAGTGTCTCTGTAAACATAGTAAATGAAAAGGTTTATAGTGGTGCTGGGTATTGCTGTGGGTCCTGGTACTGGAAAAGAAATGTACTTGTCTGGCTTTCTGATCAATACAGCTGTTTCAGAGGGATCAGCAGTACCTTAGAGTTGATAATCATGCTATTGAAGAAAACTGGGACCAAAGCTTTCGGGCTCTTTCGCCCCCCAAAAGTAGGAATTAGCACACAACTTTAACTTCATGAATTACTTTTATCGTATGATTGTGGAAGGGTGGGTGTCTGAAAAATGCAACCCTTCTCACTGGGCATGAGTAAGCATTTTTTCCCAGTTGTATGCATCCCAAAGAAAAAGGTACTACCTGAGAGGCAGAACATTGTATGATATTATAGTGTGAGATCTTGTCACAGGACTTAATCTGTCGAACAAACACCAGCTAAGTATCCCATATAACTGGGTGAGAGTCTTTGAGTCTCTGGGCTGAAGATACCAATTGATAGACAGTTAGTGTTCACCACAGAAGCAGCTCTGAATTCTTTAAAAAGAATTGGATCAGCTTGTTCAAGTATTTTTAAATCCCTAAGTTCTACTAGTATCAGCTCACTGGGATACGTATTTTCATGTTGAACTCTTGCATTACTAATATTTTGTGGTGAAAATTTGTTAGGCAGTGCTCTGCCAATGTCACATCCACACAAATGCATTCACATCCAAACCAGTTTGAATGGATGCTTTAAAGAAGATTTCATGAGCTGTAATTAGTAATGCATTGCTAAAACCTCGGGACTGCATGTTTCAATACTCTCCCATTGGCTCTTATTAGTAACACATTGATAAAACCTAGCACGGCCTTCTGTCATTCATTCACTTATCCATCCATTCATTCATTCATTCGTTCTTGTTTCTTTTACTCTTTGGGGCAGGTTGATTTTTTTTCTATATATTTTTCCATTGCTTTGTTATATACTCAGCTCTTGGGTTATCAGCTGATTCACTCAGATGAACAGAAGATTTTTGAGTGATTTCAGTTGGAACAGACTTTACCTTTCATGTATCAGTTGCAAAGCTCTCTTTGGCCTCCATCTCTAAAGCTCCACAAATATAATTTTTGTGGACTTATTGATATGACCCTTTTGGCTTTAAATATAAAACCACCATTTAAAAATGCCACCTGTGTAGTTTCAGGTCATAGGTGATGCATCTACTTAAAAAAGTAATTAACAAGTACAATCTGAAAGAATAGAAACATTTTGTGCTTGAACAGAAAAAAAAATACCCATCAAAATAATTTTTCCAGTTTTCAGAACCCTTTTTTGTTTTGCTTTCAATAATAATTCCTTCAAGTTCATTCACTTGTAAAGAAATTTTGGACTTTGAGTCCAGAGTGGTTATTACAAATTTGTAAGAATGAGTATCTGCATGGGGATTCTTGAAAGTGGAGCATCTGTTGGAGAGGATGGGACAAACCCATGCAACTAGCAGCACAGCCAGACATTTAGCAGTACACATACATCCAAAGCAAGGGATAGGATGAGCGGGGCTCTTCACAGAGGCACCAAAAAGGATGCATGCTAGAGCTGTTGCCCTTCTCCAAAAGGAGGGCCTGCAGGTCTCTGGAGATGCAGGAGTCTTTGCTGGCAGCAGCTGGAAGGAACCCAAAGAAGAGGGAAGGGAGGGCAAAGGGTTGCCAAAACAGACTCCAAAGTGTCTTGCTGTGACTGTGACCAAGTGCCTACAAAAAACTCTCTAGGAATGAGTTCCAGCGCAAAAAGAGCAGTCACTTAGTGGAGGTTATTTGGCATGCCTGCCTGAATAACAAATACATGGGTGGGGGCAGGGGTGTCATAATCCACTTAAAACCAGTTCTCAAAGGCTGAAGCTCACCCCTTACAGAGACCCAGCAATGGGCACTTCCACCACACTTACGGTCTGTTATTCTGCAAGCTTCAACTGAGCCCAACCTCCTTACTAGTCTTCTAACAGAGTGACCTTCACACAGAAGAAAGAAGGGTGATTCACTGAATTTATTCCTTTTTTGGATGTATACATTCAGTTCTCCACACCTTAATGTTCTGCATCGACCCAGTGATATCTGGGCCATGTGTGGTGGTGCCAGCAGTATCCAAATTTGTGCAAATACCCATGAAACATGGCTTGTTATGCATAGTTTGGCAGTTCAATGTAGGTAGTCTGCCAAAATGAGACAGGAGCCTTATCAGAAGGAGACTGGAAATTCTCAAGCAAATTTGGGAGTTGACTTTTGAGTTAGGAGTGTTGACAGGCACAGATCCCTCTGTCTGGCAATTATCAATTCTTCCCCTTATAGCTGCAGAGCAAATCCAAGTGTCTTCAGATTTTGGCTGGGTAGGAGGTGTGTTCAAGATTTGGTTCTCCAAAGCAAATATAGTTCTGCAGTTCTGGTTCTGAATTCAGTCCAAAAGTGCAAGGGTTGTATTCCCATGCTCCAGAGATCTCAGAGCAGCATCTGTTGCTCATGAAAGTTTTTCACCCAACATGGTAGAAATTTCAAAGCACCTCTGACAAGATTGTGACATCGTCAAATCAGAATGTAAATTCAACACTAGACTACGTTTAATCCAGATTCAAAACACAGCCTAGGAAGTATTAGAGGTGCTGCTGTAAGTCAGTAGGCTGTTTTCCTTCTCAGGTATCTGTGGGGGTTTTTTTTGTCTTTTTCTCATCCATGCATCACTTGGATCTGCCAGATAACTAAGTAGCTGTGACAAACTCTAATTGTGAGGATACTCATGTCTTTGTGTCAGTATCTTGTATGAGTGCTTCAGCACCAGACAATACATTCAGATGCTAGTAGGAGTATGATTGGACACAAGGTGAATGACAGTTTTTCTTGAAGTGGAAAACTTCCTCATTTTCCACTAAATTATTCTGTCCCTATTGGCAGTTTGTTATTTCCACAGACTTGGCTCATAAATATTGGATGTCTGCCTAGCTGGGAAATTGCATTTCCATTTTCAACACCTGCTATGTGCTAGACTTCTATGAGAGGGCTAGCTAGTTTTCTGCAAGGACGGGATACTTACAGTTAGTATTGTTACCCGTGACTATTATTAAAAAGTGCTTAATGCTCATCCCAGTTTTACCTTTCCTGCAAGATTACTTCAGTTTGCTATTAATTTTGAAGTATGTTTGGGATTTTTACTTGACTTTTGTTATCTTACAATGTAACGACATAACCATATCTCATGCAGACATAAAAGATTTTACTCTCTTCCTTATAAAACCAGGGTATGATTTTCTTGGCTGATATCTCCCTCCACACTCAGTCTTTCACAGTGTGCTTGTTAGTAGCTGTTTAGCAAGATGCAAGCATTTGGATTTCATGACACTGTATGTATAGAGGCTGCAGAGAATTCAGCAGATCTACTGAGGTGCTATATAAACAGAGGATATTTTTGATAATTGTAGTTATACATGGTTGCACACAGTTATTCATGGAAGCTCTAAAACCATCATTATATATTTTGTTTACCAGATCTCAATAACTATTTTAGTGAGACAGACAGATTCAGGGCTAAATCTATTCTCTGTCAGGCTGGAAAATCTGGATTTCTGCCCATACACAGCATGGTTACGAAATGAGTACGATGTCTCAGGCTTTTCTTACACAATGATACATAAATATGTAAATGCTGAACTATTTTCCCCCAGCCTTGCCAGAGCACACTGAAGTACAGTGCCCCCTTAGTGTTATACACACCACAGACATAACCTTTCCTGCCTCCTACTTACCATTACCCTAAGGCTGAGGCCTGCAAGGGACAACACAGTCCTTCACAGTCTCAGTAGCCTCTTCTCAATAAACAGATGCACACAGGCATGTATTATATCATTAACATGGCAGATCAGTGCATACCTTGTAGCCTAGTGAAGCCTAAGATGCTGTTTTCATTTCCTACAGTTTAGGAAATCCAGCAAACTTAAATTGTATTTTTTTTTTGGTTATTAGGGCTTTTTAGGATCTGTTATCTTTTGCTTCCCAGTGGGTTTACAAATACAATGAATTCAGAAATAGACATTTATGCATAACTTGAAATAACATATCACAGCATCTCTGTGCAAGTTGTGTCATTGATTAACCATAAATATGCAAACGCATTCTTATACATGAGACACAATTCTCTCTCCTCTTGCAGCAGCCCTACAGTTCTCAAAAAGAAAAAGATCCAGTCAAGAAAATCACACAGACTCATAAATGGACATGAAGAGATAACCATTCTCTTGCTCACAGACTCTTCCCTGTAAATATCTGTTTATCTATCCTGTTCTCAATGGCCTCCAGTGATGAAACGTATACATATTTTCTAAGCAATCTGTAGCATCCGTAGCTGTTAGAAGGACATCCTGTGCCTGCCTGGTCCTTCAGCCAAGCAGTACTGATCTTGCTTCACTGTCACGTAATAGGGTCAGAAATCTGTTCTGGCAATTTGAGCTTATTATCAGGACAAGATCTGGAAAACATGAACTATGACTTCTCTCATGTAAAATACGTTGTCAATGCTGTATACATATGCCATCAAACCATAAAGCAGGAAGATTTGATATAGGGTGGTCATTGCAATCTCACTGGGATTCCTTTTCATAGACAGGCAGGGCCAAATTCACTTTTCTGAATGCTTTAAGAGCCATTTGAGATGCCTGAAACATCCATGTAAAGCTTGTCCTAGTTTTTCAAAGACCCACACCCTTCTAGAGCCTTATTGGGCACTATGCAGAATTCCTTTGGGCTTGTTAAATGGAAATAGACACGAGTGGGTAAACACCTTTGTAAAGCTCTTAGCTCTCCGTGGCAGTTACAAGCCAAATGGTCTTTACTAAACTGTCTCCTGTGTTGAGAGGCTTCTGGAAATATCTACACTGATTATCATGTTGTCTTGGCTCATAACTTATTTTTCTCCTCATGAAAACACAGGTATTTTTTTCCTTAGAAACATGGGTATAAATATAGGTCTTAGTCTGTAGCAAGGTTATACTCTTAACAGTATTTGGCTGGAAGGATAACACAAGTTTTCCAGGACAGATGATTAACATCTTTTTCTGCATCTTATGATCTCTTATTCTCAATTGCAACGTTCAGCTTTATCTTCAGGTATGCACTTGAGGTTCTCCTCCACTTCTTAATGCTTTGGTAGTGTTAGTACCAGCAGCACTGTGCAAAGCCTCACCTGCTATGTCTCACAGTTGCATCACGTAGGGAAGGTTCCTCATCCATATGGTACAACTGTGGAAAATAGAGGCACAGAGTTAAATGACTGATGAGCACAGTGGCAGGAGATTCCTGTACTTAATGGATTTGTTGCTACAACCTTCAAGTATGGGTTTAGCTTACAGCTGGTGGTAGAATAAAGATGAAAAGGCAATTTCCTGTCTCCCAGACTGTGTGAAATACACCTAGGAATGAACCAGACTAGGGAACACAATTGTCTGGAGTCCCTGAAATGGAAGCTGGGTGGCATGTAAGTTTTGCTGTTGCGCTTTCCATAGGAACTCATTTATCTGCTGTGTTCATTCCTCCGGACTATGCTAAAGGTTATCACTGTTCTAGCTTTCATACTAGTTTCAAACATTTACGCATTAATCAGAAGAGATATGGCACTGAACTTTTCCTTGGAACTTCTGCATATTTACTGTCTTGCATGACATATGTATATATCATTACTGGATGTTGATAAGAGCAAACAAGAAGGAAATATTTAACAGACGCAAACAAGCACTATACTTAGCATATGATTTATAAGTTTAAAATGGAGTCCAAATGCTAGTGGTGGGAGCATTGTAAACGGAATATGCAGTATTATGTTTTGCATCACCACTTAAAAATGAAAAATTAAACATTACTTCCATTTACTTAGGCTACAATGAATATCTTCAGTGCTTTATGAATTACTGGAATGTGTTTTCATGCCAAACTAAAAGCAAAAAATAAAAAACCCAAATACCTACAAGAAAACTCAAGTCTTTCCACTTTACAAGACTTAATTGAGTCAGAAACCAACATGTGCTTATGCCATCACAACGTAGTTTGGCCCAAGACATGATAAAACAAAGCATTGCAAAGTACATGAAAGCAAATTAATTCACTGGGAAAGTCCTTTGCAGGTCACTCCTTGAAGGCACAGAAAGTGATCTCATTTTCAGCTGTCTCCAAAATAATGACTTAACAGCACTTCAGTAGGTTGGGTCAAGTGGTCTCAGTAGGAGATGAAACCAATGGAAATACTTTCCAGTGTCAAACTTCTTTCTATGATAGCTAAAAATGGGGGGTTTAATGCAGAATTGCAGTGAAGGAGAGGTGAAGAGTTTTCCTCTAAAAGAAAAGCATGAACAGAGAGAACATTCCTTCAGAGAAAGCAAAGCAAAGAAAAAGTAATCAATTTTTTCTGCCCACTCTTAAAATGAAAACATTAGGACCCCATAGACCAATCCAAATGAAGTTAATGGAGAGATTCCTAAGGACATTGGTGGACTTTGGAGGACTTTGGAGTTATACTGAACTTCCGGTGTTTCATGGACAGGCTGCTGGCATGTGGGTAGCAGGGATACAGTCCTATCTACCTTATTTCAGTAATAATGCAAGCAGTTGATCATAGACCTATGGGGTCATGCCTTGCTTGTCCCATGGAAAAAACTACATAGGCTTTTGTGGTGTTGACAGTTTTCTTCCTCTCTCCCCTTCACAGTGACTGTGAACTGAAAAGCAGGCATACAAAGCAAGACAACACTGTTGGGGCAGACAGAAATCAACAGGTAGAACAAAATGCTAGCTTGTGAAGTTATGGTGCTTGGGGAGACATGAAGCATTGCGGAGATGGAGTGTTTACAGAAAAAATCCCACAGCTCATATTTGTATTATGTATTTATAAATTCCTGGAACTCAATTTTATAGGGGTTTTGATTAATGGCTGTACTGCAGTTCAGCTCCAAGCCTATTGAACTTACTGTACTGGAACTGAGCAAGACGTATACTAGCCAAATATGAACACTACTGCTGGACTGTGATTTAAAGGTGGTTCATTGCTCAAAGGCATTGTTGTGGAGGCTCTGCTTATTGTACATGTAGAGCTCAAAGCTAAAGGAGGGCCTCTTAGAAGCCCTCTTAAAATCAGAGTCAGATATGTGTTTGTCTTGGATGCCTGCATGGCAGAACAGGTGAAGAACAACAAAAAATGCTGTGATTTCCCCTTGACTTTTACAATAATGTGGGTGCAGCTTTTGTTGATGTACAGATTCTCCTAATTATATATTTATATCACTTCAATCACAGTATCCTCCAGGAGCATCGCCAAATGCTCAATTTTCCTATGCTGGTGGTGTATGCCAAGTGTTCCCACACTGTGGTATTTAACATTAGTGCTGTTTCTCCCACACTTCAAAGGAGACATCTGTGGTTATGGCTGGCAAATGCCGACTTAATTGTTGATTATCATAATAATATAGTAAAAGCAGTCTTATTCTGTTGAGGTGGGAGTCTCTTCATTAAATACAGTCTTTATGGCTATTACAATTTGTGAGGTGAAACTTGATGCCTGTAATCTCTTGGTGTGTCAACTGGAGTCAAATGAAGGCAATGTGAAAAAAAAAAAAAAAAAAAAAAAAAACCTGGATGAGAAATCTGAGTATTTTCCAACGTTGAAACTTCTACAGTCCCTTGGGTTGTGGTCTTCCCAGACAACGCAGCCTTTGGCTGTAAGATGAAATCACTTCAGAAGGTGAAAACTCTGTTCGATCCCAGAGCTGGTATGTGAGAACAGGATCACTAGGATATTTCACCCCGCTTCTTACAATCACTTTTTGTGAAAAATAAAACAGAAGATTGCTAATCATTTTTGATAATACAAATCTTCAGAAAACACAAGGAACATTTGTACTCCGTTTGAAAATGCAGTAGTTAAGGCAACTAAATCTGTTTCATCTCACTTCTTTCTGAGTATAGCATAAAGATGAAGCTGCGTGTGAAATTTGGAAATATTCAGATTCTCGCTGTTAAGAGAATAGTCTCTTCTTCCATACACTGTGTAACAACAACAGCAAAAAGCAGCCCAGCCCCTTACACAGAGTAAATCCTGGAAAACTGAATTTGCAAGTAAAAATTAATACTGAAGAATTGTTTCTAAGAAAGATTTTCTCCTTTACTAGTTTGGCTTTGATTTTTTAAAAACATGAAACAGTTGCAATGATGCTGGCTTATTAAATAGCCCCAGTCCAAAAAAATGAAGAGGTATAGAATTGCTGAAATTCATTTAATTACACTTTTGCAGCATAATGGGCTTGACATGAAGACAAGACTTAGTCTGTTTTTAATGAAAATGTTACTAGTTGTTATGACTGCTTGCATTTGGATGAATGTCCTTTATTGTTGTCTAAAATATTATACATAGGTAATTAGCATGATCTATTTATGGCAGAATTACATCTTTTTTTGCTTTGTTCATACAGGGTTTCTTCAGTACTCATCTTCAATTGACTTCATTTTTCCTTAGCTGCTTTTATTTTCTTCGAGCTTTGCAAGGCAGAGTGGCTGTCTTTTCTTACTCAGGGCACTATTTTGAAAGATAACTGACTCATGTGTTTCTTTTTAAAAAAAACTTTCATTCATGTCTGTTGAGGCCCTTGGTTTCCAGATGGTTCAAATATAAAGCAGCATTTTTCTTGCTGTGCCACACTGTCTCTTGCACTGCTGTGATGGTTTAGTCACAACTAATGGCTGTCAGGAAAAAGAGACTCTGATTTGTTATTTCAGAAGTCCCTGCTGCATGATTTAAGGATACGAAGTGGGTCAGCCACCAGTCAGACATTGCAGCAGACGGTCAAGCTCCAATAGGAGTGACAGACAGTCATAAAGTTGCCATTTTAATGGGCGAATACTGGAAAACAAAGTTACAGTCCAAGTACGTTAACTCTGGGAAAAAATAAAAAGTGGTGTTTTAAAAAGGAAAGGCAAAGACATGAAGAGTGTGTTCATATATCTAAAGACCATCAAGATTTTAGATTTTGATACATCCCCAGGCTTCCCAAGCTTTCAAAGTAGGAATGATGTGAGGTAGTGTGAGTGTATTTGAAAGTACCAGCAGTTAGAGATGAGCCTAAGGATTTGGTATGCAGAAGACCACAATGGATAGTTAACTTATTCACAAACTGGTGATCTGCACCATCTTGGATATAGTTATGTCTGGGAATGTAAGGGACCAAAAGGGTGGAGGAGCCATGAGTGACCTCACTCTTCAACTCCCAGAACTAACATCTCTTTCACACAGTACTTAGATGAATGATGTAAAGAGATGACAACCCCCACTGTTTGATATAGCTGTGAGTATAGTGGATTTAGAGGATAAACTCCGGTCTCCAGTATCTTGACACACTGTATTACTGAAAATATGAAGGATTAGGGAATACCACAGGGATCATGTATTTTCATCCTAACTCATTAAGTAATTTTCAGTAAGTATTCACAAAGGTTTCCCCAGTGTTTCTCACAGCTTTATCAGTCCAATTCCATCTCACCAAAAGGAGACGGACAGACTCCCACTGACTTCTTTTAGAGCTGGATTGGTCCTGAAATGTGCTACATACAGTAGATGCAGCTATTTGCTTAGAAGGCCGAAAATAGCTAAAAGCATATTAACAAAGTGCATGGATGTTAATTAATTGGAATTCTTTTTGCATGAATTGTGTTCATTTTATGGTTCATGTTTCTGGCTGTCAGATTATAAACCAATCACCAATAAAAAAGACATAAATGTTCAAGAAAAGCACAGGGTCACAGTCTCGGATTACGTTATATATTCTGCGTGAAAGGAGAACAAGGACAGTCTGCTTTTGGGACCAGTGAAACTGTGACCACTTAACACTATTCATACTTGTAATTTACTTCTGTATGTCCTTTTTTATGGTGATACCTTTTTTTTTTTCACTAATATACTTTAACTCTAGCAACTGGAAGCTACCTTTATGCTTCCTCGTGCAAACTTAGTGTGAAAATTGGAGGGAAGGACTTTCTGAAACATATTGCAGTGATTCTACACACTAACCAAGAAACATATTTGCTTTTTGCAGAACAAAATTATCAGCAGAAGGTAGTTCTACAAAAACTTCACATACTAAATCTCATAGTGCTACAGCTTATCTGTGCAGGGAATATCATACCGGATTCTAGTTCTTATCAATTCCGCATTCCAGGAAAGCTGCGTCTTTGTCAGACAACACAGTAGCAGGACTTGACCAGATGGTAGATGCAAAGCATAGAGGCAGAGCACTCATTAATACTCCTCAAATATCTATACTGTTTAAAAACGTTGAGACATTTTTCAAAGGCCATCAAAGGACAGGGGCTCTAAAGTTATCATCACTTTCTAGAGTGGTACAGGGCTCTTTGGTAATCCATTCTGAACTCCCAAAAGGCACATTTTTGGCAACTGAAGGAGTGAGCACCTTTAGACAAGTTTAAAGATTCTACCCATGATGCTGGTTTTCCCTCTTTGTTTTCAGAGGTGATGACTCACTGGAAGAAATTGAACACATTTATGTTCTTTCTTGAACTCACATTTTGGCTAAGTCATCACTGTGAGGTTTCGCTATGTGTAGGAGGTGCAGATCCACAAGAAAACTTCACTGATATTTTTGCGATCACCACAAACAATTTCTCATCAATAACAAACAGGAGTCGAGTCAATACACATTGTTTCTGGTGTTTACACATGGTCATGTAAACACCTATTGAGAATTAAGACGGTCACATTTTGATTTAGCTGAAATTGATTTTACACAGCCTTATGTAAAACCAAATAAGGATCTGTGATCAAAAAGTAGTGTCTGGATAACTTCTATTAGCAAAATCAGTATCATGGAAAATATGCCCAAATACATGATCTACCATACCATCAGCAAAACCCAGTTAGTATCCCTCTGGAGGTCAGGGGTGAGTAGGTTCACACCTTTCCCAAGCACTATTCAGGCTACCCACAGACCAGCTGATCACTGTCTACATCAATCATGAGTCTGCCAGGTCTCGTCTAGCAATATAATTTACAGCTATATTCATGTAAACCTTTATTACAGATATTCTGTAGCTGGGAAAATAGTGGTAAGCAATAATCTAGCTTTCCCTAGGTTTTATTTTTAGTTTCTGTGACACATATGAGTGAAATGCATAGTTGAGACAAATATCTAAATATATTTTTGCCCATACATGAATAAATGCAGGGAGCCTTGGGTACAAGAGCTGTCTTCATCTCTCACAGCATCTACCACAACAAATACAGTCTCTCAGATTTTACGATGTACGCAACAGTATCATTGAGACAAAGCTAATTAGTACTATCATTCCCATTTCACAGGCAGAAAAGTAGCTTTAGAAAGCTGGATTCTTCTTTCATTTCAGAACCACTAAAGCACTCTACCTACCCAAGGTCAAAACTACAACGAAGGTGAAACAAACATAAACACTTCAAATGTGCTAAGAGTCAACTTCAGCAAATACATCTCTGTATACTAAAACTAACATGTTTTGTCTTTACTGGTATAACTTTGTGGCAGCTACATGTTCACCAGTAATGCTACAGTAAAAAAATGAAGTTAATTTTAGTAAACAAGTCCTTAATGTTTTTCCCAAACTTATAAAGGCAATTCCCAGGGGAGCTAGGAACTGAACACAGGTTAGTGACCTTAACCACCAGAGACTCCTTTCTGACTAGTTAAACACTGAGAAGAGGTCCTGCAAAATTTCTGGGAACTGTCAGCTTTCAGTTGGCTTCAGCAGTACTTGAAGTCATGTGTATTTGGAAAGCCACAAATGTAGTCTACATGATGCTGAAGCCTAGTTCTGATAAAACCATAGACATTTGTAATGTTTTTCTAAAACTGCATGAAAAGCCAGTCAGTTAATTGCGGTAGATTTTTTAATTATTATTGCTATTGCAATAACATCTGGAGGCCTTCATCAGGATCTGGCCTCACTGCCCCAAGACTGTGTAAGACGCAACTTTTCTGAGTTATAGTCAATGAGACCCCACAGACTTCATCATGTAAGGGGAGAGGAAGTGGGGACATGCTTCTGGCATCTGGGGCTGGCAGGCTGCCAAGATGCTCTGGGATTGTCCGATGGGCACATGTCCAGTCAGGAGAAGGGCCATAGCACAAGGCTGCAGCTGAAAATAAAATCTTCTTGTAAGGCTGCTTTCACACACAATCCCATGAGGTGAAATACTCAGCTGCAATACAGGCACATGACATTTCTCCTGCTCCATGACCTCAGTTAATCCAGCATGTAGGCTCACAGAGCAGGATAGAGGCCACAGTGGTGTTTGATAAAGACAGGAGGTTTGGCCTTCCCTGCTCAGGAGTGATAGGAGCCTCACGATTAGTGCTTAAGATCTGATAGAGCTCACGTACAGGCATGAAGTAAGACATCAGTCTCCATTCCACAAAGCTCAGAATACGACAGAAAAGATTTAACACATGGCTTAAGAAAACAAGGCAAGGGAGGGGAAAGGCTGACAAGAGAAGGCGGTATATTTATGTATGTAGCTGGGTGCTCAATTCACCGACATGCCCTCAGGCAGTCTATACCTGCAAACACAGCAGTAAGCTGTACTTGTAAATATATATTTTTGCTTACTCAAACTGTAAAGAGTGATGACAGCTGGGAGAAGAGCAAAGATGGGTAGGAGGTAGGAGAGGAGAGATTTTTTTAAAATTTATCATGAAGAAATATATTTTTCAATCTCAGAACTGGTGAAAAAGTGCACTGGCATCAAACCATAAAACAGTTCCTGCATGACACGGGCTGACAATCAAGGTTTGTTGTTTTTTTTCCACTGAATGATATCATTTCACAAAGCATTGGATCATTTTCAGCGAAGAGCCAGATCCTCAGTGATGCAAATCAGAGTAATGACACTAGTCACTAATGCTGTATCACAGAAGATCTGGGCATCTAGGCAAAATTCAGATGCCTGTTTTGTCAAACAAAAAGGACTTCCAAGGCTTTTAAATACTTGTCCCTCACATCCTTTGGACAATAACATTAGTTCTTATGATTCCATTGTAATGATATTATCCTACAGGTCACTTGTTAATATCTAGCAATCAGAAGAGATTCTCATTTTGTAATAAGCACACTGTACAACCCAGTCTTCCCAAATTCTTGAGAAGATTTTCATTCAAAAAAGTCCAATCAATTAAATTCAAACCGTGTGGAAGGAAAGCCTATTCACTTCAAACAATTAAACAATTTGTGTTTTTAAACATTTTTTTTTTGTTTATTACTTTTAAAGTTCAAGTCAAGCAAACTGTTTTGATCTGTTGAACCCAAAATATTTTCAGATGGTCAATTTGTAAACTTTTTGACATTGACCCACATTTTTCTTGCCAAATTCATGACTTTTAAGTCTTTGAGACTCCCTCAGCTTTTGGCATTCCTCTTCTCAATTTTAACAGTACTTCAACCCCATTTCGTTTCATCTTTGTGACTGAAATATGCTCCGGTGATTTAAAACATTTTTAACCTCTTGCAATCCCAAGATTTAGCTTCAAGAAGAAGCTACTACTTGCTTTGTTTATTTGTTCTATGTTTTTAACCTTGTTTATTTCTTTATGTACAATTCTACTCGATATAGGTTCCTACACTCTTCTCATCAGCAGAGTATGGGACTGCACTTTGATCTGGTGGGATTTTTTGAAATTTTCTTGTATTTCGAATGTGTATTCTACTCTTCTTTATGTTAAAAAAAGACTGGTCAGTGAAGTAAGCTTTTTTCTGGGCTTAAACAGGCAGACAGGGTCCTGCACTCTACCCAGAAAAGTTAGCATTGCAGTAAACATTTCTATTGAGGAATCCTTTTCACAGGATTTCTCAGCCCTTCATGAAGGGCTTGAAATCAAATGTCATATAGGAACAAATTAAGATAATGATAAAGAACAAAAATACACAAGAAGCAACTTGTGCATGTTCTGATTGTTACACAATTCAAGCTGTAATGAAAATGCTAAATCAAAGCACAGGGTCTCTGTACCATGGCATACTGAGTTCAAAACTGAGATCCTGACACAAACTTTGGCTTCTTGGTCTTTATTTATGCCAGAGAGCCAATTTGCACTCAAATGCAAGACATGCACTATTCCTGAACACTACAGAAGTGGTGCATCTGAAATCATGTTTGAGGGGATGTCAGACTGCCATTCTCTCACTACCAGAAAAATTCCAATACATGTACCTAAGATCCTAACACCAATTTTTCTGTACACCTTAAATAACACCATCTCAGCATTGCAGAGCTCTAAGTGACTATACATCAGCTCAAGAACTGGAATAGAGGTATAAACCTCAATTGTTCCCTGCTAATTTGCTTAATTTTCTGCATTCAACGCCTGGCATGCTTTGCCCACCTGGGCTAAAGTTTTCAGGAACTTCTTCGGAGTCAGAAAGTACCTGCTTAACAACATGGGAAGAGGGGCCTATGTTTTGCAGCTCCTATCTCTGTCTCTGGAAGCCTTTCTGCGGAGATGGCAGAGAGCAACATTTTCTACTGTTGCTCAGGATTATTGGTGGAGTAGACATCAGGAAGAACTGGGGCCGTGGCAGAGAGGATGAAATAACAGTTGTGTGCACAGGCTACAACAATGATAATGGGGCAAAAACCAGAAGTGTTTCTCCATGTCTTAGCAAAGTATAGCCCAACTCACCCAAATTACAGCAATCTCTGTAAGACATGAGGCTTATGTAGTGATACAGTCTGTGTGTCTGTTCATAAGTCCCTCCCAATAAGTTGTGAACTTGGCCGTTGTTGAGAGAGGATCTTAAGCTGTTTGGCTTTTATGAAGGTTGTGGAAACAGATGGCCAGAGAGAAGATGGGAGCGCTATGCTAGTGCTCCCACTGAGGGAAGTTCAGCCAAGAGAGAGAAACATGGAGACCTCGGTACCAGACAAACCACACAGCATAAAAATTTAAGAACATCTGAACTACAGCAGGAATTTCAGTTGCAGTTTGACACTAAGCTACAGTAAAACAAAATTCATTAATGGTGCTACTCAAGAAAGTGTACTACTGCAGACTGATTTTAGCCATCGAAAGCTCAATGGGCAATATCTCAGCAGGTCCAAACCCAGAAGCTGCTCTGGCTACTGCTTACATTGGCTCATTTCAGTTCTACTCTCTGTCACACCACAGGCTTCCTGTGGGTCTTGACCAGGTCAGCTTGTCTCTTTGCCAGACAGTTTTTCACCTGCAAAACAGGAATAATTGGAGCACAGTTCAGCTTCATGGGAATATCATGAAAGTAAATACTATAAAGATACCAAATCACAAGTTTTATAAAGTTGAGGAGAACAGAAGGGGTTGTCTAGAGCCACAGTTCTGCCAGTTGCCTCTGCCAACAAAGCTGTCTAATGGGATGACAGCATATGACAAGAAAAGGGATATAGCTACCAACAGAGCCATGCCCTTTCCCAAGCATGAGCTATACAACACAAGGACTTTGCAGCAGCATGTCTGTGTCCGTGCTGTACAGGTAGAGCTAGTCTGACAAAGATTTTTATTTTAAAAAACAAAAGCAAAAACTCTAGATCTGGCCTGGGCCGACAGACTTTTTGCCAGGTTGACTCCATCAGCCTAGCACTCCTTGTAAGAAAACAACCATCAGAGGCATGATCATGGATAGATATAGCTACCTCCCACAAGCAAAGCAGGCTAAAGGAGTAAAAAAACATTTTTGCCAGGACAGATTCAGAGAGTCTTCTGCTCATAGGCTTGTGTTGAAGGCAAGAAGAAGTAGTTCAGTCCTGACTGATCCTGCTACAAAACAGTGCATTTTTTAGATAGGGTCAGTCAAAACTGCATAGTTTGGTGCAACTGGTGCAACATTTCTATGCAGTTCATTTTAAAACTCTTTCTTTGATCCCTTTTCCACCAGTAGAGCAACCACAAGCTAAACTGTTAGCAAGCAGATTAACTGACCAAAACCACTGTGCATCAGGATTGCAGATTTGAATATTTGAAGTATGTGAATATTGTGAGAACAGAATCAGAAAGAGAGGGAGCCCCTCTTTGGTCACTCGTGCTTCGTCTGTACAATTTTAACTGTACCAACTGCAGTAGAGCTTGCCATAGTCTAAACTAGTGTTAGAGAAAGAGGTGAGGCACAGGGAACATCAGGAGTCCACAGTGAAAATTTTTGAATTAGCTAGTGAACCGACCAGTCTGGACAATTTTTAAGTGCATACATTTCTTACACAGAAGTCTGATGGGAAGATGGGAAGACATAAAGAAGATCATGCTTGTGAAGATGCTAAATGCAATTTATTCCAAGGAAAAAATATCAAAGGAAGTATTTTCCCAGGAAGAAATTTATATTATATGCAAAGCATAGAAAAATACTTGGAAAGCCACTGTTAACAAAAAAAAATTCCCCTTTGTCATCTACTCCAGAGAATAACAACCAATAAAAAAGAAGATAATAAGCTTCTGTGTTGCATTACTTTAACAATTCACTTAAATGGAAGCAAGTAGTATAACAATGAACTGAGTCAGAGAACACTGTTCAATTAGATGTAGAATTTAATGGAGTTTATAATAGTAACACTTAGAAAGAAAGGCTTGGTTGGGTTTATTGTCATGGAAAAGGGAAAAAAGGTGTGGTGAGTTAAATGACATTTATAAAATAGGAGAGTCTGATCAAACTGGTCCACATTAGTGCTCCACAGCAGTAAGACCTTAAAATTATGTCATGGAGATGAAAGGAGAATTTAGTCTAGGCTATTTCATACAAAGGCTATGTGACATATGGAACATGTTACCCTAAAGAGTAACTAAAACAAGGAGCATGAATGTTTTGAAGAAAGAAAGTGACAGGGAACTGCATAAGGAAATTTCAAACCATGGAAGATTCAAAAGGAATACAATTCCTATTTATTTAGGTATTTATTTAGGTAGTCAACTATTATCTGCATTCTTTGGCAGCAGGGTTGGACTAGATGATCTCTGATGGTCCCTTCCAACCCCTACAATTCTGTGATTCTGTGATTCTGAAGGGAAATTACGATAAGCATTATTTCTCCTTCTTTCCCCCTTCCTAACTGTGGTGTTTGTGGGATTTAGTTTGTTTTGTTTTCATTAGAAGAGCTGCAATTTTGCCTTCCCTGAACACAAAGGACAGGAGCTAATAAAATGTTAATGGCTGTGTATTTTCTTCCAATACGTAATTATTTAAAATCTTCATTCTTTGTGTTTGTTTTTGCTTTCACAAGGAGTTTTATGGGCATGAACGTTTTTTAGTACAAAATGGGCACTTTAATTCTTCTTACATATCTGGAAAAACTTCATATTCCTGAGAATGTTCTCATTAGTCTGTCTGGAATTAGACACCGGCAAACAATCACCAGAACAAGCCATGGGACAATTTGTGATAGTACTGCTGGTCCTGTCCTGCTGTATTTGAGATCCTTGAACAAGTTCTTACTCAACCTCCCTGCTAGGCATGTCAGATACTGTCTCCTGCATTACACATTGAGCTAAAGAGTTATAGTGCTTTTTTGATTACTGTATATCAAGTGCCAAACTGTAACATAATGTTTTAAGATAGATGCAAGGACTAAATTAAGTAGAAAAAGAGAAAAGCCGAAAACAGGCCAAAATTACAACCTCTCGTCTGAACCCTTTCAGCCTGTAGGAGAAACCCAATTTCAACCACACCTTCAGAATGGCTAATTCACAGTGGTGCAAATTTACCTCACCTAACATAAAGCATATCCTTTAGACAACTCAGCACAGATAGCCAGGATGGAAATTTTCCTTCAGTTTGCACACCTGAAAGGATTTGAAGTTAACCCGCAGTGATGTGAGGGGGTTAAATCCCTTAATGCAACTGTGAGGTTTTGGAACTGAAATTGAAGGAAAATATTGAGAATTAATCCAGAATTATGACCTCAGTTATATGCTACTAAGTCTACAGTCGCCTTTCTGCGTGACCAAAAGCAGAATCTGGCCTCGAGCTTTAATTTTTAAGAGCTGCATATACACATTTGTCTCCAAGCATAATACCATTTAAGAATTTAAAATGGGAATAAATGCTGTTTGCAGTTTTCCTTCATTTCTAGCAGTCCCAAAATATGTGTCTTATCTTTTCAAAATAGCAAGCATAGTATTTTGCTTGTAAATCCAGCCTCTGCACATGTGTTTGAGTGACATAGTCCAGATGATTTGAATCCCCCAGTCTTGACCTGCCAAGTTCTCTTCTGCTTTCCACTCACCTGTGTCTTAAACAAAGCTATAGTGAAATTTGAAATCACAAACTGTAACCCTATATGCATGCTAACAAGAAAGACGCCTTCATGACATGGTCAAGACACGTCTGAAGCTTGATGTGCTTTCAGCCCAGAGATGTAGGTTTAGGGTGAGATGATGGGAGCATGTGGTAGAAAAGAGGTATGTGTGTGTTTTTGCCTTTTTCTGGGAAGGCACAGGATATATTTCCTGAGTATGCATAGGCTTCCCATTAGTGCCAGCCACAGGAAAATTTGCCTTCCATTGAAAACGCCCTTTACTCCTGCTTGTAGCTCAGCAAAGCTCTTTGTGTTCCCATTGTCAAAAAGGCCTGAAAACTTATCATTCCCTTTATATCCCGTTATCCCAAGCTGTTGAACTTTAGTAAAGAGGTTCCCCATATGTTTGTCTCCCAAAAGTTCCTAAGGATGTGATTGCCTTGTTTTGTTTTTGCAATGGGCTTCCTTCCATATTTTCTAGTAACAGACTGAGATCAGGTCAGGAAGATGCTGGTCTTCCACAGGTTTCGGTGAACATGCTCCTCCATTTTCTAGCATTGGTAGTATTGTGTATCATTTTACCATGGGTCTTTAACTTGGAAGCTGTACAGAATGCACTTGCTAGGTTAAACTCACCACACATTGCCAGGGTCAGTACCGAGTCAGACAGGAATATAAGAGGGAGGAAGGGAGGGAAGAGTCTCCCCCTGGCTTTGCTCCCATGACTGTTAAAGTTCAGCTTGATCAGTGCAGCTCTGCCTGTAGCAAGGAAAGCAGGGGCTGCTCACCCAATACTGCCTGCTGAGAGGAAGGGGGTGGAGAACGGGTGTTAAGATGACAGAAGTGCAGAGAGCCCAAGCTTCACCCCAGTCTGCTTCCTTGCTAGCCAAAGTAGCTGGCTGGGAGCATGGGAGAGTAAACTGCTCCATGAAAAAAGAAGAAAAAAGGAAAAAAAAGAAGAAAAAAAAAAGAAAGTTGAAGTAATTGACTCTTGTAGCAGAGCAAAGGGAGTACATGGTGGTGGAGGGAAAATAGAGAGGAACTGACTCTGACTCACAATATATTCTGTACTCCGCTCCTGGGGAGATGCAGCTGTGCATCTCCCCTTGTATAGGCTACACTGTAAAGTTACACCATCGTCCAAAGTAAGCATCCCTAATTCTCCCACTTCCTGAAGTACAACAGCATTTGGCTCCTTTTTAATCAGGGTTTCTACTGTGCAATTTGAAGTCTAGGACCAGGCTTTTCCTATGTGCAGAATTAAAAATCTCTCCCTTGATTGTTTTGTTGGTTCCTGGGGAAAACTACTGAACTGTTACAGCCGATTTACATTGGCTTGCTCCTTTTTTAAGGCTGATTCCAAGTTATTCTTAATTCCTCAAGGCACCTGAGATCTTCTGCATGAGCCAGCCATGGACACCTTTGGCAATGTTTTCCACATCCTTTTCCCGCCCTTTGCTTGCTTCCCAGTTACTTCTGACTTCACTAGAGTAAGGACTGTTTCCCTTTTCTACCACTTCAGTAGGAAGAAATATGGCACGGAAGTACTTTTGATTTTGGCCTGCTGACTCAATGGACTTTGGTTGAGGCCAGCAGAGTGTTGGGAAGAGCCTGAAGGAAGAAGCTGGTTGGGTAAAACCAATCACAGCCTAGACCTCACGAGAGGAAGGTCTGAATATCCAGTCTCCTATTCTCTACTCACGTTACCTTGGGCTCGCTTAACCTTGGAAAAGTCACATAACGTGTCTGAGCTTTAGTTTCCAAACTGTAAAACAACAACAAAAACACTTCATCACCAAAGCCATTCTTAATTACAAAAAAAAAGACCAACTTCATGCTGCAGCATTGCCATGCCTGCAGCAAGACTGCCAGCAGCCTTCTCTTACCCTCTGTTAGCTCTCACGCACTCACAGCATCTGCTCTTGCAGTGAAGGTTGTGTGTTCAAGCGTGATTTCTTGCCTCTAACAGCAGTGAACACCAGACCTCTTACAAAAGGAGGAAACTCCCACAGCAGCATCTCCATAGCTTGTATCTAACCTGAAAGCCAATGATCCAATGGTGTAACTAACCTTTGTGGTGATCAGATGTCAGTAGGACTCTTTCATGAAATGTATAAAGTATGTATATGTCAAGAGGTGAACAAAGGACTGTTAAAAAAATTACTTTCTATTCCTAGCTCCCATACTGTGAGAGTTACTTTATTCTTGCCCTTCTATAGACAAAATTTTCATCACCAGAATTTCGTCAGTAAGAAGAAATTTTCTAAAAAGACGTACTAGTTACTGACTGTGTAAGGAGAGGCAAGGCCAATTGCTGTACATCTCATTTGTCTCCTTCCCATGCCCAGTTTAAAACCTGATTTTCTATCAAATATCTGGAGATCATATGCCTGGCAAGAGACAGCATGTGTTAAAGTACTCCCAGTTTTAAAATTCTTCTTTCAAAGATTTTTGGCAAGGAGGAGGTGGGAGGCATTGTGTATGAACAGCAAAATGGCATCTGGATCAAAAGATAAGAAAAAGCACTGTGGTTTCCAAGAACCAAGGCAGTTTTCAGATGAGTTTTGGACCTGGCAGAGGTGCAGAGCCTGCCTTAGCACAATAGGAGAACACAGAGACCACCCTTTGACTTTGGAAGGGAGGGCTTAATTCTGCAAATTAGCAGAAACTTTGGATGCAGTTTAGCAGAGCATTCAACCATGAGCTCAATGCGTGAGCAATCTACATTTCAGTGGGGCAACTCACAAGCTTAAAAATCATACACTCTGCTAGACTGGGACCAGAATACTCTCACCATCCTTGAGCATTAACCCCTCAATATAGTCGAACTCACAGCGAAGTGTTAACTGAGAGTTAAAATTAGAAAGCTGCATACTGGAAATTTTATCCACATGAACATTGATGAACTAGGGGACCCACAAGTAAAGTTCCACTTCAGGCAAATTTTTACAAGGAAAAAAATGTAGAGTAGCGAGATTTACCAGAACAGTCTTTACCCTTAGGACAGGCCTACATGTAAACAATTTGCTATAAAGTAAAGCCAATTAGCAGAATGACTTTTTTCTCTAAATGAGCAACGGCTTTTTTAAAGATTCAGACGCAATGGGAAGAGGCGCAAGTCTTTCATGGACACACATTATATTTGTGAGCTCTTCTCCATAAGGATTCAAGGGTCTCACTGTGCATCTGGAAGCAGTTCTAGGATGATGTCACAGTGCAAATCTGAGCAAGGTTGTTGGGAGTGGTGATCTTTCACATTAGGCCAGTTTATTCAGCTTATTAGAATAGACAAGCTTTTAGGCGTACAAGCTCTTTTTGATCTAAAGGCTTACATTTTTTGCAAAGAAGAAAACTTCTAACCTTACATTTCCCTCAAACACACTTACCTGTATTTTATCAGAAATACAAGACTCCTTTTCTCTGAGAGTGACTTTAAAAACATAATTTTAAGCTGGTTGCGAGGAAGCTACTGCACCTGTGCAAAGTGCATGGAAAAGGTATTAATTATATACTGCAATGCTAATTTCTCACTATGGTCCTGATGCAAACAAAGCAGTTCCATGTTACATGTATGACAAAATATGGATCAAACATCAACTGGTCCTAGTCACTTTGTCATTTCCCTGCACCCCTTACTGTGCAAAAGCTTTATCCAATTCATGCTGAATTCATTGAGGTCCTATTGGCAGTTTTAAAGCATTTGGATCAGGCCTGGAGTCTTGTTCTTGAGAACTCTGCATCAGATACTTTGCACCTGCAAGTCTAACAAAACTTTTCTATTTGGAGTTTTGTGAACCTCTGAGGAGCAGGGATAGGCATTTTAGTAAGCAAACTTTGATTCATGAAGTGGCCATGGATGTATTTCTGTACAGCTTTAAAGAAACCCGGAGTCATGGGCTTTTGCAAAGCAAACACAGGTGCAGTTTTGGATGAAATGAAATGGGGCTTCCCCACCAAGCCTCTTGCACCATGGCTTGCCAGTCCCTTGGAGCACACTCGGGGTGACAGTCTATTGCGTGTGGAGGCACAGCAAAGCTCATACCCAGTGCTTGGGAGAAACTCTCAAGCAGCAGTGCTGTTCCTTCCAGCCTTTAAGGTACCAAATGGCACCTTAAAAATTTGACTGGGCCTTGTAAGAGGCAGTGTTTCCCTAACACTGTTCCTACTCTCAAGGCAAACATCTGTATTCAAGGGTTACAGTAGAACCGTCAGAAAACCAAGGAAATGCTATTTTTTTCCCCAACAGAAATATCTCAGATTAATTTCAGGATTTTTTTTTTTTTATTTCTGACCAAACAAAAGTTCATTTCATTTCTAACCAGCATTCCCTATTATTGTATTTCCATTTCCTTGTGGGCATGAATTCTGTCTGTGCCCATAAACTAGGTTTAGGGATGAAAGATTTTTCATACTGAGATTCTAACATTTTTGAAGCTGTAACGCTTGTTTTATTCTGTTTGCTTGCTTGATTTCAGTGTTTTCCTAATTTCATAAAAGAAAAAAGAAAATGGAAGATATTAAAAAAGATGGAAGAGGAAGTTTTCAGTTTCTAAACAAAAAAAAATAATTGAAACCCTTTTTTTCAATGTAAAATACAGCAAAATAATGATCTTGAAATTCACAGTTTGAAACAGTTTTCCTCTTGAAAACTTTTTCCTCCTCTTTTTCCATCAGAAAAACTAAAAAATAACATTTTAAAAATCTCTCTTTTTCTTTTCTATGAATTTTTTTCCTACAAAATGAGTTGTCTAGTGGGAAAGTAAATGTGAAAACATGCAGACCATTCTACATCACAGGGTCTTTAGAAGGCTGCTCTTTTATAGCCTAGTAGGAGAGGGACAAAATTCTGATAATCTAAGAGGTCCTTCCCTTTCTTCTCCTGCTACCAAGTTAGTCAAAACCCACCTTTGGCATTCAAAAATAGAACGAGAGCAATCTGTTATAAAAGTGGACCACTTCACCTTAACCCTTTCCATGGCTTCCCTTGCTCTTTCCAGAAGAATACACCAAATTTTGTCATGTTTCTGAGGCCAGGCTTGAATCCCCCCAGAACTGTGGGAAGGTAAGAGAGATGAGTTTCTTCTGGAAGGCTGCTTTCAGCTTTAATTATGGAGAGCTTAAGCTCTCAAAGCATCTCTCTGACGAAAATAAGAGGAACTGCAATTATTGCCTGACTTTAATACAAAACAATTAATCAGCCCTGGTTGAGCCAAAGTAGGTCCAGGGTGACTTGAAAGGTTAATGGATCTTCAAACTGTTTTTAAAAAAGACTTAGGTGGAGTTTCAGTGCTGCAACGAAACATGAAACCAGGCCTCTTTGGTGTGGCTTTGGGCTTGTTACAAACATCTTGCAGAGCTTGAAAACCGCTTTTAATGATTAGCCTAACTTCCCTTTCCTTAGTTTAATCCCATTTTTCCTGATTGCACTCCTTTGCCCTAAAGTGAATGCTGTCTTTCACCAATGCTGACGCTTTCCAGATCTTTGCACTGGATTTTCTGTCATGCCCTTTCAGTCAGCTCATAGCAAAGGCTTGCACGTTCAAGCAATTTCCTCAAAGGTCAGTTACACAACGCTTCTAGTAATTTTTGCTGCTCTTTCCTAATTTTATATTCATGTGACAATACCTTCCAACTTTCAAGCAGCTCTCCTGATTTTTCTGCTGTGCTACAAAAAGTGGCAATTCCTTCCTAGCTCTGCAATTCAATGTCTCAGTATTTGCATTTATTAAATACTGTGCCTTTACAAAGTTTTAGATCATTCCTGGGGCTGATCAGGTATTGGTCCTTTTTAAATTTCTTTTCCCCTCTGCATATCATTGCTAAATACCACTATTCCCCCAGAATGCTAGCTTGTAATTTCTACTTTGACTTTCATTTTGTAATTTTCTGCCAATATTTTATGTCTCCATCTCCCCAGTAGAGTTTGTATTTCTCTTTGCTCACTGCTGTTTGCATCCTCTCCAAATTCAGCTGCAAATTTAATTTGTTTGCTGCTTGGCCCTGCAGCTATTAACAAACAGTAATGAAAAGATTAAATAACACACAGTTTGTCAGCTTAAATTATCCAGTACTGTGATTTAGTTCTGGTGCTTTCTATTTTTCTGTTTGCAAAAGACTTCTCAAAAAAAAAAAAAAAAAGGCAAGTGCAAAGCTTTGGGCAACTCTGTTTTTGCAAAATTAGCACAGGTCTAGTCAAGTCGTTGGAGTTTATTGATTTAGCTAAGGATATGAACTTTAGATTTCTTGTTACATTGGACAGTTTTCAGAGCTACACAGTGAATAATATGTAGAAATACTTCAGCTTTTGTGAAAATAGTTTACCCAACTATGTCTTTAATTCTTTGTCATGACTAAGATGCAGCTGACTGCTCATCTCAGATGGCATTGTTTTTAATTCCTTGCATTGCATGCTTGTCATTGATCAATCAAAGCATTACAGAAGGACTTTCCTGATCCAGGTAGTGCAACATGAAAACACTAACTTGTGGCAGAATACCTGCATGACCTTGGAAACATCATCTGACTTCTGTGTATTCCAGTTTCTGCTATTTAAAATAGGAACAATGGCAGCCCTCCAACTTAGGTGGTATTAACTCAGAGAAATGCTTACGGAGTGCTCAAATATCAGTGACGTGAGAATGGTAAAAGAAAAAAGAGGATGATTTACTATGAGAACATATATGGAAATATATTTGTTAAGATGCCTCATTCATCTCGAGACAGACAGGCATGTCCCATGCAGCATGCAGGGCATTGTACCGCAATTCTATTGTGTCTTGTGTAGAGACAAGAAAACTTTACTTTTGTTCTTCGTAGGGCAACAACAGTTAGCTCTTTGAGGGAGAAAGCAAAGGATGTCAGGGTATATATCTAGGGTAATAAAACACCAACACCATTCCATAAAGTTCCTTACTTTGCAAATGTAGAAAGTAATGAACAGAGTTTTTGACTTCACCAAAATCCAGAAAAATCAGGATCCCAGCCTCCCAAACCCTTGTTCTGACCTTCTCAATACACAGATTAATTAGTCAACTCGTTAATGCAAAATTATATACCATGACAGTCAGGGCAGAGACAAACAGGTGTAAATATCATGTCACAAAAATGTCAGTGAGGAAAGGAATTAGAACAGAAAAAGACCTAGTTGTGACTGAGAAAAGACTGCCTTCTTCTGCAGTTGATTATAGACCTGGGGATGTAGCTAGTGTGGTTGATATTGTACCGGACATTATTAATAGTTGAGTTCCTCAGTGGGATTGCTAGAGGATGCTGGGGAGTGTCAAATGCCTCCAGGGGGGTCTTGAGTGCCCTGAACTCCAGACAATGTCGGTGGCGGGGGAGGAAGGTGCAGGGCCAAAACCTAACAGAATTAACTTTGCACAAGGTGTGAGAAGCAGCTGCTGTTCCAAGTAGTGAGGTAAGCACCGAGGAACTGGTCCTGACCTTTCTCTTGGAAACGGGCAGGTATGTGTAAGGCGATCACATTTTGATCTCTGAAAAGATAGATTTGTGGAAACATCAAATGTAGACACACATGCCGTTGCAATCAGCTGTGTCTGAAATGAATCAATATTGCCGTGGTTCTACACAGCACATTTAACTGTTCAGAAAACAGATTGCTCCTTGCAGCAGATGTATTATCACAAAACTACCCCTCAGAAAGATGTCACCAGTTGGGAAGTGCTCCTCAATGACTAGTAGGGTCATGGTCACAATGGTAATCATAAATAGTATTGTAGATTGGTTCAAAGTGCGGATGAGTTTTTCATACTTGGGTGAACAGCTGTCTTGCTGTGCTTTGCTCAGCCAGTCATTTAAAGAGGAAAAGGAAATGTCAGTGACTCAGTAGGCTGAAATCCATTTCCATAAGAGATTAGGTATATGCAATTCACTGGAGGCTATTTGGCCTCAGTGCTCAGATGTGTCTTCTCTTTCAAAAATGGCCTAGAGTGATGCATGACTAAAAGCAACTGACCTGCTGCAGAAATTAAGAAACTTTGGTGGCCTCATCCTCAGATACAATGTGTAGCCACACTCCCCAGCCCATCTGCAAGATGAAGTTTCAAATTCCTTCACTCTAACTTAAGGTTTGGTTGGCCCTGAGGATAGGAGGGTTAACACTTCAAGCAGCCATAACTCAGTCCCACTTGATTTTGTCTCGGAATTATTCGTCTTCTTAGTGGGTCTGGCTTTTGTGAAAGCTTTAGCTTCAATCCGTATGTGTTGAAATTTCCGTACCTTGAGAAGTGGAAATGTTCAGGAGGGTCATAGCATCTCTAGGGGTATTCAGCACTCTCCAGCAATCTACCTTAATAAATCCTTCTACAGGCACATATTGTACAAATAGTTGATTACTGTTCTGAAATAGCAATTTTTCATATGCAATTATTTCATACTCCCATCTTTCTGAATATTTAGAATGCAGTAATATTTTTCTTGATCTGTCCCTTTTCACTGTCCCCCTAAGCACAGAGAAGGGCTGCATTTCTTCTCAATATAGTCTTAGGATGAGGGAATCAACAGGGCATTCTACTACTTGTTGCTTTCTGTGAGTTTGTGAAAACAGTGCTTAGCAAGCAATGAGAATAATTACATTGTCGTCTTTGGCAAAAGTCTGAATAAGCTGTCAGCCACCACAAAGGATCATTAGTTTCTCTGTCTGAAGAACAAAAGCTGCTCTTAAATTTTTCAGAAAGTGCCAAATACTTCAAGCTCACTTACATAAATCATGTCCGGTACTACAATGCTGACTGTAAAATTCAGCACTTTTCCTTCTATTCCAGTTTCTCTTAGCAATGACATAAAAGTAAATATTTAGGCAGTATCTCACAGTACTAGGATTTCATTATTTTCACAGAACATATTAAATGACACTTCAGTCTTCACCGATGTAGGCTGTTCAGAGACTGATCAAAATAAAGCAATACAGTTTTTTTTTAAATCACCACAAACAAAAGAAAAACAAAGTTTTCCAACACTACTTGAAGTATTGAGATGGAAAGAAGCAGAAAGTGATTTGCCGGAATTTATTGGGGATTTAATTTATTGATGGAAGTGATAGGTAACCTTATTTACTTCTCCTAAATTTAGGCCTTCCCTGAGACACCTACATTAGACAGCTTTAATGCCCTACTAACATTGCAGTGATAGGCAGGAATACAAACCATTAAAATAGAGTAAAACTAAGCTACAGTTGAAAGATCAAACAACTTTGCAATGCATGAGCTTTTCTTTTCTATGGTGTTTGCTTTTACCCACTGTGCCACAAACGTCAGCAATCTCTAAGTCAAACTTGTTTAGTGCAAATTAACAGCCAACTCTATATTACTGGGATATATTGTTTTTCCTGCCATGCTGTGATATGTGCTCCCACAAATCTTCTGGACCATTCATAATGCCAAATTGTCACTTAGTTCTACTCCTTGTTCCTTTAAGGATCTTCTTTGCTTCTGCTGCCATGTTTGCAAGCACTTTTGAAAGCCAGAGTAGTATCTCTGGATAAGGGGGTACTATCACTACACAAAGGGAACAACTCGAAGAGACTAATGTGTCTTCCTACCTTGATATCCACTGCTTTTAGAAATTGCACATAGCGGAGTGTTTTTTGAGCACATTTAAAGGCTGATTTGAGACCCATGTTCTCTCCACCCCTTTTTTAATTACCTCTGGCAAGAGCTCAAAGCATCAAGGGTGGAGTCCAACATCTAGAAGGGCACATAGAATAGCAGAGCACAATAGCAGAGCTGGTCCAAAACTTCTCAGACACTCAGGAAAAATGGCTTTCCGTAATATGTCAGCCCTTGCTGAATTCCCAAAGTACGGAATAGAAAAAGAATTGGGCGATACAGGAGGAGAGAGACAGAAAACAGGGTGGATATCCCCTCAGCAAGATGGTGTCAGGCTGTAAATGCTCACCCTAGGTAGCTGCCTACTCTCTTTGTGGCACAGGCACAAAGTGAGATGCATAGTCTACCATTATTTCCAGCCACTATTGAGTCCCCAGTCAAACAATGAGTTTGCCATAAACTGATAGGTCAACAAGGGATACCTTTTGATGTGAATCCAGAGAAGGTGCTGGATCAATTCTGCATTCGCGCTATCTAAACCGTCCTGCAGCCACATGGTTTCTAGGAAAGAGATGTAGTAGGTACTGCACAGTAAGATTATTATACTGGTTCAAATGGATGTGTTGTTATATCCAATATATACTGAACACTCATTTAAGTCATGTGTCATCATACACCTTAATGGTGACTAGGCTATGTGTCACAGCTGACCTGACAGTCTGTGGAAACAGAAACTGATCTCGGGTACCAGCATTAATACTCTAGCACAGTCAGATATCAGGCAAAAATTAAGTGGAAACAGTCACCAATTACAGTCTTCTATATTTATAGCTAATAATATTACTCCAACTGGTACTGGACTAGGGAGCATGCTGCTGGGCTATGCTCTTATTCTGAGACCTCCATGGAAATGCTTCCCTATGCCTATTTGGGACCCAGACCCAGGACCCAAGTATAGTAATCTAGTCTGTACTTCCTGTAGGAGTGTAAATAGTATTGTGTCCATTTCTAGGACCATTCATCACACTTACTTGACTGTAAACAGTCCACAAAGTCAGCTAAAATGAACCTTTTCAGGGATTTACGTGTGGAAAATTTCAAGAAGAACCTCAAAGAAAAACAAAAATATCTCACTATCATCAGCTAACTAGAAAAAGTTTGGCTTGAACAAAATCTGTCTACCTGAAATGAATCATTTTAATTTTAAGAATTTTTAATGAGAGAACAGAAAAATTAATGTGGAGGACTAAACTCTTGGGAGATTTTTATACCATTCTTCAAAATGCTGAAGAAGGATTAACTTCTGCTAAGGTCCATACAAGCCTGTGCCTTGGGAACCTGGAAGTTAGGTCAGTCTTAGACAGGATACCTCTGTTGAAATCTTTCCTCTGAATGCAAGTCTCCTCTATAGATAACTTACTCACTGGGCTAAACTGAGTAAGCATTTTTGTTTTGTGAATTGCATTGCGCAACTTTTGAAGCATGTCCAGAAACTTCAGAATAATTTGCTTTGAAGATATGAAAACATAAACATTTTAATGTTTTACATTTTCCTCTCCTTTTGTATCAGTTTAAAAATACACACAAAAAAGGTACAAATTGTAAATTACCTTCAATTTAGACAGGCACAACGTTCCATTTTGTGCAAAGAGCCATTTGTCAAAAGCAATATCACCCAGCCCTACAAACCAATATACTTCATGTGTCTTATACTCAAAATAGAGCCAAGGCCATAAACCTGCTGCAGTTTCTCTGTAAAATCCTTTTCTTATAGTTAGAATAGTACCTTAGGTATATTCTGAGGTGCTGGACTTCATGGACAGCGTGACAAATTCGAGTCATGAACTGGAATTTCTGAACACACCACTTACGAACCTTCTAGGTAAACTGTCTTGGAAGAACTCCCTGAAAGCTGTAATCTCACCAAGCTTTGCATTTTCTTTCCAAATTTTGCACTCTGAAACATTTCAGAAAAATGTAAAGATTGTTTCTGAAACGTTTTTACTTTTGCAACAAATAATTCGCCAGGCATAAATCAAACTGCATGTCAAAATTCAGAGTGGTTTAACACCCTTCCCACCAAATCCACAAGACACTTTAAGTTAGGTTCAGAAAAATACTTTTAAGCACTTTTTTTCCATTACCAGGTTTCCTCCATCGACAAGAAAAAATAGCTTATTTGAACTGCTTTAATTCTGAGGACCCTAGCCCTTCCTTTCTGTGTGCAGCATGACATTAAAGAGAGTCTGCAGGAACTCCAGTCTTACTTTTACCACCTCATCACCTGCTCCAACTTGTGTATTTTGCTAGTGCCACTTAGTTTTGAAACTAAGCAGACCAGTGATTACATGCAGCTGCATGTTGGCATGAATAATGTTTTCGGCTTTTGCGCTGAGCATTGTAAGAGCTTTGCTCACCATCCTATGGACTTGAGTATCATACTGCGTGTGGGTTAGCTCTTCTGAGTGCTGTAAGAAATCTGCTGAATGACATCTGTTTTATAATATTTTTACTGTTTTTAAAACCAAATAATTTACTGAGGGAAGACCAAATTGCACAGGAAGAGATCTTTTCATACAGCATGGTCTGGGCTCTGAGATCCATCTACATTAAGTTAGTATTTATTTAGGTATGACAGTAATTGTATGGTAACTGAAAATCTTAGATTTTTTTTTTTTTTTTCCAAAGCATAACATTGCTGCAAGCAACAGTCTAGATTTAGGTGAACTCATACTGTGACAAACTGAGAATGGAGAAAACACATTTCTTGTCCATAAAAGGACAGATCACACATCCACAGAGGGTAGCTCTGATTTTGCTGCAGTTCCAAACTATGAAGTGGGGACTCACTGTTGCTAAAAGGAGTTTTACTTAGAGTGGACAGAGGATTCTGCAGTAAAACTTTTTTCTTTTTTCTTTGCCTTCTTAAACAGAAAATGGTTTGCCTTCTTAAATAGAAAATGGCTTTCCTTTTTAAACAGAAAATGGTGATTTTTTGAAGTGGAAAATTTTCTGTTCAGGTGGTCTGCTAGTTCTGTGATTTCTTCTGGAAAAAACACAGAGTACCCAGAGTCTCACCAGCAGGTCAAGGGAGGGGATCCTCCCCTTCAACTCAGCACTGGTGAGGCCACTTCTGGAGTGCTGTGTCCAGTTCTGTCTCCCCATTACAGAAGAGACATGGACATACAGGAGCGAATCCAAGAAGATGATTAAGGGACTAGGCATCTGTCATATGAGGAGAGGCTGAGAGAGCTGGAGCTGTTCAGCCTGCAGAAGAGAAGTCTCAGGGGGATCTTATCAAAGTGTAGAAATACTGATGGGAGGAAGTAAAAAAGATGGAGCCAAGCTTTTCTGAGGAGGGTTGCATGAAAGGACAAGAGGCAATGGGCAGAGTGTGAGATATAGAAAATACTATTGTAGTATGAGATTATTCTTTTTTTTTCACTGTGAGGATGGTCAAACACTGGAACAGGTTGCCTAGAGCGGTTGTGGAGTGTCCATCCATGGAGATATCCAAAACCAGACTGGGCACAGCCCTGTGCAAGCTGCTTTAGCTGACCCTGCTTTGAGCAGTGAGAATGGATTAGATGATCTCCTGAGAATCCTTCCAATTCCATCTGTTCTATGTTCTGTAACTCTGTGCCTTCACCCCAGAGTGCTAGTGGTCTGACACGTGGTGGACGTGTTTTCTGTGCAGGAGAATCAAGTTCAACTCTGTTCTGAGTCACTTGAAGCAGTATTACAGCCAGTGTTTACTACATGGTATAAGAGTACTCTAACACAAGTTTAATATTTTCTCCTTCAATCCACTACTTGTGCAACAATTTTATAAAATAGGTGTGCTTGGAAGTGAATGGTTTGCTTCCATGATTTATTATTTCACATGGAAAATTAATTTCATTTAAATATAAGTACAAATGCAAAATATACAGGTATCCACAAGGAAAAAAAAACTCCTTAGATGGATGCTTACAGTTCTCAACTACACAAAGAGAATGACAGAAAGATTTAAAAAGAAATGACAAATGAGCCTCTAGAAGATGCTCAGAAGCTAGAATTACAAGGACACTGGAGGAATCTATATATAGCAGTGCATGGCAAAGTACATTACAGAGAAGAAACACACTTTTAGGTCCAGTTTTCAAAATCTTGATCTTGAGTTCCTTTTGATCTTTTTGAACAAGACTCTTCCATTTGGGGGGGGGGAGTGGAAAGAAGAGGAGGGAGGTGTCCTCCATCTGTCCTTGAATATTTCTAACTATTGTCAGTTTTGTTCCACTTTATATAAATTTAATGAAGGAACATCATTAAAAACAACAACAACAACAACAAAAATCAGGCCCCAACCCAGCAAACAACCAGTACAAAATGGTCTGTGGATCCATTTAAATTTCCTACTTATATTACGGAAGCCTAACTACTGCTTTCTGAAAGTCAAAATATAAGAAACCCCACTTTGCTGCTTGACTGCATTCTTTTCCTTCAAGGATACTTTCCCTTATAGCACCAGAGAGAGAAAGAGAGAGAAAGAGCTATTGAAACATGTTATTTATTTGCCAGTGTTTGATGATGCTCCTAGGGTGAAGTTAAACACAAGCCATTTGATGAATAAGAATTTGATGTATCCAAGAGATCTTAACAGTGGAAACTTGACAACACTTAGCAAAATCAGAACTTCTTCATTTTATGCTATTAGATAGTCTGGTACTCTGCATAATCTGGCAATTTTGAAACTAAACCACTCTGTAGAATAGACTCTTTGAAAATAACTTGGGTTCTCTGTGCTGCCAACACCTGCCTGGACACACCATCTCAAGAGCTACATACCTCTGTAGAGAAAGGATCTAACTGACATATATGTTGCTAAGCATGAAAAGAAGAAAAGTAAGGCCATCCTGAAAAGTGCATGAAATATAGATGAAACACTGAAAAAAAAACCCCAGTTGCACCCAATATAAATTATAACAAAATACTATCTTCAAAGAAACATGTAGCCTATCTGTATCTGTAAAGTGCAGATGTTATAAAAACAAATCCAAATTTTCATGTTTACAGCCTCTATTAAACTTCCCTATTTAATTGTTTTTATGTTGACTTTCTGTCCATTTGCAGATCTTACAGGTGAACAAGGTGATGTCCATCTTGTTTTATGTGATATTTCTCACTTATCTTCGTGGCATCCAATCTACCAACATGGATCAAAGGAGTTTGCCAGAAGATTCAATAAATTCTCTTATTATTAAACTCATTCAGGCAGACATTTTGAAAAACAAGCTTTCTAAGCAGATGGTAGATATTAAGGAAAACTATCAAAACACAGTGCAGAAAGAAGACACTCAGCAAGACATGGATGGAGATGAAAATGTGAAATCAGACTACCAGCCTGTTATCTCAATGGATACAGACATCTTAAGGCAGCAGAGACGCTACAACTCTCCCCGAGTCCTCTTGAGCGACAACACGCCGCTGGAACCACCACCACTGTACCTCATGGAGGATTATATTGGAAATTCGGTGGTGGTGAACAGAACCTCCCGGAGGAAAAGGTACGCAGAACACAAGAGTCACCGAGGGGAATATTCTGTTTGTGACAGTGAAAGTTTATGGGTCACGGACAAATCATCTGCGATTGACATTAGAGGACACCAGGTAACTGTTCTGGGAGAAATTAAAACAGGCAACTCTCCAGTTAAGCAATACTTTTATGAAACAAGGTGTAAAGAAGCCAAGCCTGTGAAAAATGGGTGCCGTGGCATTGATGACAAGCACTGGAACTCCCAATGCAAGACATCCCAAACTTATGTTAGAGCACTGACTTCAGAAAACAATAAACTGGTAGGTTGGAGATGGATAAGAATAGACACCTCCTGTGTGTGTGCGTTGTCAAGGAAAATAGGAAGAACATAAATCTGCATCTCTTTGCTATATAAATTATTACTTTAAATTATGATATGCATGTAGCATATAAATGTTTATATTGTTTTATATATTATAAGTTGACCTTATTTATTAAACTTCAGCCAATCTACAGTATATAAGCTTTCTCTCTCAATAAACAAGAGCAAAGGGTGTGTGCCTCAGCTGTGGGCAACTCCGGGATTTTTAGACTATGTTTGTGACACTGCTTGTCGGCAGCATACCGTAACCTTATTGTAAAATCTGTGTAAAATCAGTATTTTGCATTCAGTATTGTCAAGCCAGTGACTGTCATTTAGTAAACTTGTTAAAACTCAGATCAATGTCAAGAGTTGTGTACATATTTATATTCCCTGCTCTATACATTCACATTTAATTGGATGCAGTACTGACTCCTCACCACCAAAACAAAAACGGACCAAAATACGTGCTGTCAACATTACAGGCATCAAGCAGCCATAAAATACAACTTCTGGGTATTATGCCAGTTTTGCCAGTGAAATGACCATTTTCCCTCTGTTAGCATTTCAGAATGACTGCCAATAATCCATCAAGTTCCATTTATGTTTTTGAAACACATTTGGTTTGCAACTGTTTCTAATGCTGCCAGTTCATTGTAGAAAAAATATGATAAAAATCTAAAATATTTGCAGCAGAAACTTACTGAAGCCAAGAACCAATCTAGATGGATCATTAATATAACACATAAAAGATGATTTCTTCAGAATTTACTATTTATTGTGATCAGCCTCTTCCACCTCACATGAATCAATTATCTTCTGCTTGCATTGTTGGATCATTCCTCTCTGTCTGACTTTTTAAATTAGAAACAAAGCTGGTGGTGTCTTAACTTTAATAGAGCCCTTGGCTTGCAAATTGTAGTAATGATATGATATCCTGGCACGGATATCAAAGCCACACACCCGTACAAAGCTGCTGTTCTCCTCAACAATCCATTCTCCCATTTTTCACGGAGGGAAAAATATGTAGACATGCTCGACAAACCTGGTACCTTTCACAGGAACATGAAATAATAGATCTTTTTCAGCAGTATGGTGACTAAAATACAAGTAGTCCGTAGCTATAACAAAGTTCTTGAATTGTACAGGTGAGTTGTTAATTAGGACAGATACATGTACTAGCATATGTATACCTCAAACTCTTCTTTGTATTGTCATGTAGCTCCACTGGGGACAGTAATAATTACACTACTTGAAGAGATGGTCTATTATACATTAGCTGTGGGATCCCTGGATGGGAACCTACTCCCATGAAAGTAAATAAGCATCTTGTCACGCCTATCAACAGAATTAAGATTGGACTGCATATGTTATCTGTGTCTAGCTAGATCTTAACACACAGTCAGGGCTGAAAAATGACTGCCATTCCAAAACCATTACAGCTGTACTGGTCTTAGGTTTTTACACTACGGCCTTTACTGTCGTAGCGTGTTCAGCATCACTCATGAAAATGAGATCAGAGCACTCAAAACCGAGGTTGCAGGATGCCTTTGTTCATACAGCTTTCACTACTGGAGTACCAACTTCAAATCTGCAACAGGTCAGCAGATCATGTGGTCTCCCCTAATCCCTTACAGAGAGTGTTACACATCATAAAACCACCAGAGAACTGGACAGGTCGCTCATGAGTCCAAGCACTGGAATAGCAGTGCCTCTGAAAGCCAGGCTGGAGTGTATAGGTATAATTCCGCAGGAGAGGCTACAAACAAAGGTTTTGAGAACCATCTTATTTTTCACCATGAGGCCAGGGTATTTACCTCACAGGAAATATCATCACCACACAGTACTAAATCCTAACTTTGCTTCAAGCAATGATAACTTCAGAGGTTCAATACCAAGGCAATTGTTAAAAGGAAAGAGAGGATGTAATATAACAAGGAACTCAGTATCTGTTAGATCCAACTAAAATTTTTCCAGAGTTCTCCTTCCTTGGTGAACATTAAAAAAAAAAAATCCTCAACAAAGCTTTTGCTAGTTTTACTAGTAAGAAAGTTTAAGTTTCAACTACATTTTTATGCTTAGAGGGATAAGCATATTTTTCGGAGTCCTGCCCCACTGAAATTTTTTGCAAGTGAAAAGCCTAATTTTACACTGTGAATTCCCCAAATAAAAATACTTTTCAAAAGTTGTGAGTAACTGAGAGCATATATTGTCATGGATCATTAACATTATAGATCTCCTTGCTTCAGTATGCTAGATAGGCCTATCTCTATATGAGAAGAGGAAGTAAGAAAACTAACTGAGCTTGATTAGTCACTGTTGCTTACAGATGCTATATCCCATTAATTGGAAACTACCTTGTTCCTACAGGGTGGATGCCATGCCTATTTATATCACTGTAAATCCAGAGAAATTCTATTGAAGACAGGTGAGAAAATGTAGGTTTATAGCAATGCAAACAACATCAGAGTCGATCCTAACGAAAATCAAGGGAGGTTGATTCTTTATAAGATCAAAGAAAATAATTTGTCATTTTCTACTGTAAATGCAGTAACAGGAACTGGTCTTTGACTCTTAACTTTACCAATGCAACAAGCATTTTACAAGCAGCCAGCAAAAATGTATCAGAGTAAATGCAACGTCCGTCATCTGAAACACATTAAACGAGAAAAAAGCATGGTGCGTAAAGTTATTAGATTGGCTGCCTCTTTCCCACCCCAGTATAACAATGAACGGAAGTGTTACCCTCTGGATCTGATCCAGTTTCCACTAAAGTCAGTGGAAAAATTCTCACCTTCTCCAGTGGAAGATGGACCAGGCCCCGGGCGAAGAAAAACCTGCAGATCTCAACCAGAGAGCAGAGCAATTGCACACATCAGTTACACGTACCTGTAAATCCTGTGTACGCATAAGATGCTGTATAATTTTGTAACAAGTTTGTAAACAAAGCCTGTAATAAATTTGTTAAGGCCTAATTGTGTTTTCACTGTAGCCGGGAATGGTCTTATTGTCAACTTCAGTCATGGCATACTGAATTCAAAGTTCTTATCCAACTTTTTTGTATATGTGTTAAATAATTAAGGAAAATATTCAGCTTGCGATGCTAGTTTAGTTTGAGCCTTCTAAAACGCGCTCCCATTAGGCAGCTCAGATGCTCTGTCAATATTGTTTTGCCAATAGATCATTATAAACACACATTTTATTTAGCCTTTCTCTTGAATGACCGAATGCTATTCTGAAATTGCCTGTCTGTGTCAAACTGTATTTTCTCCATTTTTTCCTTAGCTTTTTTACAGTCCATTTAGTAACAGTAAAAAATGTTCCACTGAGATTTTGGGAAACCATCTGCATTTATTTTATCACCTTTGAACATGTGTTCAGGAATGAAGTCTGTGCAGCAAGTTTACTGCTACCAAGAGATTTGTGCGGCTGCACCAGGAAGAAACTTTGGACTATACAGAGTGTGTGCTCGAAACCACTCTGCTCATACTCTGTTATTTCGATGCTTTAGCAATCAGACTCTTTCGCTCGGCTGTACACTGTGTATCTGCAGACAATACCAAACAGGAAATAAGTCTGATTGGGAGTT
Organism: Himantopus leucocephalus; assembly: GCA_003993805.1. Taxonomy (NCBI): domain Eukaryota; kingdom Metazoa; phylum Chordata; class Aves; order Charadriiformes; family Recurvirostridae; genus Himantopus; species Himantopus leucocephalus. The sequence goes on from RSEF01000001.1 coordinate 91,225,266, forward strand.
CCAAAATTAAAAATTTAATGATAATGACCTGCTATTTCTGACCTTTCAACAAATGCATTTGCACAGCGGAGTAAAGTGCATAACCATTCATTTAATTTAATAGAAACATTGTGGTAAAATCAATGGGATCTTGTGTTCTCCACGCTTGGTACGCGTACATAATTCATCATGCATGTGAGGGGGGGCAAGGGAGGAGGAGGGGAAGAGGATAATAAGCAGTACAGCTCATGAGAAGTAAAGGGCTGTGCTCAGGGTTGGAGCATTTTGAAGTGTGGAGGGGCTGTTTTCTGAAATGCTTTGCCTGTATTTTGTTACAGCAGATGGCAGAATGACGAAGCATGCACAGATGTGGTGTAAAAAAGTCAAGCAATATAAGGATAAGAAAACCTTTCCTGGAAGAGTCAGCCATTCTCTACCACTGTAGGTCCATGCAGTTCTGTGCAGGTTATTGCAGAGCTCAGCAATGACATTCCCAGTTAAATTACTTAACTAACCTCTGTGGCAAGACATGTATTTTTTCCTGAAACTTATTACATTCACGAGCTGGATAATTTTTTGTTTGTTTGTTTGTTTTTGTTTTGTAATCGCTTGCTGCTTTGGTACCTCTGATGAACAGCAAATGGTATTGCTTTCCATGAAGGTCCCCAAATATAGATTTCTCCTTTGTTTTACTGCTGAGCTTTGAAGCCAGCGCCACCTGAAAGACATACTTTTGCTACAAAACTGGCCTTTTGATGTCATGACCTCATGTTTCCGGATATTCTGATCACAGGGTCCTATTTTGGAGCCCTTGGCCACACAATTAGGTGAGATCATGACCAGGCTGCTCTAAATCATGCTTGAGAAGTGGCTGTGTGCACGGTGGCCAAGGAGCAAAAGGAGAGCGAGGCAGCCCTATGCCATATTTACATTCACCTTCCCAAATCTCCTGCTTTGCTTTCAATCTTGAGCTGCGAGTTGCACGATCAAGGGCTGCATAATTAAGGGCTGCTTCCTGCATGTCCAAAGGTTGAGATGCCAAGCAGACCTTTGACAGAAGGACAGTTTTTCAGTTAGCATTTTTTGCCTGTGCTATGTGAATCCGGATGGACTTTCTGTAAAAGAGTGCTCTGGTTGCAGCATGTCAGCTGTCCCCTCTCTAAAACACAGTGTGTTGTTACTATTTACCTGTGTCACAGGGAGGTGAGAGCATCATTGATAGACCAGCTCCATAATTTGCAAATTACATTGAGACCATTTGACAGAAAACATTAATGTGTCCAGAAAAGGCTGCTAAAGAAGAAGGTAGGATGATCCTTTTCTCTAAGCAAAAATATTTCAATGGAGGGTGCAAGAAAAGGAAAGTAAGTGCTGGAAAAAAAAGGGAGTCATAGCTGTTGGGTGGCAAACATCTTACAGAGATTTAGGAAAGCAAGGGAGAGTGATTGTTCAACTATAGTCTCAGATGAAAGACTCTTTCCTGCTATGATAAGGGTTAAAGAAATACCACTAGATCATCTGAAACATAAATTCAAAAGGAAAATGAACCTCTATTAATTGGGGTCAATCCCACTGTGTTGATTAGGAATTAACTATGCTTACTGAGCACAGATGATGAAGTCTTGCTCTTGGTTAGACCTATGCAATCCCTGTTGTCAGCACTTGGGACTATGAGGCTGTTAAGTGAGGGCAGAATTTGGCTCAGAAGTTATTAGATCCAAATTGAATGCCTAAGGGAGAGCCTAAGTTGAAAGCATTGGCCGCCACACAAAACAAGCCAAAGTTTTAACACTGATGTAACAAAAATTGCTCGTGACTTTGTCTAGTTCCAGGGATTTAAGTTTTAAAATGTTTTGAACTGATATGACCAGTGCACATATATTTAGCAGCAATTTACAAAAGAAAAAAAATCAACTGTAAATGGAAGTATGCAGTAAAATACTGTGTCTAGCATTGTAAATAACTTGTGTTGATCCCCCTTTATGTTCTCAGTGTCTGAGAAAGGAATTTTAATACAAATCTTGGTTTTGTTTTACACATGATATTTTGTGTAATAAGCACCTCAACTTACTGCTTGTAGATGTTTGCAGTGTGCCATCTTTGTGAATAATGGAGCAGAAATATGTCTCTAAAGTTGCTGGGCAATGTAAAAGTTTTAAGTCTCACATTTGTACAGTAGATAGTTAAACCAAACATGTGACAGTAACAGAATCTGTTTCTCAGGCTCAGAGATTAAATATGTTTTAAAATATCGAATGGCAGCTTTGTCAAGTTATTACAAATACCTTGAATTAGATTTGTATGTGACACAGCCCACTGCTCATATGGAGTGCAGGTTTTTTGTTAGTCTTTGTTGTTGCATAAAGCTACTAAATGTGATTCCTGTTAAATTTGGAAGGTAGAAATTTGTTCATTTCTACACTGCTGACAGAGCATACACCATAACCCCCAATACAAGAGCCAAATCACAGGCCAGAGCATGATCCCTGAATTTATGTCCTGAGGAAAAAACTTCCAGGAAGAAAACTTTTCCATTCTGCAGAGAGTGAGAGCTCAGCTGCCACAGTCACGGTGTCTATGCCATGATATCACAAGGACTTACATTTGAAGTCTGGAGGAGGTAGAAAGTGGCCAACTGGAGACCTGAAGGCTAGAAGAAGTGGGATCGGTGGGGAAATTATTATTACATTGGTTCCTTGAAAATTAGACCCCTCAAACACATAAAATAGAAAGTACAGCCGTCATGATCCTCCTGATCTCAGGATCTGACTCAGAGGCACATATCCACTAGGTCAATAATCTTGGCCATCTGGGATTCCTGAGACTTGGCGTCAGGACATGGTACTTGTCCTAGGCGGGGATAAAGGCAAAAAACCCCTTCTCTTACCATAATCAGATAATGGCAATTATGTGAAAGGGAGTTCTCATGGGAACAGTTTTGTCTCAAACTCCCATGTTTTTTGTTGTTGTTTTTTTTCTACAGAAATTAGATTTCTGAGAAAGTCTTGCTGCATGTAGTTCTCTTAGAGGGATATGAGGATGTTGGAGAATAGAAGTCAGATAGAAAGGGGAAAACTATCCTTTAGTAGAGTCATTCAGTGATCTATTTTCCCTTCAGCTTTCTTCTTACCATGTCAGTGGTTCACTACAAAAATATGTGGTGAAGTCTTCTGACATAGATCCTGCTGCGGGAAGCATCTATATGTGAGTGGAAAAGAAGAGCACCACAGTACTGTGACTGGATTGAGGACAGGACCTCATCAGTCTCTGTGGCTCCTTCCTCTCTTTTTCTAAATGTCACGGAGACTGGGGTGTGTCAGTGGCACAAAAATGGAGAGCAGTAACAATATAGCTACACAACACACTTCCCCTTTCACAACTGCCAGGCGAAGAAAACATGAGGTCAACTCTGTCATCTCACATGCTGATCCTGGGACAGGTCCTTCATCTTCTCCAATGGAATCTTTGAAGAGAAGTATCCACACTGCCATTTCATAAATCAAGTTTAAGAAATATCAAGGCAATCCTGCACTGGTTTCGACCAGGGTCACACAAGTGAAAGACTGAAGAGGAAGGCAAAAGTGTGTGGGGGTTGTTTAGCAATATTTATTCTTGAACAGTTTCACTTGCATCCAGAATGTACAGAAAAAGCCAATCTGAATAGTGGAAAGTGTTTAAGTCATCCACATAGTTTTAGGGGAACCGTCGCACAAACAACTAATAAATACTTTATTCTGATCTCATGCAGGTTTAATGTCTGACTTCAGCAGGATTAGTCCCAGTTTCTACTGATACAATAAAGCTTGGAATTATGCCTGTGACATTTTAAAGCAGGTGGTGAGCTCTGTACTTGATCAGACTCTCAATTTCTGTATACCGCGTAGCTGCTACCTGTGTAGCTACATGATGAATACCAATCAAATTATTTAAAGTGATAGATTACAGGGGGGCTACACTTCTATGCTGTAACAGCTTTAAACTACATCTGCCCTGCATGAAGGGATATTGTTGTCAGATCTCAGATTGATTCAATGAAGCTTACCAGGTAAACCCAGGGGCTTTCCATTGTGCCAGCTCAACAGTCTCCCCTGACAACCACCATGAGTAATGTTCAAAATTAATTTTACTTCTTGCTTCAGACGTAACTTCATTGGGTTTTATTTTGCTTGAAGAAATAATGAGAAAGAAGTAAAAGCTAGATTTGCAGGTATCTGCAGGTATCTGGCATTCGGAATTAAATTCTGAAATGTGTAACTATTTTCAACACAAGGAACACTGGAAAATTAAGATAGCATGTGCGCACTACAAGCTCAGTGATGATGCTCTTGTTCAGAAACAAAACTGCTTTAGACAACAGCAATCATATCAGCTAAGGCAAGGAACCCAGTCCTGCTGAACAGAGGTGCCCACCTGAGTTTCTTTTTAATTCACTGTAAACTTCATATTTTGACTTTCCCCAGAATTTTTCAGTAAGCAAATATTGAATATAATTGACATGATAACATTTACTACATTAGAAACACTCCAGAACTACAATCTGAAATAAACTGAAATTATTCATTCTGGGTAAGCATCACATCCTGAGTTTTGTAGCCTTTACCAGCCTTCAGTAATGACTTGATTTGCAAACTAGGGCATACAGCTTGACTTTGTGGGCTTGGAAAACTTCTTTGAGATTTTTCTCTTCATCTGCTTTTCCACAAAGTCTTCATAAATGCCAAGGATTTTACAATCCCGAAACACAATCTGAAGCATCCGCTTCTGTCAGCCCTAAGGTCATTCATTATTCCATGAAGTGTTTACTAAATATTTCATTGGCCCAAGCAATGACCTACTCAGTAGGAACAGTGAAGTACAGTCCAGAAGTGAAGTACTGTAGCTCAGGAGTTGTGAATACAATGAATGACACAGAAGCTGATACTAAGAAATTCACTGGAAAGCCAAAACTGGAGTTTAACAAGGACAACAATAGAAGAAAGTATCAGAAGCTGAGAAAAAAGAAAAAATTCAAAAGTTTGTAATTTTAAGAAAAAAAGATCAGCTGGCCTTTGATAGTAGCAATAATCCTTTTTTTCTTTTTTCTCCTCATAGGGTTCATCCCTCTCTGATTACTGCCTTCTAAAATCCATTCCTTCCCAGTGAAAGTAAAATATAATAGCTTGAGATGAAATTCTGCTGTCAGGGAAATTTTCATGCTTAAAACATTTAGTGAGTCTCTGCTAATAATCAGGGTAACCACTCCTAACAGATTCCTCGCTTAAACCTGTAATCCCACTCTGTCCATCTGGCTGTGGGAGTGGTTTATTGATGCATTCTTCAAAAAAAAATACACAGTCAGGATTTACTGAGGGCCAGTTCCATAGCTTGGGCTGCATTTAACTGGATGTAGTTCACTCAGCCTGCTTGCATAGGTCTTGATCCAAAATAGCCCTTAAGCATATGCCCAATTTTAAAGAGAAGAATAGCTGTCTTGAAGTTGGTAAAATTAACCCTGTGCTTAAAGCTAAGGGCATGGTCAAATGTTTTTATGGACCAGGGTAATAACAAGGTTCCTTAGTGTTTTTATTACTGGAAATAATAGTGATTCACTAAAAAAAACAAATGGAACAAGAGTATGAGCAAACCTAGTAGTTCCATCCCATAAATTTTGCTCAAAATTCCTAGAGAAAAAAGAGCACAACAGGTAATCTGTAAACTTTTAAGATCTGATCCAAGGTCCATGGAAGTTTGTAAAAAGCTCCATAAATTTCCAGTGGGTCCTGAATTATATGTGTAATAATTGAACCATGATCAACAAACTGCCATGAATTTATAGGATAAAGAAAAGAACACACCAAATAAAACTGATAATTTTTTTTTTAAATCAAAGAACAAAATTAACAGATAAAATAATATCTAGAGTGCAGTAAAGCATTTGGCAGTACTCCACAAATTCTTACTTGAAAAAGTCATTCAAATAGACTTGGATACGAATGCAGTCACCTGGATGGGGAGCTGAGGAAAGGAATATGAATTACATGCAAAAATAACTGGAAATGTGCGGAACAAGCACAAGAAGTCACTCACTGGGTGAGTGCAGAAACAGCTTTAGACCTGGAGCGAAATTATCAAGACTGCCTTAGTAACTTAGGTGCCCACATCACATATTTGAAGGCAGCTTGGACATTTCCCTTCAAATGAGGGGTTTGACAGCAGCACTTTCTAAAAGGTGTCGAGAAAACAGAAAAGAAAATGTTTTGGGTAATAATTTGAGATTACTTTCACCTTGCCTAGTGACTCTTATTCATATAGTTGCTTAGAAGGCTACTACAACTGCAGATTAATATTCTAGTCACATTCCCAAAGCAACTTGCCTGTGATTTCTCTGAATTTATCCCTCCTAGCATTAATATATCCCATCCAGGACTTAATCAATTTGCTATGAGGTCCTAAGTCCTTCTGAGTCCCTGGTAGATGGTTCCAGCAATTTATGGAAGATTTAAAGCAAACACATGGAAAGCTGAGGGATTCCTCCATCATAAGACTCCTTACTTAGAATTTAGACAAAAAGGGTCCTTGACACAGAAGTAACATTTTCTTCTCCCTACATAGTAGAGACCTAGGAGTAGGGTCACCCCAAGCAAGGATGAGCACTTTTGCCTTCTCATACTGTTTTGCTGAATGTACATTGTATACAAAAGGGAAGAAACTAAGCATCATCCACTTACAAATGGAGGGGTTTATATGCAAAACATCCTATTTTCTTGCCTTTCCACTTCTGTTGGTAGCTGGACTCAGTATTGCTTTAAACTCAGAGTCCAAAAAATTTATCACTCCCTCTATTAGAAGTGATTGTTGCTACAAATTGGGTGGCAGAGAGTGGGACACAGATATGCAGTCTGGCCACCCCTGTTCACATTCATGAGCAGTTTGCATCAAGGTGCCTGACTAGGTGCTGTGGGGCCAGGGCGCATGCATCCCTTCTAGAGATTAGCTGGAAAAGTGGTAAAGTAAACGTAGAGCTCCTTAAACCAAGATCCTCTGCAATGGCCAACAGAGGAACCCTGGCAAACACTTCCTAGAAACAAGCAGTGGTGTGCCACCATTTGCATTAAAAATGGCTGGTGCCAGCCTCCTGTCTCGCTGGCAGTGAGTGCCATGCAGATGATCAGTGCAGACTTACTTCTGTACCCAGTTCTTGCTCAGCCACAGTTCTTGATGGCTGCTGGAAGAAGAACGTCTGACCTGCTCTTTAGGAGCAGAAAGGCAAGTACTTGTTCATGGGGCACTTTGGAGATCTCCTCCACACCCAGTGCAAAATACTCCAGCACAGACACTACTTCATTGACATCAGATGGAGGAAACAGGCAAGGAGACTTTTTAATCATTGAACACGGAATTTGGTTAGGACCATGACAGGAGATACTAGAAGATTCATGGTTCTTATCAGCAGAAGAGACTAGATATTGGGAGAAATGGATGAACCAACACTCACCCTCTTATGTCTCATGTGGTCTGACTAGTACTCCAGATGCTTAAACTTCATATTAATAATGAAAGTACTTGGGCTATTTCCTTTCTGCATCTTCCTGTGTGGCTCCTTCCTGCACTTTTGACTTAAATGCTGATTAGTGTCATCCTCACTGTTAGGATAGGTGAGTACCCTTCACTGTGGAGATTCAGAGGTGTAAAAAGGACTAATAACTGTCACTGAGGCTGACAAACTGCTGTTAGGATAGCACTAACAATTGCTTTCACATCTCTCCCCACCCCCCACAGTTAATTTCTGGTTCTGGATAGAAGTGTCTATGTTTCCTGGCTGTCTTGGAGGGGCTGGGCAAGCATCACAACTAGTACAGGGAAGTCTATGAGGTTATATGACATGTAGTTAAAGAAAAAAATTACCATCTCAGACACAAGAAATAACTGATTCTCTAAAAGAAGCCAGTCAATTCTAAATGAAAGTTGAGCTATAGGGTGCTACTCAGGGTAAACCAGATTGTTGTTCCTTTCCTTCCTAATTAGTTGTCCAGATTAATTTATTAGTCTGTCATCCACATGTGAAGGACTCTAAGGAAAGGTGGCCAAAACCAGACCGTGAGATTAATTATTTGTCCAGCTGGAAACAGCTTGTATGCTGCAGGCTGAGCATCCCTGTCTTAGGGAGTGATGGATTCCATCACAGACCTAAAAACAGGGACAAAATGAGGATATATTCCTTTTCTGTCAGGATCACAACCTCATTTGCAGACCACTTCACTGGCTTTCCAGCCTGATGTGCACCAACAGATTAAAAGTAGAAACTATGTATAAGGAGACAGTGGACTGGGCTTATTGAGGCGTTTTTTTTGATTCTCTGATTTTTGGCATTGTCAGAGTCAAGTGCTCAGAAAACATGAATCTAGCCCATAAAGAAATGAGTTCTCCCTTAAAATAATGAAAGATGTAATAGTTAATCACAGGTAAGCATACGTTTATATACTTATTGATTCTTTTTTGTCCTTGGTGCTAGCCTGACTATGAGATGGCTTTGACTGTGAGTTTTTTTCAGACCTACTGTGGTCTGCAATCCCAGGAGCCTGACATGGGCTGGAAGGCTTGTCCCTAGTATGGTTTACCTGCAAATCCCAGCTAGGTAAAGGAAAGTGACATGGACTAAGAAGCACAAGACCAGCATTTCAACTTAAGATGTTCTGTGAGGAGGAAGTCCCAGGTGTTTTCAGCACAAGTATGAGCTCTGAAAATGAAGTTGAATCTGTCAACACTGACCAAAAATGAAAGCGATCATGCAACAGCATACATAGAAGATCTAAATCCCAGGGCAAACAGCTTCAAAGAGTGAAAAAAAAGAGAAGGCAAGAGAGAGGGAGGCTGGGAGAGAGCAAGGGATGAAAAGACAACTTCTTTGGACATTTGGCAGTGGGGACAAAATGTCAGTCCTCAAATAAAAATGTGCAGTTTACAATAGAGATGCAAAATTGGGTACAAGGGAATCAACCATTTCTGGGCTGGGCAGGGGACAGGATAAACTAGCAAGAAGATTGACTGAAGTTAAGGAATAGTTGAGGCCAAGAAGTTGAAGGCCACCCACGCAGATCAAATAGGAAAGCACTAATGGGAAAGACATTTTGCAAGTTAAAAATATAACCAATTCCTTAATCTGGGAAGGCAGAGCTGTAAAATAACAGCTGTACAGCAAGGCAGAACAAAGTTTTATTTGGTGGTTGAACAAGAGGTGTTTGAATGGAAAGACACCGTCTGCTTTATCGGAAATAGGCCCTGCCAGGCCCTCAGCCAGGACGGGTTCGTGTGGAGAAAGGCAGGGTCGCATTCCTCTGAGATGGCAACACAGCTCTGTCCCACAGGCCAGCAAAGCAGTCTTCAAAGTAACAATGAAATATTAGACGTTTTAAAAGGATTTCCCACTATATTGATGTCGTTCCCATAACACAAGCCAAGGAGTAGGAAGGAAGCACATCAAAACACATTTGCATGCACTTGGAAACAGGCATCTCTTCTGTATCAGATAATGCTTTCTACTGCCTGTAAAGGCAACATTTGGTCTGCGAGTCCATGGAAAAATCTTCCTGTGACACCTGCACCAAAGGCAGGATACTGAGAAATCAGTCTCCATTGCGGATGGTGTTTGAAGTAATTAACCAAACCCACAGGCATGTTGAACCCTGTAGGGATGAACACTCTGGTTCTGCCCCAGCATTTAGTCTGATCATTTCCACTCCTACAAGGACGACACCTGGCCCTACAGTTTAGGATTGCTATGACTGTAGTGGCTGACCCAATGTAGAGCACAGACATGAAATATTTTGATTCAGACTAATTGCATAGCATTTTTGTGCACTGTAGTTCAGAAGTACAACTGATGCAATGCAGACAAGATGTTGTTATGGGTGTTGCAAGGAGTTACTTATTCACCAGTCAGTGACACCTCTGCTTGAGAGTGAGCACTGATGACACCCAGAGCACCACAGAACCACTGATCACAGTGCAGGAGCCTTGCAAGCACCAGAGCTGAAAACACTCTTCCCAACCATCACATTTTGTAACAGCACAGAACACAGTCACTCATACTGTTTGCCTCTCTGCACTCTTCTTTCTGGCAGCTCAGTGCTCCGTACTATTACAGCTCCTAAGTTTTTCTTTCAAGTTACAGTACACAACAAATGCGGAACAGTGACAATTTCTACAGTTTTTTTATCTTACAGTCTTATCAGCTCTTCCAAAATCCCCTGCAAATCTTGGAAGAGTCATGAAGCAGAAAAAGACCGTTATCTTGCAACGTAACCACTGACTGCTTTATGACGTAGTAGCTACTATTCACATACTCCCCTGGGACAAGGTGTTGGCATGCCGGAAGAGAAGGGTGGCTTGCTGAGCTTACTTATGAATTTCCTCCAGACTAACCACATTCATACAAGAAGACCATGTAGATCCCTTGCTGCTTCATCAAACATGAGTTTGTAGACAAACCTGTCAGTTCTTTCTATTAAAAGTTGTGATTTGTGATGGAAATCAGGCTTCCAAATTTAATTCCTTATCTTTACAAATACTATTCTTTATTATTCCAAAGTTGTTATTCCAGTATCCTTATTATTCCAGTATCTTTGTTATCTCAGTGTTATTCCATATTACTCCTCAGGAACTAGTTCTAAAGCATTCAGTGGCATCCAGATTTTTAGCTGCTATAATATGATATATATCAAGGGTGAAAACATTTACTGATACTATTTGGTGAATCAATGCACGATAGAGATCTGAGAACAGCATCCATCGACATCTGTTTGAGACGTAGCATATCTTTTAGCTACCCTGCCTCTTATCACCGTCAGCTGCTACCTCTGCCTTTTATTTTCAAATCCAAGAATACTGTAAAATGAAATTTACTTATGCAATAAACAGGGCACCTGTCTTGCACCTGTTTTAAGTATTTATCAATGACAGTGAAGCACTGAGCTGCCTGTGCTAGAGACAAAAACAAAAAAAATTACTTAAAATTGCAAGGGAAAGCCTACGGAAGACTGCTTAATCAATGTAATCTGGCAAAGTGCTGCATACTGGAACAAACCCTGGTCTTCAGTACTGGCTAAAGAATAGAGACAATTTTTCAAGGCTATGGACATTCTTTTAATATTAGCAAATGATGTGTTACAGCATTTTCACCATCACCAAACACAAAAGAAAAGTCAGACTTACCGCTGGATCTACCTTTTTCGATCACATGTGTGAGATGCAGGGATAAGGAGGAGAGGGCTGTGGAAAAGCATAACAGGTACTAACCAGTTAGGAGGCAGAACAGACACCCAGCAGTCAGCAGTTGCAAAATGGCTACAGTAAGACTGGAGCAGTTCAGCTCTGTAAAACTTAAAGGGCCAGATTTATACAAGCACACTTGGGGAAAAGCCTGTGTAAGAGCATAATTCTCCACTGGGAGAAGGCAGGCCCCAGTCCCGGAAATATTTAAGCATGTCCTTAACTCTAAGCATATGAGTACTCCTATTGACTTCAGTCTGTGTATTCCTGTACAAACAATTAAGTGTGTATATAAAAGTCTGCAGGGCTGTGTTTACTGACATACAAAAAGTTGCCCAGGAAGGTGATGCTCTAGCATAGTGCTTGTTACAGCTTTATCACAAAGGGAGTGTGGTACGGTCAGAGAGTCTTCCCTCTCTGGTGAGTTACTCTGATCACTGAATAGTGTTAGGATACATTCTAGGTGTCCAGAAAGAAAAAAAAATTAAAGTATGCCCTAAAAAATGTCAAATTATTGCAACAAACATTGCTCATGTTTTCACTCTAGTATTTCTCTTTATTCAGCGTAATATCCATAATAGGCCCCTATCTAATTGAAACAATTTAAAAGCACTTTGGACTGATCGAAGTAGGTGAAAGTAACCTCAGTTACTGATTTACAGCTCCCCTCTCCTCTATAACTGTATCACAGAGACGCAGTCAATAGAGTGTCAATATGTTTGAAGTGAGACAGAAACACCCCAATGATAGGGCACAGGTATCTTTGTAGGCTTACCATTGGCAGTCATCTTATGTCTACCCGTGCTCTACCTCAATTTTCTGCTCTTCATCAAAGGAATTATAATATTTTCCTCACCTGTTGCATTCAGTGACTTTCATGATTGATAAGCATTTCAAGTGTTAGCACTTGCTCTTACAATGACCTGGATGGGAAGGAGACTTTAAAAGCAGAAGACACAGAAGCAGTATCAGAAGGTTTCAAAGGAGGGCTCCCTTTTATCCTTGCTGCCCAAGCATAGGACAGTTGGAGCCCATATACAGTGCTTATACCAGCCCTTTGTGCACTGCAAACATACCCTAAACAACGTATCTGAGGTTTCCTTTCAGGCATGCCAGGTGGCATCATGACTTCGGGACAGGCAGTAGGGTATTTCTGCAGTTATGTGATATAAATAGACAACAAATTTGAACTCAGGCTTGCTCTGAAGTGACTGTTCTATACGGCCACAGGGATGCAGCTGTTGGATTGCTGATGGGATTCACTTGCTTATACTGAATAATATAGGTAGTTAAATGTTGACAGAATTGAAACCCTAGGTTTTTTTGCTTATTTTTCCCTATGATGAGAAGCTAATTTTAGCAGTTTTCCCAATGCCATCATTTTCCTTGTGCCACTGAGTTTATTCTGTACTCTGCTCAGGTTTCAACAAATATGCAATCAATGTTAGAGTCTATGGGAGTTATTTTACTTTGTAAAACTTCATTGAATTCATATCACCAAATAAAACCCTGAGTATGCAATAACTGTGACTTGCACAGAACCTATAAACCACTCATCTTTGATTGCCTCCATGCACAAGAGGCTATGACCTTCTCGAACTTCTTAGCACCAGAGGAATTGCTTTGCAAGTTTCATTTGCTACAGTATGTTTCAGGAAACATGGTGAGTTCTTGCCCACTAATTGAAATGTCCTGAAATGTTGTGAGCCTCATTCTGCTCTTACTTACACCACTAATTTGTATTATTTCACAGTCATCTCAATGAGGGTGATATCAGACTCCACTTCCCTGCGCTTTGTCCCACTATTTCCCACTTCACATTTTGTGTAGTTGTGTGGGTTGTAGCTTTTTTAGAGTGTGTCATTAGCATGATTGATTACATGTTATTAACATGTCATGAAAACTTACCAGATGTAACTTAAAATTGGATTCTTAAAGAATAGCTGGGCCTGAATCTGCTTCTTTTACACTTCGTTCTTTTACACTCTGGAGCAGCAACTCTGAAGGCAATGTGCATTGGAGTGAGTTTAGAAGGGATCCATGGGCTGAATACTACACCCAAGAACAACTCTGAAGATAACGGGGTGGGGTGACGGACATTGAACACGTGGCAACTGGAACCTAAATTTTGGTTTTGATATTACACAATGCAAACATTACTAATAGGGGAAGACTTCATGTATTCTGTAATCAAATAATGGGGTTAGGTTTATCGTCTCAAGACTTTTTAGTAATAGAAATTCAAAGACAATCACTTAAGGGGACTTCTTTATACCCTGCCATTAAAACAAAAGTTCCTTGTAAGGCATTAATACAGGTAGGAAGAATTTACCATACAGGGATAAGAAAATTAGACAGGAAATGTTCCAATGATTATTTTAAATGTCTCTGGGTGAGGCAGCAGATAAACAGGGCTAAGGAACTTCAGAGAGTTTGAAACCTTTTTCTTTCTGAGCCAGACTGTCCTTTCCAGAGACACACTCCTAAAAAATTAGGTACCAAAAGATTTATTAGCTGGAGAGGGAAAAAGTTTTAAAATATTTTTCTTCATTGCTTTAACATGAAGCAACTCAGAGTGTGTGTCCCCCTGGACACGAGAGCAGAATAAGATTATTCCATAATACAACTATGCTTTGATACAACAAGTCACTTTATAGCTTGCTAGAAAGTTTGGTTTAATTGTTTAAAAGCTGGATTTGTACTCCCTTGAATATATGTAGACATAAGAATTTGGTTAAGTAAGCATATAATTTTTTTACTGTATTGGAGCTTAAAAATACATCATTTGCTGTATCAAATGCTATCATATCCCACACTAGATGCTTATACCACACATACATACCGATGCCTAGTGTGCAACTTCCTGCAGCCAGGGATGTGTCAGGCAATGCTCTACACGAAATGCAAGTGCTATTTAGCCTACAATTGTCTGGTGGTTACTTTAGATTATGCGAAATTGCCTCTTCACTGTTTTTATTTCCAAAGGTAAAAAAGGTTTCTGTAAAGACTGTTGGCTGAAAAGCAACATGATAAGGAAGAAGATAAAGTAGTTGGCAGCAGAAACCTGTTATATTTGCAAAAGGAAAAGTGAGGAAGTAAAAGAAGCAGCCCTGATGGAGAAAAAAAGAGAGAGTATAGAAGAGATTTCCTGTCTAGTGAAGACAATAGGCACTTGCTTGAGAAAGCAGAGCGGAGCAGACAACAGCAGGAGAAATGTTTCCAGTGGTTCTCACAGAATTGGAACACAGAGTTTTCTTTGGCAAATGAATTAGCTGCAAGAGCCAAATGTCTTCAGAAACAGCTTATCCTCTGGTAGCTGTCTTTTGCTTAAACTCTCTAAAAAAGCATCTGTAAAGCTCTGTGAAGCATGAAGCCTTTCCAAATGCAATCAGTTAGATAAGGCAGCATCCATTCTGACTTAGCCACTTGTTCTAACAAACTGAGTAATTCAAAGCTCTGCAGAGAAGAAACTTCAGGCTGTCTGCTGCACAGCAGGACATCATGGATTAGGTTCTTATATACAGGCCAAGTGGTTTAACAAGAACTCAGCCAAGATGCAAAGACCAAAGGGAAAATCCTGCTCTTAGATCTACAGGGCTAATCTCAGACCTGCATATCTATGAAATCAGAGTGCATGTCTACCACTGTACATTTTTTCCCCTCTTTGTATTGCTGGGAGAAGGCACCGAATGGAGAAACAGCTGTTGCTTGCAAGGAGTTTACCTGCTTGTTTTCTGTATCTGACGTTTGATGGGGGGAAGGCAGAGGCTGAGGGACAAGAAACATTAGTCTCTAGCATTCCACAGGAAAGAGCTTTTCTTCAAGGGCATACATCAAAGTTCCCATATAGTTGCATTTTAAATTCATTCCTTACAGAGCAATGATCTGACAGAAGAGGAAAGTCTCCGGGGACACACTGGCTCATGAGAGAAAATTAATGATTGCCATGCAGCTTATACAGTGCTGGTTATGTACCTGTTTGTCAGCTACCAGAAATACAGGCAATTAGGAAAATTCAAGTTTGGTTGAAGCCTGGATACTGGTTGCCAACTTGGCACTAGCCTCCCTGCTGTCAGGTCTTAATTGACAAAAAGTCCCAGTTATAGAGTTACTCAAATGTTTTATCTCTTATATGTTTTATATAAATGATGAAAGGCACCAGAAACAAACAAACAAACAAATTTCTAGAATGTCTTTATTATTACCTAAATGGACTTGGGGTCAGGGTCATGTACTCTATTTAATTCAGCACTGAAGTATGATTTCAAGAACTTAAATGGAAAAAAAGAAGAGTCATCTGAACCAATATCCTCAGGCTGCTCCACTTATGTGAAGACTTACACATGTGCTTAGTTTCACACAGTGCGAAAACAGTATATGGTGACATTGTTCGCAGGTTTAAAATTATGTCTGGAGATTTTGTAGGATTAGACCCTTCATTTGCTGCTTGAAATGGAACTTCTGTAAAAGTGCTTTGTATGTTGATGCATAAAAATGAAATACATTTTTAAAATTATGAGGAATCCTACAGTCCTCTAATGAATAGAAGAAGTCTTTTCATAACAGATGGGCAATAAATAATAGTTTCCTATTTTCACACGTATCATACCTTTCTCTGAAATGGAGAAGTGTGAAGTTAATTCTCCTTTTTAATTTAATATTTTGCATGTCTTTTATTTCCACTCTCTTGTCTTAGCATTGTCCATCTCTGTCACAGTGAGATCGAGCGCACCCTCAGCAAGTTTGCTGATGACACCAGGCTGAGTGGCAAAGTAGACACGCTGGAGTGGAGGGGTGCCATCCAGAGGGACCCGGACAGCCTGGAGAGGTGGGCCCATGCCAACCTCATGAAGTTCGACCATGCAAAGTGCAAGGTCCTACACCTGGGTCAGGGTAATCCCAAGCACAAATACAGGCTTAGCAGGAATGGCTCGAGAGCAGCCCTGAGAAGAAGAACCTAGGGGTGCTGATTGATGAGAAGCTCAACATGAGCCGGCA
>RSEF01000001.1:91241589-91318559 GCA_003993805.1 Himantopus leucocephalus
TTTAACTCCATTCACCACCACTCTCCGGGCACGGCCATCCAGCTAGTTTTTTACCTAGCAGAGAGTACACCTGTCCAGGCCATAAGCAGCCATATAGGTGGGGAATACCTCCTGAAGCAGAGAGTTGAATGATTTTTTTAAAATCTTTGCTGTGGGCAAATGCTTCAGGCATTAAACACACCATAGCACCTTCCCAGCAGCAAAATGCAGTTAAACTCCTGTTCTTCTCCTGCACCTATTCTGCTTTTCTAGCCAAGTTTTATTAGAGTTTCTGACACTGAGTCTCTTTGGTGAACTGCACCTGAATTTTTTTAATAGATCAGGGATTATGGAATTGTATTTTTCACTACACTGGCTATGCTCAAGAACAAAACTCCAGTCATTTGAAGACTTCTATTAAAACATTAACTGCATTAGCAAAAGAGTATTTTCTAAAGGTAAAGACCCTTGAATCAGCCAGTAGAATGACAGTTTTATATATGGTGGCCTATGATGCTGGGAACCTCTCTTTCTCACATGCCAAAGTCTGGCTGTGGTAAACACTTTAAAGGAGAAATGCA
Organism: Himantopus leucocephalus; assembly: GCA_003993805.1. Taxonomy (NCBI): domain Eukaryota; kingdom Metazoa; phylum Chordata; class Aves; order Charadriiformes; family Recurvirostridae; genus Himantopus; species Himantopus leucocephalus. The sequence continues at coordinate 91,242,150 of RSEF01000001.1, forward strand.
AGATGTTTTTGTTTCTTTCTAATTCATCTGTGTGTTTGCTCTGGGCATTGCGTGTGGAGGAGATGTCAGGATTTGCTATTTCCTCTCTTGCCTAACTCTGCAGTGAGTTAAAGGTTTACTTAAGGACACACTGACCAGTTAGAAAAGATTGTTTAAGTTAAATTTTGTCAAGGTGCCCAGAGTCTTTCAAAGCAGTGGGTGCTGGGAGCAGGGGGGAAAGAAAGGGACAGTGTTATTATTTATGTATGTACTCACAGCTCATTTCTGTTGTGCCTCCCCTCAGTCTTTCATGTCTGAAATCGGCACGCACTCATGGCATGTCTTTCCTGGATTTAACTCAGATGCTTGGCATGTAAGACTTTGAGATGGGCAATTAGCTTGGACTGAAAACACCACTGAACAGTGAAACATGTATGCACAGGGAGGATCACACCATCAGTTATAAAGATTTGTAATTTATCCTACCTGTGAATGCATACCCTACTTCTCTGAATCCTGCCAGCCCAGGCTGTTCTTTGAGAACAATCCATTGCTCCCATGCATGAACTGTCCAATGCTCCCATACTTGTCTACCCGTTAGGGATCAGAAATGTTTTGTATCAACTTCCATCTATGCTGCAGCATCAAACGATCAGAGAAGACTCTTGTCTAATACTGCAGACACATTCATCCACATCATCGAAATTCCGGATCAGCATATTTTTAAGCACAATAATAGTCACATCAGTGGGAATAGCAGAATCACAGTACTGTCCTTTGCATGAGCTGGTGTAGAAAAAAGTGAATGCAGCCAAACTGCAGTTTCTTGTAAAAAAGGCTGAATATAAACCTGGAAGAGACAATGATGAATCCTCTTGAAATGCTGGCCATGCAATGCATTGAGGCAAGGGGGAGGTGTCTACCTCAGTTACTGAGGTCAGACTAGTGCTCCAGAAAGGGTGCTGGCCTGGTTCTGTGAGTGTTTCCTCACTGGGAGGGTCAGCTCAAGCAGATCACTTCTTCTTGTGCCACCAACAGATGTCTATGAGCCTGCCAAGTGAGGTGGGTAGGAGCTCAGTTAAGTTTAAAAGAAATTTTTAAACAACCCTGCTCAGTTTTGCAGTCCAGTTAGCTGTGCAACTGCACAGCCAGCACCTGAAAGGAGAGGAATTGCTTGAGTCAGCGCTGCTGCCAGAAGAAATCTCTGTGGAGTCATGGCCAGGACGAAAAGTTCCTTGGAGACCACGTTTCTAATGAACTTACCCTCTTCTGGGAATGGTGAAAGGAAGTTCTACCTCAGTGTCTTATAAAGTATAGTATTCATCTCTATTTACACACAGCCAGGTCTCTAGTCCATTCCTTTAATGTCTCATTCTCACACACCCTTTCATCCCAGGGAAGACATTTATGGTACACAGCCCCTGCCTTTTATCTCTGAAGAAGATCTTGGCAGTCATACAGAGGTCCTATCTCATTTTCTTATCTCCTGTATCCTGTCCATGTCCGCAGGATCTTCACACAAAAACTATATGGCACTTCGTAATCACTAAGGATGCAAATCAGCACAGGAAACAAAATTTCATTCCTTTCTAGAAATTGTAGTGGAAACACATCACCTTACCACTTCTAGCCGATGCCCATAATGGGTGAAAAGCAGCAGTAATGAGAGCACCAGGCTGGGAAATGGGGGCCTGAATCTCTAATTCAGCAGTGACAAGATGGATGACCTTGATGCTACATCTCAGTTCCCCGCCTGCAAAGTGGGAATAGGATGGTGTACAGTTGAGAAGCACTCTGTTAGAACTGAGCATTGCTCTGCAGAGAACAGAGCCTGGTAGGCTCCATTGACTGGCTCTTTGGAAGCCAATGCCCCCCAAAAGAAGACCCCTAGAGAGAGGAGAAACTCCTCCTACCCTTTATCAGGCAATTCAGTGACAATGAGAAATCCTTATGCACTAAGAAGGGCTGCAGTTTTGGACAGGTTTTAAAAAAAGATAAAAGCAGACACAGCCGCATGGAAACACAAATGACATCCGTTCAGAATTAGCTCTGCGCCTTTTATCTTCGTAAGAAGCCAAACTGGACTCCAACCTTTGGATTCTCTCAAGGCATTAGCTTTTCATTATGAATGAATGGCTGATCACATTATGACAGACAAATGATCGGCAGCAGGAGGGTTTACCAACATACCGTGTACTCCCACAGTCACTGAAGGGGAAGTCTCATGAGCAAATAACCTGCTGCAACTTTCTACATATTTCCTGTAATTGAGAACTCTTCTGTACTTCGTCTGGAATGCAGATGCCTGTCAGTCACGAGGCCATAAAAAGGATTAGGGGCTGTTTCTGGAAAGGCAAGCAACTAGCTTTAGATGCTCAGCTGAAAATACAGATGTTTTCTGGCTGCATGGCTGTTAGGCGGTGGTATCTCCAAGTCTGTTTAAGCAGGCTTGGCTACTAGCTCTTCCCTGAGGTCCCCAGTCTTGCAGCTGGTGCAGATCCTTACTGATTTTTGCCTATGCAATCAGTTGCAGGATCTAAGCATTAAAAGCTCTGTTTAGAGATATACAGCATAGAACTGACTCTCCAGCCTCTATCAAAGTGATTTCCAACATCTAGTGGGCACTCAGACCTTTTTTCTGTTAAGAGATTTGTTTCAGACCATTGCACAAAAAGGATTTAAAATGTAATCTCCCCATAAGGAGAATGCCCAAGTAACTTCCCTACGTTACCCTGAGAAACCTAATATATCTTCTGAGAACTTTAACCTCCTCCATCCCAATTATAGCTGCTGTGTTACAGAAATTTCTGAATAATTATTATTTATTAATATTTAGTTAGATTTTTCTCTGGCACTGGCAAATACATTTATTTCACTACTACAGTTACAAAAAGCAAATATTTCAAGGAAAGAAAGTTGTTTACCAAAAAATGTGGGTGCTTTGGTTTGGGGTTTTGTGTGTGTGTGTGTGTGTGTGGTGTTTGCTTTTTTGTTTGGTTGGTTTTTGTTTTTTTTTAATGCAATGTCTTATTACCAGAAAAATTGCTTGTTCAGAGATTGTGAAACTTGTATAACTTTTGTCAAAGTAACATGGCCACTTATGGTAATGGACAGGCTCTTCCTCACAGCTTTGCTGTTCTTCTGTTTGTCCTTTCACTTCTGTATCTATATTAGAACTTACTTTTTTGTTGGTAGAAGCTATTTCTCCTGTCAGTAAATCTTATTTTAGGAATGTTACAAAAGAGCTTTAAGATCCCAACCAGGATCAGGGCTGGTGAGCCACTTCAGAAGCACACAGAAACAATCCTTGCCCCGAGAAGCATTCAGATCTCAATAACCAGGATACAAAAAATATAGGATGAGAGCTACTGTACTGAAGCAACTTCCTCAAGGTCACATAGGAGATCAGTGACCAGACCAGGAATAAAACCTTCACCTCCCACGTCTTTCTGCTGTGCTCTATTTTTCTTTAGTAGAGAGGAGTCAGCATTGAGGTTTATTGGTTTTATCCAAGGCAAATTCCACTGGATTTCACTATAATGAAGGTAGGGAGAGGGGTTATAACCACTTTCGTCAGTCTACCAAAGCTTAAAAAACCCTTGCATGGAATGCAGCTGAGTACAAAACACTCCTATTTCAGCAGCTTATTCAGGATATGCAAACCAGATGGGAGTCTATGTATTACATGATTAAATGTACTCTAGATCAGAATGGAGCAATCGCCAAAATCATCCAAAGCAATTATATGAGAGAGGTCATTGTCTTCCATTCATCTATGTTAAGGTCACAAAAGCCTCCACAGAGATAAGGGGATGTGGTCAGTGCCCTGAAAGGCTGACACACTAATTACAGACAGAACGAAGGGGCCAGGGGATAAAGCATAAGCCAGGGTAAAGGAATGACGCGTAGTTACGAGGATAAGGCCACAAGGTTATTCAGCAGACATGCTCAACAAGGCTGCCCGTGTCTCCTGCTAACATTGGGTTGATCCTAGTGCAGACAAGGTTCTGCCTCTTCGGGGATATCATTATGAAGTGACGATACCCAAATGCCCCCTTTTGTCACAGGACACAGAAGAAGGTTTCAGAGGAATTTTCAGAGAAACTTCTTTTTGCTGAACAGTATTCCCGTATTCTCAGATCATTGCCTATCTTTAAGTCAAAGACAATGTCTCTCTCTCACACACACATACATACTGCATTTACAGTAAAAAAGGTGTTCTACCTGCCAGCCCTGCTTGTGGATTCTATTTCCAGACAGCATATCAACCTCAGCACAAATTCATATTTTTCAGGTAAAACACACTTAACAAGAATGTTGAGTTGGCAGCTGAGAGAGGAGGTGGGTATTACCATAAAATCCTTGTATTTTCCCTTGTTACATTTTGCATTATGAAAAGTAAAACTATTAAAATTTTGGAATCTAAAACATTTGGATGAGTTTTACTCTGAGACAAAAAAAGAAACTGACATGCTTGTAAGTTTTTCTCCTCACACTGTCCTTTTCCCATTTTTGATATAGGATGATTCAAACTGCCATGAAGAATGGCAATATTTTGTCATGTAGCTAAATTAAAAATTCTCTCAAGGATGCACCAGTTAGAGCAAACCTAGTTCACTTCAATGTGATGTTTCTCTCCCTTCCGCTAACATTACATTTGCCTCAGAAACACCCTGCAACAATGAATTCCACTTGTCACACACACTTGTGCAAGCAAAAGGGAGTCTTAAATTAGTACAAAACATAAAGTACCTCATACAAAGGGACTTTACTAACCACTAGTCTCCTAGGTGTTTCCAGCACAAAACTAACAGCAGTGAGGTCTAAGACATGTTCATGAATTATTTTTATGTTGCCAATAGCAGAATGGGATTGACAATTAGATACCTTCTGTAGTTAATCAGAGGCTTTGAGACATGCCACAAGATGGGCAGCAGACTGGGACCAGCCCCAGCTTCAGAAGCTCCCAGTCCTCATTGCCAGATTCTCAAATTTCCTGAAATCTCAACATTTTCTTTCTTTTGCCCAGCTGAACTCCCACAGCTGTGAGGACACTTTGGGTCTGCCAGAGCCCAACATCTGCCCCTTGGGTTAGGAGATGTGTGGAGTAAATAGATGTCATATTTGTCCAGTCACTTTGTGACCACACTAATACCCTGTGGTAATGGCCAGCAGGTCTGTAAAAACATTTTGATGCCTAAAGACACAGGTGGAATTAGCCAAAACTACCAAGTTATCTAAGGTCCAGTGCCACAAAATCCATATTCTTCTGTCTTTGGGGAGCTGAATAACTTGAGAAGTTTGACTTAGAAAAGAGGCAAAAAGAATAAAGCTTCACTTTCTCTGATTTTCAGTCTTGAGCACTGTTTGAGTTCATTAAAGAGAATACTCACAGAATCTTTAATCTCATCATTTTTCTCCTGCTTAGGGAGTATTTGACTATAAGCTTTCCTCCCCTTATTCTTTCCCTGAGCTTTCTGTGTTAAATGTTGTTTCGTCATCCGTGCCAGTGCACCACCCAGCTCACACCCATAATGATCTACATTGAAATCCCATAGGCATGCACATACCCACAAGCTTCTCAAATACCCACTCTCCTCCTGGGGTGGCTGTTACCTGAGGTAGTGTACTTGGGCAATCATTTAAATTCCCCCTTCTTTCTCTGCTGCAAAGCCATATCTGCTGCAGGAGGATCAACCCCCCAGAGAAACAGCACTCACCGCCCCCATACATTTCAGAAACCCTGTGGCATCAGGTCTGGAAACCCCTGTGTTCCAGGGCTTTTCTCCTTTTTTGCTCCTCCCAGCTACCTTATCGTCCTCTCTTCCCTCTCTTCCTATGGCAGAAGCAGCCATTCTCTAACTTCCCACCTATAAGGCAGTAAAATTCAGTTTTGGGCAATACTGCCAAGAAACCCTCAGCTGACTCAGACTGCAATATGTGTTATTTACAGCACAGTGCAGATAGACAACTGGGCAGCAGAACTTGATTGTATGAGGGTAAGTGAATTGATCCTCAAGTGACTCTTCTCACTTCTCATAGCAGGTGGGTGTGAACCTGTGCTTCCCATGCCAATGTCTCAGTCATAAACCACTGGACAAAACAGGAACCCTGGTGAAAGGCTCCTTTTGAATAGATTATTTATTTGTGCCAGGTAGACAATGGAAATCTAATGACTCAACCATCAAGAGGGATGGTTCAAGGTGGAAAAGATTGGTGACAGTTACAAAAGTTGTGTCATGAAACTACATGAAGGAAAATAAGAGAACAAAGGGAAAATTAATAATTTATATATTTGATAGGAACAGGACCCGGCGGCAACGCAGTTCTTTCAGCAGTCCTGCATGTGTGTTCATGAACTACCTGTACCAAGCAAATGGTAAATAGTGCATACATTAAATCGCCAAAGATAACATTGACATCCCTGTGTTTCCTGGCCTCCAGGCAACACACTTTTCAAATCAAAAGTGTTGCCTGATACCATCCCTGCCTGACTGTAGACTCATTTAGAAGCCCATTGAATCTCTTTCACAAGGCTTTCCTGAGCGTGGGTGTGTGCCCTGAAAGTAGATGACTGCTGCATTTTCAGCTTTCCTACCTATGAACACCAAAACACCTACTACCACTGTACAAGCAACTGGGATATAAGTGACATTAGCACTGATACTCAAGAGCAGTGGGAGGGCCCTCAGGGAGCAGAGTGAGATATTTGGGAGGGGTATTAGGTGAAGCATGCTCTCTGTTATATCAGGGACATGGAGAAAATGTGTTCATCATTAGATTTATCAAGGGGCAGTAATCAGTTTGGGGCCGCATAATTATTTTGAAAGGGTTGTATAATTGCTTTGGAGAATAATTCTCACCTCCAGAGGAAAAGTCTATACAAAAATCATGGAGGAGATCAACCACTACATGCCATTTTTCAAATTACTAAAAGAAAGGAAAAACAGTGAAGAAAGATTATAGATTGATCCTGTTATAACTTCTCGCTAGTCTCTGTAGATACAGAAAACATATTCTTATTACATTAAAGATGCACACTGCTTGTGTTGCCAGTGCAAAATGTGACTAACATTACAGGACTGTTTCCCTAAGATAGTTTGGGCCCCTGCCTCACCCTCTTACCTTCTAGAAGGCTCTCTGACTTGCACCACTGTTCCTTAATAAATACAATATTAGAGCACCGAGCTGACATGGTCTGTGGATCCCCATGTGTTTCCATTCAGGACTGGCTTGGGTAACTCTGCCCAGCACTGCACCATATGCTTGTACCTACAGTTTCCTGTGGGAAAAAAAAATAATAAATATATATCTATGTTTTGTTATCATTCCCTTTTTCTTCTTGGTTGTAAATTCACAGCAAGGACTTTGTTTGGTTCTGAGCACAACATACTCCTAGGATAAGATCACTGCTGCCAGAGAACAAGTGAAAAATTGTCCCAAAAATGGATATGTGAAATATCACTTAACATTTCCACTTCCCTCACACTAAGATATAAACACTGAAGACTTAAAGAACAAGTAGTTTTGGAGGAGGCTGAATGAGCTCTTGTGAGGTAAACTGAGCTGATAGAAAGCATGATATTCTACAGTAATGAGCTTTATAGAAGGGTGTAGAGAGATTAAAGGTTCTGGAAAATCCAAAACCTAAGGTCATTCTAACTGTCCACTAGATGGGGATTCTTTGGGCCATTTAAAAACATAAAATAATATAAATGGACACAGGAAGACACTAAGTTCTCCATGCCTTACGTATAAACTAGGACATTTTGCACAGCACTCACAAAATTTTTCTTTCAAGAACTGCAGTGGGTATACAGCTAAGCACTCTTAAGTGGATGAAAATTGGATAAACTACCACAAATGATGAGCAAAAAAATTATCTGGCACTGTTTCAAGCAGAGAAGCAGCATGTAATTAGCTACCAGACAGAATTCAGTGTTCAACTTGGGCTTGCTAATTTTCTGATTAATTAAACACATTAATATTATCTGTACACTTAGTATGTAGTTAGATTTTGATCTTGGCTATGGGGTTTCCCACATCTGAACCACTGCCTTTTCTTTTATTTTTCTCCCCAATGGCTGCCTGCACTGATAGATGGTAAATTTAGATATGAAGAACAGCTCAAAAAATCCATCCTGCATTCAGTCCTTATAATACTTTGTCTCAAAATCCCCAGAGGTGACTTTCCTTCCTAGTTCTATGAAGTACCTTACTAAACTAGGAGCCAAAACCCTTATTCTTTTATACAAATGGTCAATCAAAAGCATGCTTCGTCTGGGTGTTTTGCCCGAGTCCTGATGCATCTGTTCCCCATTTTTGTACACATCTTTATCATTATAGCTCTGTTCTGATTTTACTAGTGACTGACAAATATTCTGGCCACCTGGCACCTGTTTTCCTCCTTAATTTCAACTTGGGTCACTTTACACAGCTCATAATCTGCATGTATCTGGGGGAGGCTGCTGATGGTGGGTGGCTGGTAGGACAAGGCTGTAACTCAGGAGGAGAAAATCTTGCAGTTGTTTGAAGGATGGAAGGGCAGGCCTTTATCCTGCATCAAAGAGGATGGCTTTGAATGGAAACTCAACTTCTCATTTTAAGTATTCCTTTGAACTGGGGAATGACATGCATAGCCCATTCCTAAGAATAGCATCCTTTTATAATTTTTTTTTAGTTCTGAAGAAATCTATTTCTGCCTAAGCATGGTATCTCCTTCACTTTTAGCATTGAAAATTTTTTATATCAGAAATTCAGGTTCAGGAGAGAAAAGAGGGAATTCATTTTACTGAAATGGATTCCTAGGTGAATACCTCTACTGACTTAATTTACCGGTTTCATTTCAGCTCGCTGTTGAAGGTAATGTCCTCATTGTCTCTCCTTACTGCCCTTTGGTTCACACTGCAGTATGGTCTCACAGCACACAAACACTATTACTTTTGGAGGAAACTAACCTGGAAGAGGCATCCAGAACTGTACCTGAAGGGTTCCAGCCATGAATAGACATTCAGTCCAGAGAACCGGACTGGAAGAAGTCTGAAGGAACCCACCTCTCAAATGCGTGTAAGGTGGACATCTGGGCTACAACACTCCCTGCTTGTCTCTACTATTCTGCTTCCATGGTCTGTACTGTTTGCTCATATAGGCATGGGCAGTGTGAGCCCCCATTCTTACATTTTAACATATTCCTGGCATCACAAACTTAATATAATATTTGAGGGTTTTGCATGGCTTAATCAGTAGCTTTTGGAATCAGATTAAAACTTGCAATAAGAAGTCACACGTAGCCTGTAGCAAGACATGAGAAATTTGATGACCACAAAAGAAAAATGCTGAAAATGGCCTAGCTAGAATAATTTGCAGTGGAAATGAGTGGCTCAATATGCTAGTACCTATGAAATCTATATATGATAACAGCATTCAAATGCTTAAAACATGTTTGTACTATTACAAAATTGGCCAGCTTTTGTGGTATCTGAGTGTACTGAATGACCACATGGTCAAAATCTTGAAACTACAGTTTGCAATAAATTATCATCCCCTTCACGAACATCTATGCGTAAGTGATGCCTATTTTTTCTCATCACTCTGGTATATTTTAAGAAAATATGATGGTTAATTGAAAATAGATATTTTTTCCATATGGCCTGGAACAAAGTTTTGGATAAACAGAAGACTGAACCGTCTGGAAACAACAGATGGCAGTGTTTTAAAGATGAAGAGATGAAAGCTTGGATAACCAGTGCTGAACGTCAGTAGTAACATATGATGGAGGCAGTACATTTACATCTGGGAATTTAGATCTACCATAATTCTATGGGATAGACATATAGTCAAAGGAGAGGCTTCCTTTAATATGAAGAGAAGGAAAGTGAGCTACCTGTCATATTCCAGCAGCCAGACACACAGTCACCTTGCATTTAATTTCAATAGCATAACTTGTGGCTGTAAATAATGTTCCCAGATCAATTGGCAGATGCAGAAGGGTTTATACCACCAGTACAGAGGCTTAACCTGTTTCTATTATCTATTAACTTAAATCCTGGCAGAAACATTCAAAAGAGGACAGGAATGGGAAACGTAAAAGGAACATAAAAAGGTTCAACTGCATGTGATAACTATGGTATATAATAAATAAATAAATAAATAATCTACCCCATCCTTTTTAATGTACCACAAACAGGCATTTGTCTGTAACAAGTTCCCATGTAATGTAATACATTTACTATATTTTTTGCCGTGATTAAAAGGCCTGTTTCCTTGACGCACTGAGATGAGTGTAGATTTATTTGAGTAATGCCACACATGGCGTAGGGAGAGTTGGTCCCAATTTTTGCAGCAAGTTATGCTAATATTGAAAGGAGATCACAAGCCAGCTCGAGTGCTGGCTGGAATAACACTTCCTTCCCTTGATATAATGCTTAGCACCATTTCTGAATCATTTTTTTGTGAGATATGTAACATTTTACAGAGAAACTTCTAAGAATGAGAAGGAAACAATTCTCCTACTTTTCTCTCTGATCATTTGTAGTTATTTTTAGAGACAGGAGAAACGGAGGAAGAAAAAAACCCCACAGAAACAAGTCAAGCTACAAGATCTGAGATAAAGACAAGATAGTAATTTGATTTAAAATTTTGATAGTAGCATTTACAACAGTAGACTTCTTTCAGTTGCCCCAGGCTAGGGATCTGACCTATACTACGCTTTCTATCAAGAATATCAGAGTATTAATGTATACTTAGTATACATGTATAGAAATGGTAGCTTGAGAAATAGAGCTACGTCCTCTTAAGACTGTGTCAAGAGGAGTAGGGAGGAAGGAAAAATAAAATTGACAATTGCTCTCAAAACTTACATATGTAGACCCTAAGATGGGACAATACTGGCATGCTTACAGCAGAGGAAATGTTAAAAACCAGATATTGGACTTCCTTGTAGGTAAAGGTTAGGCTCCCCCAGGCAAGCGCCCATTCAACAAGCAGTGCTGTCCCCAAAGTGCCATGTACAACACCTCTGGCACCCCACCTGCAAATGTCCAGTTCTGCTGTGTGGATAATACTCTCCAGCTCCTTCTCTTAGATGCACTGACATCAGGATTCTGGGGATAACACAAGGCAGATGTGCAAAGGGGAAGGAAAAAAATCTTTCTGTGCCTTTTTGTGCTTTCTTCATCTCAATAATGTGGGACAGCTCTGTTTCTGCCTCAGCTGAGAAGGGCTGGACACAAAATATCCTTTTGAACCTCATCCTACTGGGCAGATGCAGAAACAAAGCTATCATGCATTACTGGTATTTCTATTCCTATTTTGTTATTTAAGCTTCACCTTCAGTTTCGAGAACCAATTCCTTCTCTCTCTACACACAGGCTGTTAAAATACAGTCCATCACTCTCATAGCTGGAAGCTTCAGTTAAGCCACAGCAGGAGATCTGTTCTCACTCTTATTTTAAGTATAGAATGACTTTTTTGAGAATGTGCAAGTTTGTGCAACTATAGTTTTATGCAATAGTCATGTGATTATTGTTAGTACATGTCAGTGTTCACATTAAGAGAAATTGTCTTAAAATGTAGTATGTCTTATATATACTTTTTCTCCAGTAAAGGTAAGTTTTTGGAGATGTCTTAATTGTTTTTTTTTTCATTAGCATTCTTGGATTTCTTGTATATTTATCAGTGGTTTTTTTTTTTTTAATTTCCTGAACTTGAAATGCATGGCCTTTTTGATCATTACAGTGTTTTTATAACACCTTTTGTTCATGTGTTGCTGATATAGGCTCCCAAACCTCCTCACAGCTTCATGTAGTTTTGTGTCTAGGAATCACACAAACCACAGATACCCACAAGCACATACTAAAAAACACCCTTCCTGAACAGTAATGTTAGGAAACTCAATAACCATACAGATTTACTGTTAGTAGCAAACTGCACTGTGGACAGAAGAAAATTTTGTACTTTAATAGAAACTCATGTCCAAGCACAACATTGGATTGTAGCCTGTTCTGCATTTAATATTCACCGAGCGCCACACCGGCATTTTACACACTTGCATCTCACCTTCACTTTGTGTTTTGTTTTATCTCTTTTATAGAGCTGGAGTCATTCTTCAAAGTTAACTGAAGTTACCCCGGGTTTACACAGAGAGGGAGCAAGAACAGATGGGCAGTGTGTCTCAGCAGTGACAGAGGGCATGGGATCTGGATTTTCTTATCGGATTTTTGATTGAGAGTCTCCTCTCACCTCTGCTTTGTTTATGCATCTGATTTATGTCAGCATCTGAGAGAGAACAAGTGGTCACTAAAAAGGGGCGTCTGGTCTTCATATCCATGATGCTGTACTGAGAAACCATGCATTGCATGAAACCATTCAGCATATGCACGTTTTAAGCCACTTACTAGCTGTTGGAATGAAACCCATTAGGCTTTAGGCAAACCTTGTTAGCAACGTCATAAAGGCAGAGGATCTGCTGGGCTGCCTGTATGGTTTGAAGAGCAAGACTGTGACTAACAGATTTCCTCAGGATCAGATTAGAGATGATAATTGCATGTCTTTTTAAAATGAAGAGAAAAATCCTCCAGAAAATGCAGTCTTGCCAGTAGAGCCGAAACATCTAAAATTTTTGCCAGGAATCAAAGAGCCTTTTCCTCTTTCAAACAGGTGAAATCAGGTGTGAGCCCCTTGCAGTCAAGGGAGTTACACCAGCAACAAAGAAAGGTAATTGTAAGATAAGGCAGGCTCCAAACATCAGGATTTACAAGGTATTACTGCTCAAATGACATTCAGACACTGCATTAGCATCAACTATACCTCCTTTTATCCACTAATTGTGTAATTCATTCAAAAGAGCAACCAGATTTGTTTCATCTGTTACATGTTGTATGGGCCAAACCCCAGGAAAATATTTCCCTTGGCTCATCCCAAGAAAAACATTCACACAGACTGTTTATTTTGATATGCTTAAATACTATTTTTATCTTATGTTTTAGCTAGATATTCCTTTAAACTTGCTCTTATGATTCCTTGTCCCTTTGGTATCTCTTAATTAGACCTGGTGACTAATTCAGAAGGAATTATTTATTTAACAAATCCCGTCCTTTCCTATCACAAAGCATCGACAAGTAAAACACTTTCTTTTTGTTTTTCAGGTTGGTATTAATTAAAAACTATTTACAGACATTCAGAGCAGAATTCTCATTCTGTAGCTTTTGTCTTGTTCTGCTTTGAGATATGCCATCAGTGCTCTGTTAGGATGTGTTCTGCAAGACTGTGATGACGAATGACTGACATGGGTAACTATGTGACAACTTGGAGTGGAATATGTTTATGTTCAGACATAGTCTCTTCTACAAATATAGACTAATTAATAGTGTCGGTCATCTCTGTATTCTTCACACAACTCTTGCTCACTGTTTTGCTTTCCCACTCCCGGGCAGAAGGTATGGTCCTGTACAACTTAGGAAGGTCTCCATGCAGTTGTTTGTCCTTGCAGTGGCAGCCAACAGCTGCAAAATGTGATGTGAGCACAGCCTCCTGTCTCTCTGGCTCTCTTTCGTCCCTGGTATGCTGGTTGTTGTCAGCCAGATGTCTTCTACTTTTACTGAAGGAAAAGGGAAGGGAAAGAGAGTGGAGAGGAAAGCTGTGTCTACTTCTTTGTATCAGGTATCCACACTCCTTGTGTTGCCTTTGCAATATATGCATGTGTATGAATGTATATCTGCATACACACCTGGAGCGTGGGTTGGTATGTGGGAACATCCCTATCCCTCTCCATTGACTTTCTTGTACACCCTGCTCTGGATGCAGCAGGAGAGAGAGCAGACCTTTCAGCTCTCTCTGTGCTTGTAGCAGATACATGCTGGAGGACCACATCAGACCTTAAGGGCACACCTGAGTAAAGGGTTGTTTTGTAGGAGACAAGGGAGTTATTGCCTTTTCCCAGGGTCTTTTGAATGTGATGAAGGAGAAGAAATTGGTAGAAAACCCCACTTTTTGTTTTTATTTTATCAAAAGGAAGAGAAAATAGGAAACCATACAAACCTGCTGGGGTTACCTGCAGCAGAAAGAGCCACTGGTCTCTATATCGCACTACAGGCACAGACACCTCCATGTTGGAGCAAGCCTGACTGCGCATGATACACCAACATGTCCATACAGTCACAAATCACAGCTGAGTATGTTGAAGCTGAGGCAACCCCAGAAGCATGTCACTGAAAGCAGATGACAAAAGGCTTCCCACAGCACCCCTGACACCCGTAGGGGTTTGCTGCTGGGATGGAAGCCCCAGCACAGAAGCCATATTTCCACTACTCACATGCTCCACCTGAATCAGTGGTTGCAGCCTGAGCAGCCACAGCTTTGAGGCAGCCTTGCAGTCAAGCACCAGCACCTCTCCCCATTCAGGTCCTCCCATCTGACAAGCATGGGCAGACAAAAAGTCCCTATCGAAAACGCTTTTTAAAAAGGAGGTAGTTTTAAAGGAGTTTAACATCTTTGCATATTTTTATTGTTTTTTTTCCCTAAGTGATTTTTTAAGGAAATTAACCACAAATTTTTATGTAGTTTTCAAGGTAGCTTGTTTAGCTCAATTTTGGCAAAGAAACTCGGGGAACTGCAGAGAGATGAAGCTGGAAAGTGAGGCCGAGCTGACCATTGCTGCCAAAAGACTTCCGTGGAAACCACATAGAAAATAGCTGCCAGTGGGGATGATCACACAGGGCTTAGAGATGATGACGTAGGTCTGAGTGTCAGTTTTAAGAGATAGGGAAGAAGCAAGAAGAAGAGGGGCTGACTTCCCCTGAGCCTGGAAGAGGAAGGAGACCCTCCTCCTCACTGTCAGTGGGTGAAGAAGTCACACTTGCAGATGTTCCCTTTTCCCTTAAGCTGGGTGTCACACACTTCCTGGGCCAGTGACAGGACACAGGCCTCACGGATATTGCTGGCTGCCTGCCGGACGCTTCTGTGATAAATAGGTCCAGTTATAAAAAAAATAATCACCAATTCAAGTGAAAACTCTTCTCATTCATTTTCACCAAAACAAATGATTTATTTTTTTTCCTAGAAGATGGTAACTTGAGGGGAAGGGAAAGAAAAAAAACAGTCATTTCATCCCAAATGAAGATCTTGGCATTATTTTGGCTCCTGAGATGCCGCAGTGTCTCCCAGGAGCCACAGATCTGCTGGCTTGTGCCTGTGCAGGGCCTCTGGCCACGTTTCCTGCAGGACATGATGCTCACCGCGATGCACCACCCATTTGTAAACAAGGTAACATACAGGACATATGCAGTCAGATGAGAAAGGCAGGGGAAAATAAGAGGCTGAAGATCGTAAGGGATATGTATAGCTTGTCTTGTTTAATACTTCTTCACAGCATTAGCTTTTGTTGAAGGATTAAGCTGTCCTAATCTCTACTAAAGCCAAGAGAATAACAAGATATTTAGAATTAATCTGTTTTCTTGGCTTTACAGAAAATCCCAAGTGGTTATTTTTCTTCATCTGCTAAGCCAATTCCAAGAAAAAACTCCTGTCAGTGTCAGTTATGTGAAAAGTATTTGTGACTGAACTTGAATCCATGGAGCAGCTTTCAAAGTACTTTCTCCTCTGATAGTTTGACGTGTGTTTTATGAACATGTGTGCATTTCATGTCCTGCCTTATGAACATGTCCACCTCCTTTGTGTACCATAGGTATGTGGCATTGTTTTCCTTCTGCTTTATTGCTCCATCTACCGGAACCAGTTCCACATGGCATTTGAATGAACAAATCGTATATCTTGTATATTTATTTATTTTTGTAAAAAAAGGAGGGGAAGAAAAAAAGAAACCTCTTAATCCAAAACATTTGAGTTATTTTAGTTTTATAATGAAGCGCACATTTTATAAACTAAATCCTCCCCTTTTTTTGGGCTCTTAATCTGAGCCCTGACAGTAAGAATTCTCGTCTAGATCTAAATGTCCTCATAGGTTCACATTGTTACTGACCTTCAGTGTTTCCAAACTCTTGTGAAAATAGGTTGTTGTTTCTCAAAAGATTAGATGTAGCAAAAAAACAAGTAAAAACCCTCTCCCAGCATCAACAGAAGGATGTGTTGTGGAATTAGCTGAGATTTGAATTGTACTTTGAAAATGCAAATTGCTATAAAATTTGTAAAATACATGCATATAATTAAATTGTAAGATTCAAGACAATTTTATTGATGTGTTTGTTTGTCCCTTATTTAAAGAAGTGGCTACTGGAAAAGTTTTTGGAAAATAATCTTGTTAATCTAAGGGCTGGGTAGAAAAGGCTAAAAGTTCTTTCTTTATTTGTGCAGTTAAAACTTGCATGGTTTTTGCCTTGAATTTCTGTTGTCCTTTGTGCATTAAATTCAGCAGAGTAGTCCGGAATCACTCAGGAAACAGACTTTACCTTGTGGATCAGATTCAGGTAGGGCTGTGATTTCTTCCTGTAATTTTCATTTAAGCAGACAACAGTTTGTTGCCCCATATATGAATTTCAAGTGAAACTGTTAAAACTTGTGAAATACCAGTACTCATCTAGCATTAGCATTAGTAGTCAATGATAGAATAGCAATTTATACTGAGTGGACCAAGATATTTTATGCAGTAAAATTCAGAAACACTGGCACTAGTAACTCTTTTCTTCTGATCCTGTTACGGTAGTGGGAGCTCCAGCAAAGGATGAAGCTGGAATACGATATTGGTAAGTTCTGAAAAGCATGTGTCTACCAACAAACAGTGTGCAGAGACCCTTATTTGAACAAGAACAGCATTATTCTCATAGCTTCATGGACCTATTCTCCTGCTCCCCTGGTTCCACCTCCCTGGCTAGCTTCTTTCTAGCTTAAAAGGCACAACTTTCATTCTCAGAACTGTCTTTCCCAAAAATGCATGGTTCAGCCACAGAGCTGCAATAGCCTTTCCAAGTTGATGGATCACATTGCTTCCCTGTTTATTATGTCCCTGAATTTACTGTAACACTATAGCATGGGATAACAGGCACCCTGTCCCCAGAAGTTGTGTATCTTACATAACCTACATAGATTTAACTAGATTATGGATCAGTACTTTTAGATTCTTACCTATCTTAATATTATTTATAACAGTATTGTGTACTACGTCCTCTTTCATCAGAATAGCATCGATAAAATAATTTGTCTTTTAATTCTTTATCTATTTAAATTCAAGGATCATTGTCTTCAGAAGTGAATCATAGTTGTGTCTGTCTTAAATCCATGCCACATAGAAGCACAGAGTGAGAATTGTTCTGCAAATCAAGTTTACTAAAGACAGACCTAACAAGACATCAGTATGAATGTAGACAAAGTTGCTAGTCCATTTTGAGGAGTGACCCAATCTCAGGAGAATGTATGGTCAAATCCCAGACTGCTGACTGCTCACATTTTCCATAGCATTGACATAGTAGGACTCATTGAAGACCATAGCAATGGAAGGGTTTGCTGTGGATGCACATTTTTTCACTGCTGTCACATTTCTCTATCTAACTTTCCTACATTTGCTTGAAAGCTGCATGCAGAGTTGCATAGAAGAAAGACTCTCTGAAAAAGGGGGTATTGAAGTCAAAAGAAAGGCTTCCACTGATTCCAGTGAGGATTGAATCTGGGGATCTTGTCTCAGGTGGCCACATTAGAGGCAGACATAATATAATCCCACAACACTAATCATTTTGCTCATTAAAACCGTATCTGTAGAACTAGGACATAGCTTAGAAAACGCTGTACTTTTGAGTAGAAGAATTGCTGTTAGTTACTTTCTTAAGAATCAGGAAAAGTAAAGCTGCAGGACTGTGCTGACAAGCAGACTGAGAATACACATTAGAAGATTTCATTAGATCATTATGTATGAATGAAGTGTGTTATCAGGCTGTCTCAGGAGTTGTTAGAGAGTCTGATTAATTTTTAGAATTCCATTGCCGGTGTGAAAGAGGCAGTAAGGCAGCTTGTTAATTAATGCAATGATTAATAATTTAATAATCAATTAATAATTGAGTGCATTTGCAGATGATGGGTAAAAGATGGGAACTGTAGCGAATATTCAGAGTTTTGGTGGTACTGAGGGATTTAGGAAGGTTTGAAACATTTAGAAAATAACTAAGGCAGAACCTTTCTCAAAAAGGTTGCACATAAGGCATAGAGAATCTATTCTCATTTTCATGTTAGAAATATACCTCAACCTCCATTGCCTGTGGGCCTTTGAGATGAACCTTGTACCAATGTCCCTTACAAGGTAAAAACTGGAATTTCAGGTGTACATCCTCCTCCTCTCTCCATACCTCTAAGTGCAATAAAGGCACTTTCTACTGGTATATCTGAAAATCTTGTTACTGGGCACATGAGATGTCTTAACCAGGATATGGTGTGGAGGAATTTACCTACAAGAACAGGTCACAAACAAAACTGGTTTATATTTTCTTCTCAAAAGCAAAAGAATTAGACCAGACGGGGAATAGGAAGACCATCTGTGCCTGATTAAAGGGTGAGACTGCATAACAGCAACAGATGTTACATTATTGTAGTCAGAAGAGTTTATTGCTAACAGTGGTAAATATTGTGCATGTTGAGTTGGATATTTCCAAGCAATAATTTAACAGACATACTTCCACATAGGCTACCCTTTTCTTACTGGACTATATTTCATTAGTTTTTAGTGTCATGAAAGGTCACATTGCAGAAGAGGTCTAGATAGCAATATTTTCTACATACTGAGAATGCTGAGGACTGAAAAGGCAATGATACCCATCACAAAAAGGCATCTAGTGCTGACGATTAAAAAAACAGGCAAGTCTGCACGAAGAAGACATGGCAGAAAAGACTAACATTCTTGCAGCTTCACTGAGTTCCTGAAAGCCCTCTTTAAAACTAGAGATAACCACTGGGAGACGATTCATCTGGCTGCAAGTATAGGATGGATTCTGTAACTGAATGGCATTTCAGTTCATAGCATGATGCAGGAGCAGGGACCCCCCCTTCAATCTGAGTCCATCTCTTCTCCTCAATAATTTCTACAAGCTGTTTAAAACTACTCTGCACCAATAGTGCAGAGGAGAAGTTGTGATACATGGGGCAGCAACCTCCTTCAGTCATCATGAGCTTCTGCTGGCCACAGAGGTGGACACACCTTACGTCTCCTGATAATTACAAGGCTACATCCAATTATATCTGTGTTAAGGATTTATACAAGCCTCATTCCTCCACTTTTTTACTTCCTGTTCTCACTGTTCTGATTTGATGTGCAATTATGTACACTCCTATTAATGCAACTCCACATGAAGCCTAGAGTGTGGATTCAGTGGTTTTGACTATGACTTAGTGGGGTATTAGCTACTCGTATACAAAGGGATGTGGGGTTTTGTTTGTTTGCTTGTTTTAGTTGGGCTTTTTACTTCAGAGTTGGAGCAATCTGAAGGGCTATGAAATTCTGAACTAAATGTGAAGGAACACCTATGCAAATTTTCTGCTTTGATTAGTTTTTCTTTTCTTTTGCAGAGATTTTAGCTCGTTTTCATTGCTAAAGCAAAGAGTGACAATAGCCCACAGGTTTTATTACTGCTTTTTGTTTCTGCTTCCATCCCTGTTCTCTTCTTCCCCAGAGAGAGCTTTCCATGCATGTCTCTTGAAACAGTCATTCTCTGCTTCTGAGACACACGTTATGGTAAGGGGGTGCTTTGTGGGTAGACTTACAAGTATTATGCTGATAAAAAGGGATCAGATAAAGTCTTGCCTTGTCTGAAAGAGATAAGTTAGAAACTGGGAATGAATGAATGCCTGATCAGTGATCTACAATTACAGGAGCTATGGGAAGCAATGTCAGGAGAATCCAGAGGTTGCCATAGAAATGTAACAAAGGATGCAATCCTCAGGGACAGTACCTGAGTCAAGCACCAAATGTGCAGGAATTCTCAGTGAATGAAACTCTCAAGTTTAAGAGACAAATAGAAACCATATCACAGATAAAGATAATGGAGCTGTCTCCTGTTTGTGATATCATGGTAGATCCCATCTGGATGTCAGCCGTGATCGCTGCTGTGCTGCTTTCCCAGCCTTGTTTGGGTGCAATATATAAACCTCAGGAGAACTTTCAGAGCATCAGTGTACATCTGCTGGCTTCTCTAGTTCCTTTTGCTAGGAAATCTAGAAACACATTATCATTTTTGGACCACAACAAGCATTTCTGTTGCTTGTTATGGAAATTCTGTGTAACAGCAGCCTAATGCATTCAACTTTGGGATAGCATTTTTCTGAATGTTT
The DNA here is from genome assembly GCA_003993805.1 of Himantopus leucocephalus. NCBI lineage: Eukaryota > Metazoa > Chordata > Aves > Charadriiformes > Recurvirostridae > Himantopus > Himantopus leucocephalus. The sequence goes on from RSEF01000001.1 coordinate 91,262,391, forward strand.
TTGAGTGAATCACCATTTTTAAAAAGACAAGAGGGTATTTCCTGGGTAGAGGGAGGGTGTACAAAAATGGTTCTATTTTAAGAAGAGCCTTAACTCTGAATATCCTTCATCCAACAAGGAAGAGAGGGTGTCATGCATGCATGTAAGCCTCTTCCTAAACCCATTTCTGCATGGACTTCCACATACCTGGAAAAAGAAAGGGAGCATAATCTAAGGGTCTGGCAAGATTGGTATTTCTACTGTTTGGAAACATAAAGTTTCTTCCCATCAGAGACGTTTTGGAGTGAAGAAAATCGATTGTATTTCAATCAACTAGAGTTGTAAACAACAAATGTAGACAGTTCCAAGCCCCCAAATCCACCACCAGAATATCCTCTAGTGTAAATGAGGGAATAGATGCCATTAATATTGACTGCCTTAATATATTAGACCATGGAATCTCCAACAGGGCTTGTTGGTTTTTTGAAAGTAAAATGAGACAGTTTGGTTTTGAGGAGATACAGTGCCCTCATTTAAACGTTATTCTTAGAGGGAGGAAACCAAAGTTTATGTCTCAGCCCTGCCACAGATTTCCAGTAGGGAGACAAATTCTTAAAAAAGATATTCATTCAAGCACCCAGCAAAGTTAAAACAAAACAAAACAATACAAGCATGATTAACTGGGAATCTAGCAGTCACTAATTCTTTCAGTGATCTAAACAGCTTAAGCACTCTGACTCGGGAGGTTAGGTGCTGGTCTTCTGCAACCTGAAGCCTAAGCACGCAATTTAAGGCAGGCATCGGGACTCACACTGAAGTGCAGGGAAGGAGATGGGCACGCTCCAAGGTGATTCATCTGCCCATTTCAGAGAGCAGTGTTGAGATGGGATGAGCACCTGGCTGGTGGTGCGTTTCTCTCATTGGCGACTGCAGAGGGAACTTGCCTAAATTTTAATGGCTATGTTTTGGTCATACAAATCCTGTCATCTGAGCCTCCCCAAGATGCAATAGCATGACTTTTGAACCTGAAAAAGATGTTGTTCACGTGACCACAGGTGACTGTGAGGTAATTATACTAAGAAAAAGCTTAAATTTTATTTAAGACAATTATTTTCCTGTAGTTTTCCTATCTACCTCAATCAATTAGAAACACCAAATATATACACAGTCAATAGTTTATACAGAGTACATTGTGTCAGGAACTCTTCAAATAGCTTGTTTTAGATAATGTATATATAAAAAAGAAAGAAGCATTGTAATACTACACATTTTTGCACATCTACAAGCTGTATTTGTAGTCTTGAGCGTATATAGTCAAACTGAGATCTGGGCAATATCCCTTACCAATTATTGTTAATTAAAAATACCCAAAAGAACTGTTTCAGAAGGGAGAAGAACTCTCTCTGAATTAATTTAAAATTCAGCAAATGAGTTTTGACAGGGGAAAAAGAAGAAAACATTTGGAGAGGTCAGACATTTTTTTCAACTAAGTTAAACACTTGCAATTTTATTCAAGTTGATGTTATCGTTTCAAATTTGATCTACTATATAGAAGGGATAAATAACCTTAAATGAAATTTTAAAAATGAAACTCCAAAATGAAGCTTTTAATTTCATCTCAACCTGAAACAATTCTCCAATTTTCATTTTCTTTAGTTTAGACACTGAACGAAAAAAACCACAATTATTTTCACACCTCATTAAAATACCAAAAGTTCTCATAGAAAAAGATCTTTCCATCTAAGCAAACAATGAAATTCTTAGGCTTCAGAAATATATAAAATACTATTATAGTATTAAAGAGCAATCATATTGTATACAATGCCTGAAAGTGAAGCAGTTCTTTTGGTTTGTTTTTTTGATGGTTTTGAAAGCATTGTTGAGAAGACAAAATTAGATGAAAATCTTTTACCCAGACTCTGAATTTAAAGTCAGGTTACAGACAGAATCTACAGTAAAAGAAATAGATTTTTTAAGAAAGTTTTATTTTAATTCATAACCGAATAAAGTTATTCATTAAATGCTTGTAGATGAAAGTTTGGTTAGTGAATATGTTTATCTTCCAATGAAATGCAGTTCTGCAAAATATTTTACTTCACAGTAAATGCAAAACAGCAGCAACTTTCATTATTTTATGTGCAATGTACATGAAAATGCCACATGATTTACAGGGCTTGATTCCATTCTCACTTGTCAGCTTCGCAGTGGTGTTGGTTTAGTGGCGCGATTCCTCTTGATACTGGCTGAATTCCCAGTCTAAGTGAGAGGGGAATCAAACATGCAGGGTTGGGGTTTTTTTTACATTCTGGACAAAGAATAACAATGAGCTTTGCTGGTTCTAGCAGCTTTACTTCATTCTGATGCATATATTGTGGCCTCTCTGCTCATTAGCACACGCATTCAAGCTCCTGCTAAGCAAAACACAATATATCTGTAGATGAAAGTGCTCTGTGATTTTCGTTCCTTCTGTTCCCACAGCTCTGTGCCCTTAATGACAGCCCTGCATGCTCTACAGAGGCAGCACCAAGTGGCAGCGTATGTTAGGAAGGCACAATGACTCCTTGAGACTCCACATATTTATAAACCGTCTGCTGGCAGCTACAAGCCATGAGACCATACGTTGTGTGTGCTTCGCCATGGTGGGTCAGATCTGCCACAAGATAGATACTAGAGCATGAGTGTCCCTTCTATTCCCTGTGCCCCACAGGGTGTCTGCAGGAAGAGGGATGGTTGTGGTCCAACTGCCAAAACTGCATGAGAGAAGAATTCCTGCGTGCCTACCCAACTCACATGCATCACCACAAGGACCAGCTACGGCCACAATATAGCCCTTATCTTGCACTGATAAAGCCTGAAAATGCTGCAGCCCAGACAGCATATAAAATGTAACAGAGACCCTTGCGTATGCATTTTCTAAGGAAGCAAAAGAAATCTCCTTTTTGCTCCCTGTCTCTTCTTTGACTGTCTCTCCCTCCCTTGCTCCAGGTTCAGAATCAGGTCACACAGTAAGCAGGTATTGCAGAGGTAAGCATAGTATGTTACACTTCCCTAAGGAGTCACACTTCTGTGTGCTGTGAGCTAAAGGAGGCAAAGCTGCCTTTCTGACTTCGGTTACACTGGCAGAAGCTGGCAGCCCGGATCCTTTCACCTTTGGTCCCACTTTTGTGTTTCTGCTTGTCACGTGTGATAAAGCTTTCAATCAGCTTCAGTTTTTCATGCTCTTCCTTCAGGAAGAAGTCAACAAGCACACTCTTCTCCTTTTTGATCTGTTCACTGATGTCCTTGGGAATGTCGGGAATCATCCAGTCAACCAGCACACTGAGGAACATCACCAAGTTCTGCAAACACAGCAACAGAAGTGAAGCAGGAACCAAAAATCAAAAATACTCACATGAGAGCAAAATAAACCTTTGCTATAGCTATGAGGCCAGTATCAAACATATTTTGCTGATGGCACGTACTATTAAGCAGTTGAGTAAGGCCTTAGTTCAAGAAACAGCTCACATTTGTGCACAGCTCCCCTTCAGTGGAGTGGCAGAATTAAACACATGCTTCAGTTAGGTTTGAAACGGGAAAGGACTTGGATTCCTCAAATGATTCATGGCCTAAGTAGCTAAAACAGCCTTATTCTTTACACGTGTCCAAAGGTGCTCAGTTCTTAACATCAAATTCATTGAGACTGAGTTCAGAATCCATTACTATGAGGGCAACATCAGTGAAAGCATCCTCAAACACAATCATACCCATGTGTTTCCAATGTGACCTGAGTGGACAGCAAGCAACTTTCATGATCATTCTGTCCTCAAATCCTTTTGACTTCTGACAAGCAGGATTTTACACTACCGCAGCGTACAAGCCACAACCCTGAACGCCAAGTGTCAAGTTCATTACAGGTGATGCTCATAACATGGAGGCAAGAAGTAGAGTGGGCAAAAAGTTTTGCTTGTTTGTGAAATTTATAGAGAAATTATGCTTTGGGGTTTTTATTATCATGATAAAGCTTGAAAACTGCTGTGTTGTGTAATGCTTCAAAATGTGTGAGAATGTTTGCTGACAAGGCTACTAGCTTGAACCCTCCATCCCCATCTGAGACAATGGAGCTAATTAACCCGGGAACATACTCTGGCAGAGTAACAGGCACACCCAGCATAACCACTTTGTTTCAACAGTTTTGCAGCCAGCGGTGGAAAATTACTGAAAATAGAGCAAAGAAGCAGAAGAGGGCAATATAAACCAGCCAAGACTCACAGTCACACTTAACAATATTTGGCAGGTGAGGAGAAAAGACAGGCAGATTTCAATAGGAGATGCGGGCTCAATTTGACTGTGGAGGGATTCCAGATCATGGAGGAGAGCAGAAGGCTTCTGCCATTCAGAAAGCAAGCCATGATAGCAAATCCCTTGCCAATGAAATCTCCACACTGGGGAGAATTTACTCCGTTTAACTGGTAGAAAGTAGCAAAAGACCGTGGAGGATTTATTACTTCTGTTTATTTCTTGCTTTGGGTAAAAAACAGCATTTCACAAGACTACATAGCACTCATGTGTTTTTTACAAGCGGTGCCCCTGAGAGTATAAAAGCTGACAGAGTCCACTTAACTGAAATGTTCAAGAGCCTTGAATACCTCTGGGGTATTTTGAGGACCACTGCTACTGCCAGGGGCTAATGCAGGCTGTGGGGCTTTCCTTCCATGAAGGGAGAGGAAACCTCTGCTGAGGAAGTGTGCCACAGCGCTGCAAAGGGAGAACCCGTGCTGCAGCCCACTGACACCTCAGCAGGCTGGGTGTAAGCACATCAGGCTGGGTATTTGCAAACAGAAAAGCTCTATTGGACATGGGCCTCTTTGGCACATGCATTTCAATTCATTTATTATGATATTTCTGTGACTGAAATTGCAGCAACTCAACAGACTTACCTGAAATAGAATAACAAAAGCCAAGCGAGCAGATAAGACTGCCCAGTACTGTTTAGAAAATTCATACTGATTTCGGGACCAAGGTGGTTCTCTGTAGTCTTTGAACCTGTTGATGAAGGCAGCTCAGTTATCACACAGTGCCAGCAATGTCCTCCTCCTGCACCAATTGCTTTGACTAACGCGATTTTCCAGTCATGAAATCTAAGGAATCAAATCCTCCAGATGTTCCTACTTCAACCCTTATTATGAAATACAGCTCCAGAATTAGAGCTGGACTATCTCCATTGAATTTAGCAAGCTTAGTCTGGTTTTCACAGTTGTAACCAAAATCAGAATATTGTTCTAATGTTGGAAATTTCCAGATTTTCCAGGATTTACAAATGTGCCCCCTTTTTTTTTGTTAATGTTAAATTTATCTCAGTGTACAGGGAATATAGTGTTGAAATATAGAGTATAGACATAGTCCGAGGCATTTTCAGACTAAAGGAAACAAGCCTGCATTCATCTCACCTAAACCTTGATTAATATTGGGAATAATTCAGCCCATGAAAAATCTGACTCACGCTCTGGTGTTTCCTGTCCTTGCATTAACAACAGGGGGAGCCATGGGAAAGACACTTCCTAAATTAACTGTCTAGCCTTAGACAGGATAAAACAGAGCCTTAGTGGTTTGGTGTAAAGACTGATGCTTTTAGTAATATCATCAATCATTTGGAAGTAAACAACAGGCTAATAAAAGTCACAGATGCTCCTTAATTGGGAAGTTTTGCAAATAGCAGGAAACACAGAAAGCAATAAGAAATACAGACAGGAAACACAATGAGAATAATCTGGGGAAATGGAAAATAATTAAAAATAAAACAATTGAAGGATCTTTGAAAGGGTAGAGTTTGAAAGAAAATGCAATGAAAATAGCCTGGAGCTTACAGTGGCCAGCAAGTTAGCACAAGCATGAAATATGGCAGCATGACAGTATGATTTGTGGATCTACAAACAAAAGACGTGATGGTGCTGGGGAGTATTAGCCCTTCTCTGCACAGTTCAGGTAAAGCCACACCTGGAATGCTGCATTCAGCCATTCAACTGTAGGGATTTCAGAGAGCAAAAGAGGAAAAAAGAAAAAGAAAAGAAAAAGATAGTAACAAATTGAAGGCAGTTAAGCAAAATAATCCAGGGGCTGAGGAGACTGACTCACCAGAAAAGATTAAAGAGCAGCACATGTATTGCTCCACTTTGGGAAGTAACAGCCATAGTTGGACATGATAACCATGCACAAATTGTGCCCTTAGGACTGAAAGGGATAATTTAGTGCTGTTCACAGTGTTTGACTAGGAGTAATGGGATGAAATTAAGAAAGAGAAAATCTGTTTTGAATACCACAAAACTCTTCCTGACAGTAAGATTCATTAGACTGTGGAAAAGCTTCCATCGGAGGATAATGGAGAAGGTTCATATATAAAATCTGTCAGCTTCAGTTTGCAGGTGCGCTTACCAAAATTACCTTCAGGTTCTATCTACACAGTTCTGCATGTTAAATTATACATTTACAATCCACACACTCCTACATCTCCCCCCCACCCTACCCACCCCACCCTTAAGAAATGCAGTCTGAGATTTTGGATGTAATTCTGTGCTGCACCTTCTGGAGACAAAGGACACAAGGTACAACCCATGATGTGGAGAGGGAGGAGGAAGAGGAGGAGAAAACAACTTTAAATTGGGGGCTGTATTAATTTATGGAAGCACTACCTGGGCTGTGTTAGACCCCAGATTATTTGTTTTGTTCAGTGGTGTGTGCACAGCAGCCAAGCTCTCTGTCTTGTCTTACACGGGATTCCTGTTTGGTCCTGTGCTGTGCCTGCACTGTGAGATTCCCCCTCTAGTACCTTTCCATACTACGTGGACTTCTGTGTGTTGCTGAAGTCTGTGTGAGGGCTGCAGCGAGGGCCAGAGTCAGTTCCATTGAATTTAATCTGCTTGAACACCAAAGCAAAGGAAAACCACTGAGTTTGTTGTGGATTTTGCCTTGCACTATAAATCATTCCCAGTCTTGAAACGGAGCCCAGGTTCACGTGGAAGGGTCACCAACTGTGGCAGGTTTTTCATTTAATGTACTCCGAGCTTCACAAACTATGTAAGTGTTGCAGGACATCAAACCCCGTAGAAATTTCACCTGGCTCAGCTGGAAATCACACTGCTTATGATGTCTGACTCTACATTCAACAGAACACTAGCAAATGATTTACGGTGAAGGGTTATGTTGTCAGAGCTACAAATAAGGTAGCTGGTGCCTCCTCCCCACCTCCCTTTTTAATTATTCTATGGCACATGGGACTTCAAAGTGCAATAACCCGGGCCTTTTCTAACCACTATATTCTACAGCTAGTTTCTTCTTTAAGAAGACCATTTTTCCCTCATCTCTTCAGTTCTTCATTCTTCAAATATTTGATTCAGCAGATATGCTAGGAAATGACCAGTGCTGCAAAGACTATAGTGTTTCAAAAACAGCAAACAACTCTAATTCCACTGAAAAAGGACAAGAATATGAAGGAGTCAATGGGGTTTAAGAATAGAGCACAGAAAATTTCTGAGGGAAAAAAGAAAAATGCACAGTGAGAGTAGAGTTATGTTGAAGAAGTAAGGATGGATGGAGAGGACCAGGCAAGACTCACACAACACTGAACTGCAGCCAGAGCTAAATGAAATATGCCAGTATATTTAACAAGTATATTGCATGGGGAGAAAGAAAGGCTGGCAGAAAAAATCAAAATGTGTATGTAGGTGGAATTGCGAGTTAGTCTAAATCAGCTGATCTATTTCATTTCCTTTTTCATCTGGTCTTTGACAAGAAATTGAAAACATAACTGAATCACAAGGAAGTAGTGCTTCAGCAATGCAGGAGTATGTAAGAATTGTTCAGGGAAAAATGTTAGAATCCACCACTGATGACTGGGAGTAGATGAGATGAATTCCAGGGCATTAAGAAAATTAATTCATTCAAAGACACTTTATATATTTTCTGAATATTGGAGTAGACTTGTGTTAAGGGAAAAGTTCCTTTAATGACTCCCTATCTGCTGCTTTCTTCTTTTCATGTGATTAGAATGCTTTCATGTACTCCATTATCATACCAGATTATAAAGATTAAAAGGGCTAAATCAATAAAAATGTCACATAACTTAGCAAGGTTTGCTTTTAATTTGCCTTCAGCTTCACAAATGTCATTTTGCTCTGAAAAAAAATATTAGAACTAATGCTATGCATCAGAATGGCGTTACACCAATGTTTATTTGGAAGCAGTGTCAAAGTTCACAGAATTTTAGAAAATGCTGCTCAAAATATTCAAAGAATGTATTCTGGATGTTCAGTGGGAGAGTTGTTTCTGGCTTGTTATGGTTATTTTTAAGATACCTTAATCTCTGGCAATGCCCGTAAGGAGCAAAATTCAGGCTTATTGTAACCACATTTATCTCCAGAGGTCACAGAAATCTAAGAATAAGAGAGGTCAGCTTGTTCCCAACGTATTTGCCAGAAACAGAAAAGCAGATTTTATTTCCAGCTTAAGGGACTGTGTTTGTTGCCTGTCTCCTGGGACACAAGCTAGATACCCCATATTTTATCACTGTGATAGTTCTGTCCAAAGCTGAGATTTTGATAAGATTCAAATGAGGCCAATGTAATGAGAAACAGTGAATGTGGATGCTGACATCTTTTCCTAATTGTTTCCTGAGACTGAAACAGAAATGGTCTCATAGTTGTTTCTCCTTCAGACTAGTACATGGTCAAACATTTAGTATATGCTTCTTGTTTGCAATCACTTTATTATTTTTTTTCTCAGTGGCATAGACTTGATATTATCAGGCATGGACCACTTTTATATCTAGTGTGGATTATTCCCTTCTCCCTGTGTTTTGAATCTGTTGAATCCATGCTAATCTGGGAGTGCCTTTTATCACCGTTGCTAATGCAAACATTTCCAAATACGCTGGCACTCATACACCATAAATAGAGGCCAGTGACTGAGACCAGGTAAACAGTAGCAAAGTGAAAGTAGCAAAGTGACCATGAATTGGGAGTTCTATACAGATCGAGATGCTTGTTGAAGGAAAATACAGGCTAATTTGGGGATACAAATTAAACTGAGAGCAGCAAAGAATTTCACAAACTTAAAAGTCTTATCAGAAATTATGGAGATGCTGCATACTCTCACACATAACATTATACTAAGAAATAACTCTTAGATACATATTGAAATGGGTAGTAGCAGAGCTCACAGAGAACAACATTTTGAGAAAGGAATAAGGACATCGCCCAGATGCACTTTACCCTGTCTGCCACAAGCAAACCATTAGGTAGAGAACAGCATATATCTTTATGCACCAGAGCATTTTTTTTCCTTTACGTCTGCCCTCAACTCTCATCTGACTGCATCCTGAGAAGCAGCACAGATTCCTTTAACAAAGTTCCTGACACCGGGACATGGCTGTGCTGAGTTACATTCTCTCTGTTTACCTGCTTAAATGTTAGGAGTCTTATCTGTCCACTAATCTAGCCTCTGCTCTAGTCAAGATAAGAAGGTAGGTACGTCCCAAAGGCAATCCCAAGAGCAGTGCCTGAGTTAGAGGGCCAGATTTCTCTCTGCATTTACTCTGCTTCCACTGAAGGGACTGAGATACGTAGTCTTTATGGCTTATAGTAGGATGAGATAAATATCCTGCTTAAAGTGAGTGGGATCCTCAATACGTCAAGTTTCTTTGCACAGAAGCAGGAGTTAAACATGCGCAGACTACATTGAATAATGCCAACTTTAAGACTTGGTTCAAAAAATGACTACATTACAATTTTTAATATATTGTTCAAGATGGGTATGGATTTGTAGGCCTCATTGAAGAACTTCCATCTACCCCTTCTCAAGCTATTTTAGCAAAACTTGTTACTCCCTAAGAAAAACAGAATGGAAATAAACACTGATTTCGTGGGAGATAGGTATGTAGTCTACATATAGAAATGTGCAGTCATTCCAAAGCAAGGGGTGGGTTTTGGCTACTTCGGGAGCCTAGCTAGAATATGATCCCTTAAATAATCAGTGAAAAGAATTGAACTGTTCTGAAGGGCAATTTACAGCACCTAAGTTAGAAGCATAATTACAAAGTTAACTTCTCTCTTTGCTTTTAAGTGGGTGCTTGTTTCTAAATTAATTTATTTGTAGAAGGGCAAAATCACCAAATATTTAAAATTAATTGAATTTTGTGGGTTTTTTATTTTTTTAAATCAAAATGTTTATTTGAAATATTTTCTCTCCCTAAGTTTAACATGAAGACAAAGGTTTTGGTAAGACAAAAATGTGCATCCTAACTAGCTTTAGTTACAAGCCTTCTGTGTCTCACTGAAAGCTGCTTTTGCAGATTTATAGAAAAGACTAATACTCATAACTTAATGGAACCCTATAAAAAATTCCAGCTGCCTTAGCTATCTGTATCTGCTCTGTATATAAAATTCATTTTAAAAACTCTGAATGTCAGATATGCATAAATCTAGGGGTCATTGGAACTAACAATGAAGAAATCTATCTTTATTTTGAATAAAGATTTCTCAAGGACAAAGAATTCAAGTGAATGGGAGGAAAGATTTCTGAAGCTCTAACCAGAAAACAATACTTGGTATCTACAATATCTACAATACGAACAGTATTTTCTGCCAGTATCTGAGTATTCAATAAACCAGTATTGCAAGAAAACACCAATCTGATGCTAGATGGTATGTGAATGTCAGCTGTAAGATTTGTCTCATCAGTCTGCTCTGCTTGGTAATTAATTTTGTCCCCTTGCTTTGACAGTGATGCATATTCTCTATAGTGATAGATTTTGAGAATCCCACCTTTGGCACCTTAGTCAAAATTTGATCTCAGAGTAAAACTGCACAATAAAAGCAGGAGACTGAAGACTGGGTTTGAGAAAGGAGGTTGGGAAATACAGAGGGGAAACTAGTTTTAGAACCAGGGAAGGTTCAGATGTCAACGATCAGGAGTACAAGATTCAAAAACCTTGGCATGCATCAGAAAAAGACAGTGAACGTATGCAAATATATAATGCATCAAAACAAGGGAGGCCAATTAAAGACGTCTGTGTAGTGAAAAACACATAAATGAAGGCTCTCTTTCCAAAGAAAATGGAAGAGCAAGTTTTGTGATGATTTCTTTCCATTGCAGAGGCTAAGCGCAGTGTGATTTCACGGGACTCCAAAAGGAAGGTGAGGCAGGTTGTTGAATACAGCACCAACCCAAGGAGTTCAGTTTTGAAGACTTGGGTTGTACTGCCTTAAAACAGCTGTTTGAATTTCTGCCTATTTTTATAAAAAAGCAAGGTTACTTTGAGAGTCCTGGAACCATGTTAGTGGTTTCTCATGCAAACTGAAACTACTCCATATGCATCTGCACTACGGAAGCCATGGCCTAGACATTTTGGCCTAGATATTTTAAAGGAAGTTGAGCCTTGTTTCCCCAGTCTGAAAAGATGAATCTGAAATATAAGATATTTAGATGGGGAATGGTGCAGGTTTTAAAGATGGCCAAAATATAATTGAAAACTCATCTCATCAAGTAAACATTGAACTTAAAGAAAGAGAAAGCCTCATTCTAATTGGTGGGTGTCCATTTTAAAACTCATTGTTTTTAATGAAAGTTATGTCTTTCAATAAAGAAAGGAACTGTTTTTATTTGAGTAAGTCTGCCTAAATTGTTTATTTTGCCTTTTAATGCACTGGAAAAATGCTTCTAAGAACCTTCTAACATAGTGAGAATACTCTAAAAGCTGTACTCGTAAAACCACCTTTTTAAAGACACAAATATTATCCGTTCCCACTTGGAAAAATTTTGGCTGACAAAAGACCCAAAGAAATTACTTTGACTATGCAAACTGTCATTAGAAGTACTTTACCTGCAGAATAAAACATCCTGTGCAAACAGGGAGTTTTCTGGCTGTGTGCCAGCCTTGAGATGACTGACATTGAAGTACGAAAGTGTGTGATTGATGAAGCCATGCATGGTTCCATTTTGACTGTATGCATATTGATACATAAGGCGTGGAATGAAATCAGATGTGACAGCAATTACAAAAGCCTGAGAGATGAAAAAAAACCAACCAAACAACAGTGTCGTGAATCTATGTCTAACATGTTTCAGATTAAGTTAATTCAGGTGATAATTTTCACATTTAAGTAAGTTTAGAGTGGTGACAAAGTGAGAGTTAAATGGCCGGATCTGGTACAGAACATATATAAATGCACAGTAACCTGCTCTGTCTCTCCAGAGGAAGGTTGTAGTTATGGAAGTGGATTATTTCCTAGAGCATAGAGTAGCAAAAGCAATTAATGTATGGTACATTTCTTCAACTCTTTCCACCCCTGGAGCCATTAGGAGGTTTATCACTATTTTTAAAAAACTACAAGAAGATGTAATAGCTAGCTGGCATAATTAGGAGTATAATTTGCTGTAGCTACAGTGTTATCTGAGATAAACCAGTTGAGTGTAAGGTAGTCATCCTCCACTTTCCCCTCTGCATCAGGATTTACACAACTGACACAGGTGGATCTCATGCTGGTATAAAACTGGGATAATTGTGAAGTGAATCAGACACAGAAGTATCTAGATCATATCAATAAGAATTCATTAGATTCATTTAAAACTACAATTTTCTACATAGTTCTGCATCAATATTATTCAGATGGAGAAGCAGGACTGAGCATTCAGTATTTTTTAAAATTGGGTATGCGCATATTTATATGTCTGTCAAGAAAAATTATCTAATTGGTATTTTAATGGAATCCTTAGTAAATAAAAGAGTTTGTCTGACACAGAAAATAATCAAGGATCATAAATAAAAAGTGTATCCAGATAAAACTGAGAGGCTGCAGGGTTTTACTTATCCAGCACAGATCTGTGCTGGAAACCTGAAATCTATGCCTGACAGCAAAATTCTGGGTGCAGAGCTGAACAGGTCTCCTACCTTAAATCTTGGAAAGTGCTGAGCCATAAGTGAGCAATTATCCACCCAAGTCAAACAACACTGCTTCCCAGTTGTAATGATAGCTTACATACTGCTACAGAGTGCTGTTGTGCTAGAAGCTATTGTACAAGATAAATTGCATAACAGCTCTGCACAAGTTTCCCCTTCAGTAGTGGCAACCATCTGCCTTTCTAAAGTGCTTTGATATCTTTAATAATTTACAGTTGGACTCGATGATCTTAAAGGTCTTTTTCAACCTAAATGATTCTCCGATTCTATGGTCTGTGGGTCAAAAACCCACTAGATAGTATTATGGTTAAAATCTTAGGGCATGAGTCTTTTTTATCTTAAAGCATATACAGCAAAAAAATACTTAAGGAATACATGTAGAACAATATACATAATTAATCTGTATACCAGACATGCATTAAGTTCATGTAATCATTCTTGTTCTATGAAAGAATATATTTTTCTGTTAATATTTTGTAGCTTGGGGAGTGCGTAACCTAACTTAATCTGCTCTTACAGAAATACATACTCTGTGGGAGAGAGAATGTTTAGGGATACAGCTGTATATATCAGAACTAATGCTATCTAGTTAAGGACTTTCTGCTCCTAGAATCGAGGATTTTATATTTACATTTTTTTTATTCATACCAACAGTTATACTAGCAGAGTAACAGAAAAAGGCATGGGTATGAACGAGAAGTAGACCTATATCAATTATCTGTAGTGTTGCCTGCTTACATCCCCTTCAATGATTGTTCTTATATGAATTAATCTTCCTGTCCTACATAACACAAGGATAGAGAGAATGAGATGAGTGAATGGTCATCTTCTTTGTAACTAAATCATATTTTACACTTCCACAAGAATGAATTTGATGATTTAGATTTTATTGTATCTTATAGCAATTGAGAAAATTAGACTTCACTTTTAAATTATGTTGGAGGGACAATATAAGCTCCCAAGATCATCGTTAGAAACTGGTGTAACCAAATACTTACATTAATGATAACTGAAAGCTTTCCAATACCACTCAAAATGTTATACCAAATTCCTGTAAATGAAAACCAGAACTTAGTAATGGATTTACTATCATTTTCCTTCTTTCTTATTGAATTTTTGGTGTTATCTTCACTGTAATGTTTTTTTCATTACTTACCTATATCTTTTGCTCTTACTGTGTCTGGCCTCCTCAGTTCGGTAACAAACTTTTTTGCATCAAGCCGGACTTCTATGATGTTGTTCAGAAGAGCAAACAGAGGTGCCAGAGGGAAGGAGGCAACAAAGAGTGTGACAAAGCCGAACTGGATAACTGGAAGAGAAATATGCAATGTTTTTTTAATATCTTCTGAAAGGCACTGGTAAATGCAGCTGACAGCAAATTGTTGATGAGCTTTATGGGTTACAAAACCCGTAAAACTCCGCCTCACAATTTGGTCCCAGTAATAAATACCACAAAGCAAGGCTATGAAAGAGAGAAAGATTTGTCACTGTGCCTTATGAATGTTTCTAATAATGCTTCTAGTATCTAGCACAAGCCCAAGCCAAAGTAAATAATAAATTTAATAAAGGACAAAGAGTTCAGGGTGTATTCTTCTGCATTTATACTTAATCAACTGACTAAGACTGTGCTCTTCTTCTCTGTCCTTTTGCCTTTAAGGAAAATGATACACAAGCAAGCAAGAGGAGAAAATCTACAAGATGTCACTGTTTCTTCCTAGCTTCCTTTGGAAAACTCAGGAAAACCTTGGAAAAGTTTGAAAACTTCCTCTTGAAGTCCTAGCAAAGGAGAATGCTATTGTCACTTTTTTTTTTTTTTTTTTGCTGGCTTTGCAATTTGAGTAAAGTAGTTTGGGAGAAAGAAAGTACTAGTCCACTGGTCCTAAAAAGCAAGTGGTATTGTAATGAAGCACAGACCTCCTGAGTTTTCCATGCTTGTTAGTACAGGTACACAACTAATAAGCCTGGCTTCTTCCACAGGGGAAAAAAAAACCGACCAACCAACCAACCAAAACTCTCTCACTTTGAAATGGATGGCACATTTTATATCATCTTGTTCCCAGTACTAGACTACTAGCACCACACAGTTCAGCTCAGCCTCTATAGCATAATGATATAAACAAAAAGACCACATTGTTTTCTGAATGAATTATGCTTCTTTTCTATGGCATAGGATGACCTATCTTCATTCAAACAAATTATCATCTGAGCAGCTAAGGAACCAATGTCAGCCTGCAAAAGCACAATGCTGACACAACTGTGTTTTACTGACAACTCTCAGTGCTATGGAGATAGTTGGAATAACGTGGTAGAAAACCAAGTCCTTCCAAGCAAGCTGCTTCCGTTGTTGGGTGGGCAGAGTATCCTTAATTCCCCCTTCTTTCAGTGGTACTTCAGGATCTACCTTATCTGGGTAAATCTCATCTGGGTACAATTAGTCTGAAAAGGACTGACTTTTTTTTTTTCACTCTGCAAGTTGCTGAGGAATTAACAAATTGCCTAAAAGGCTGTGTCTTCCATGGAAAGCAGGAGGCGTCAGTGGTGAATGTATTCATGAGACTGGGTCATTTCCTTGTAAAAATGCTACATTATGTTAAAGTAATACTTCAGGGAAGTGAGAGAGGTTTATTACTGCAGAAAAATAATGATGAGTAGAAGAAGAGGAAAGAGACTGAAAAGCATGCTGCCCAAATACAAAGACAGTAATCCCAATAAGATTAAACTAATAAATCTAACTCATGCTTCGGAATTAAATAAATAATAGTATAGAAAAAGAGTTAGTGTGTATCAGGCCCTATTTATTGTGGCACCTTTTTTGGCAAATCCCTGTACAAGTTGTCTCTCCACTATGGGAGGAATCTGTTGCACGTTTTGTGAAAATCAGGGGTTTATGTAGCAAAACGGTTTACTTTAAAATAATTTCCTTAGGCCTTGTTGTCACAGCTTACAACTAACTGATAAAATAGCTTTCTCCAGGATCTTCTATTGCATGCACCTTTTTATGTGTGCAGATTGCAAGTCTTCTGACTTACTTCCCTGCTTTTCTTTTCTGTGATATACTTGCACATTAAAGTGTAATCTCTGTATTATATATATAGCCTTTTGATTTTCATTCTCATTGTTTTGCTTTGAGATAAAGAGTATATCCTAACATACACTAAGATGGAGCTTTTTCAAAGCATACAAACATCCTATCCTTGAAATCATACTTTACTGAGTATTTTATGTTCAGAGTCAGGAAAAGGAATTAACAAGGAAATAAAAACAGATGTTAGAGTAATGTCCCAAAAAACTATGAAATGCTTAGAAAAATACATAGCATCAAAATATGCCTTGTTTGGATTTAAGTGAATTTAGCAGGAACAGAGCTGGAAGGATTCTGTAAAAAAAAAAAAAGAGAGAGAGAGATTTGCAACGCTTTAAGTATAAACCACACACACATTTGTTTTGATGTTGTTTGCAGCTCCTTTTATTCATTGCCTGGGAAAATGCAGTTTAATTTTTTTTCAAGTTCATGAAAGAATGTTCAAGGTATGCAAAGGACTTCTGGACAAATGTGTAAATACATCTTCATAGAAAACTCTACGCCAGAAGTGTTTGTGTGGCCATCTTGAAATCTCTTCAATCTTCTAGCCTCCTATTTATGAAAGTGTGAATGATGGAAAAAGCAGGCAAAAAAAAAAAACCAAACCAAACCCAAGCACCCTATAATTTAGATGGTTTCATGTAGTAAACTAGCAAACAATCATTCAAAACAAGCAGTCTGTGAACAGCCTCATCAATTTAAAGGTACTTGCTTAGTTCGGTCAGTATTTGTAGAAATAAAGCTGCATGGATTAAAAAGAGAAGAATCCCTGCCGTACAGTTCTGGACCCAGAAGCAACCTAGTTGCAGCATCCTGGAGTTCTGTGTATGCCTATCCAGTCACAGTGGAAATATTTACAACACTTTTAGGGCACTCACAAAGACTGTTCCATCAAGGACAGCTGGTGCCGAGACATCCTAATTTTGGCTGGAGGACTTGATGGCAACCCTGGCATACCCTTTTTTCATTCACACTTATGCTACAAGGTCTCCATACAAAGTTTTTCTAGGGTTCATGCACAACTCTATGATCCCACACGGGAGCCCTACCTGACCTGGGTGATTATTCTCCTGTGCTTTGAGGCATAAGGCTAAAAAGACCTGTGCCAGCAGTTGGACCTCTGGACATCCAGCCTCTTGCGTAGCTTTCCTACTTGCCTGATAGGCCAGCCTGCAGACAACAGAGATGAACATCACCCAGACTCATGGCACAAGTAAGTGAACAAAATGATTGAAGGTTGTGCATAAGAGGAAGTGAAGGACACGGGAAATAATGCCTTCTCCTGGGGCATCAAAGCAGGAGACTAGATGTGCTGTCAGTGACACAGACTTTTTCTGATGAGCAAAAGTACCCAAACCACATACTGTTGGTTCACAGGATAAGTCACCTTTACTGTCTGACTTTTTCAGGAAAGAGGCAAAGGCCTCAGAGCCAGCCCATGAGGTTCTCAACACCTGATGCCCCACCTGCAACATCCCATCCAGTATGAGGCTGGCTGGGCCCTGAAGACAAAAACTATAAAAGACAAACAGCATCAAGAGAAGTCTTTCAGACCACAGCACTTCTCAGAAGTCCACTTTTCACAGAATCTGTTCCTCTGCGCACAGAGCCTGAACAGAACCCAACCCCTACAAAGACAGACAGAGCACAAACTGTCCTTCTGACAAACTCTGGCCTCCAAATTATGATTAAGAGCACAGATGAAGGCTTTTAAATCATGGATCTGGAGAGTGCTGGCTAGTGTTCTTGTGTAAGGGATACAGAATCAGTCCCAAGCATAAAACCTTCCATGATGATTATCACTTAGGTTCTACCAGATTCACACACTGACTAGTGTGAGTAACCCTAGTATCTTTTACATCAAAACCTAACCTAAGAGAAGGTAATTGTTTATGATTCTGTTGGGTTTTTTTCTTACTTCTGTGTCATAGGATCATGTGTTACTGAAGTAAACAATGGAAGAATCACTCCTGTACTCACCAACTTTACAAGTCCTAAGAAGAAGCTTTTCAATATGCAGCCAAGCCTGACTGAGAAACTAAGGAAAAGCTATAATTTACAAGTCTTTGGTAATAAATGTATGCAACAAGCCTACACACAACAGGCTGATTTAGTATTTTCAAATTCATCCTCATTATAGACATTATAGAAAAATGAAGGTTTCTCTTCAATGATTCTCTTTTTTTTTTTTCTTCTGCTGCCTCACACATTGCATTTTTGATGGCTTTTCCTGCTTTAGGGGAAATTTTTCCAAAGATCTAAGATTAATCGTTATGGTAGTCAGTAGCTACAGACATTGGATCTGATCATTTTCTTCTTAAAATTCAAAAGGGAGTTTTCCCGTTGATTTTTAACAGAAGTTGGATGATGAAACTCTCTCTTTCTCTTTGAGAAAAAAATGTTTTCAATTAATTGTCACATGAACCTTGAACTCCTAGAGGGGTTAGACTGGAGAAAGGAAGACTAAATGAAAAAAGAATCTGAAAGTCATTGCTGATGTCAGTTTCTATTCACAAAAACAGACAGTAGTGGTATAAATTTCACACATTCACATGCATCATTCAGATGGGTTTGGAGCTGATTTCATAAAGTTTGTTTCATTAGTAATATTTACTGCTACTCTAAACATCAATTTCTTGCCAACACCTATCACTGCAGGCTAGTTATACATGTTGCAAGCTTGCTACCAGCTGAATGAGAAAATTGCTATACATGCTACCTACTTTGGGAATGCATGTGGTCTGGTATATCGGGGTCAAAAGTCATTGCACAGTTTTAGAAAGAGGAAGTTCTAATGACAAATTTGACACATGCTAACAATGACAATTTATGTTTCAGGATTCCTTGAGCAAGGTTTTCTGATCACTCAGAAACATTATGAGTGTCTCTGCTGAAGAGTGTCTGCTAAAAAATACAAATATATATCAGTTAATAATATTAAAACAAACAGTCATTAGAAATTTCACTGGTGCAAATCAAAACTAAGTGCAGACATGGTATTGACTGACAAGGCCTGTTCAAGAAAGAAGTTCAGCACAGTCTGCTGACGGAAATCAGCTTCAGAGTTCAGTTCACTGAAGAAATGACCCACAAAAGCTTTCCCAAAGGAAAACTTACAGTTTATTTGCCATGGTGAAGTGTTAGCCTCTTCCTCCCACACCGCTGATATCTGTAAAATGCCACTGAACTTAATAGAGGTCTCCCTGACTTGTAGACTTTGGGGTTTACCCTCTTATGTTTTCTTTTTTTTTTTAGATTTATATATGACTTTTACCTTAAAACTAAATGCCTTGGTCTTGATGCTTGCTCTATGTTACATCAGTCATGTACTTGATTTTGCTGGACCTGCTTCTGGTTAGATGTTTCACTTTTATAACTAGTAACTGTTGAAATACAACTTTGTGCAAGAGTCAGAATCCATGAAACCATCATTCCTAACCACTGGATGCCCTGAATTTTCTTACAGTGTCCACACTGCAGCTGCTGACTCTCCGTCAATCAGTTCAGAACTACTGTAGCACAATTCTTCAAGAAAACTTCCATTGCAGTTTATTAATAAGAGATTTTTATCTAAGAAAAGCAAATAAATTATTGCCTCATATTTCCCAGCTCTGTCCTAGCTACCTGTTTCATTATCTTTTAAAGCCTTGATTTGAGAAAATCCCTGAGTCCTTATTTAGGGCCAGGAAACATCCTAGTGTCACAAGTTTTTAGCCCAAAGCTTCAATATGTCACTGTTCCTGTCTTAAAAAGGCAAAAGTACAAGTAGCCATACTTCTCTGGGTATGTCTTCCTGGGGCAGAGAGACGTCTCAGTAAACTCATGGGTTTGTGAATGGGGAAGAGGGATATGAAGTCAACAGGTCAGTATAAAGTATCATTTCCCCTTCCCATCACCTCTAGTGGAAATGGTAAGAAAGCTTCCTACAGACAGACACATTTGCTTTGAGTTGCAGATCACTCCTGAGGTGGTGGGGAAGGCATGGTGCTGGCTCAGGAACAGCTGGAAGTGGGAATCCTGAGGAATAGGATCACCAAGCAACTGATTCAATTTAGGGTGATATTAAACATCCTAGTCTGACAGAACTTATATTTGCATTTAAAGAGCTGAACAACTCTAGGAGGCCTTGTGAAATGCATGAACTGAAAGTTAACACTCCTGGGGCACTTAAGCACAGGCTAGCTCTAAGACAGAGATGTCTGTAGGCTAAGTGAGTGAGAGGAACATGGATTGTTCTTCTCTTACCAATTTTCCCCTCTTTCATGTTTGTGGTTCTTTGCGCTTACTGTTAATACATCAATCATGATTAGAGGCACCAGCTTAGTGTTCCCATTAGCCATCACACTGTCTCTTGTTGTAATGGTTGTGCTGGTTTCAGCTGGGACAGAATTCATTTTCTTTCTTGCTATGTTTCAGATTTGGTATGAAAGGAATGTCAATAATGCGTATTGTTTTAGTTGTTGCCAGGTGATGTATATATTTTTCAAGGACTCTTTTCAGCTTCCCATAGAAGCTGAGAAAGAGCATAGACAGAATGAGGGAATGGCCAATGGAATATTCTGTACCATAAACATCATGCTCAGTATATAAATGGGGTTAGCCGGGCGCGGGGGTGGTATTCACAATCGCTGCTTGGGAAGGTACCAATTCAGTAGGTGGTAAGAGTGATTTGCGTCATTGTTATTGGTATTGCTATTGGTATTGGTATTGTTACTTTCCTTTTCTGTTATTGTTCTATTAAACTGTCTTTATCTCAACTCATGAGCGTCTTTTTTTCTTTTCCCTCCCTCCTTTTCTCCCTCTTCTCCCTGTCCTTCTGGGGGAAGGGGGAGAACTGTGCAAGCGGTTGCATGGTCCAAGCTGCTTGCTGTGGTTAAACCATGACAATGGTGGTAGTGGCTTTGCTCACATGGGCTAGAGTGACTGCCATTTTGCAGAATCAAACTCCAGTGAACAGAGGCAGAACCACATTTCCCAACATGAAAATACAGGAGATTAAAAAAACACAGCAAATCTCACTATTTCTACTAACTCACCTGGACTTAAATAATGGGAGGATGTGGCAGGCAGGGGGTGAAGCCTCTCCAAGGCTTCAGGCTTCCTAGTATAAGAAATCAGGACAAAAAGAAATCCCAGCAGCTTTGAAATGGCCATTCCAAAACTGAAGTGGGATAGTTATCATGAAAAACTCCTTTACCTGTGGTATATTGTACTGCTCAACACATCCTGAGATCGTTCTGAACACTATCACTCAGAAAAGTGGTGTCTCAGCAGAGCTCATCTGCTTCATAAGGGAATGCAAAGAGAATGCATGATTTGCTGCATGGGGAGTGAGCCAGACTCCAGGTTTCCTTCAGAAAGAGCTTATGTCAACCCTTTTGACAGAAATTTATAAAAAGGAGCTCTATATGAATAAAAAAGGCAAGGACTGCCTGTGATTATGGTACAGCCTAGTGAAAGGCAGACCAGAAGTCAAGAGTGTCAACTTAGTCAGAGGCTTTCTGTGTAGTCTCAAAGATGTCACCCATTCTTAAAACTAGGAGCATCCCGGCAGGACAAACCTGAATATAGTGAATATTCACACACAGACACATAATCTGTCCATGCCTGTTTCTGCATGAAACCCCATCATCATCTGGATAAGGGAACTCAAAGGCTACAGCTTAGTCTACAGTTTCTTATTCAGCTGTTTCATTCCTGGTTGAGCAGATAGCCACTGATACCAGTGGGAGCTTGCCTGAGTAAATCAGTGTGAAAATTAAGAACTAAGTTCTGAAACAGCAGTCAGATTTCTCTCTTCTCCTTAATATCATACCTCTCCTTACATCCCAGTCATTATGCCTTTTTAAGCAATTCAGGGGAAAAAAAGAACAAACAACTTCCTCTGCACTTGCTGCATTGTTTCCCTTCCCTCCCCCTCTCAAATCAAATTTAGAAAAACAGGTAAATAAGCTGTATAACTGCCTCTTGCCTCGCCATTTCAGCTTGATGCCCTTCACAACAACCCCAGCTGACAGGTTCAGTGCTGAGCTGCACAAAGTGCTTCCTGTCGGCGTGGGTGGTCTGAGTCACTGCGCAGTGAATCTGACAGCTGAGTGTGGTGATATGGACCCGGGGCAGGCTGGGGAGGTGCAGCTTGGGTTTCATTTGCTGCACATTTGTCTTGAATCCCACGGGCAGGGCACAGCTTGCTGTGGTACACTACAAGGCTCAGTGAGCTATTCTCTTCACTTGAGAAGCTAATTTTCCTGTTGTAAACAAATATTTAGATTAGCAATTCATTTGCAGGGCATCTATCTAATTACCCCTGAATGACTGCAGAATGAGGCACTCAACATTGTTTACAATATAGGCACAAGGGACTAATCTAAAATACAGGCTTGGTGTCCAGTGACTTATATCAGTAGCTTAGACCCTGATCCTACAAGCTATTCTAACGAGGCAGACCTTTGCATCTAAGTAGTGTCCTTATCAATGAATCAAGGGTGATGTCCTACACACAGGGTGATGGCATCTTCTCAGATGCAATCAGAGTTTGCCACAGGTAGCAGAGAGTGGAAAGCGTCCCACACCTGGACACTTTGCATTAGATCCAACTACAATTAGGAGAAAACACCAGTATATAATGTTTGGAAAGTGGAATATTTTAGTTCATAACATACTCAAGGCTCCATCCTACTTCCATATCAGCCAGCCACACTTTTTGGTTATCACAGAGCATACTCAGCAGTCTCTAGCCCATTATAACTGGGAAGAAGCCCGGCTTCTCCTTACTCTACCAGTAACCTACATCTTTCACTGTAATTAGCTATTCATGCTGCAACCAATCACATGCTCTTGCTCCCAGAATGAACAAGATCAACTACCATAGATGTGCAAGGACAAGAAATCAAATATTTATAAACAGTTGTATTTATTCGGTTAGTTTATTACATACAACTAAAGGTCCTTGTCCTTAGAGAGAACAAGCTAACCAGGAAATTTTGGATGTTAAAATGCAGACATCTCTGAGTTATGTCTAAACATAAAAACATATGAAAATGTTTAGAAGTGGAAATGTCTGTATTTTTTCACCATTGTTTAACTAAAAAATTGCAAAGAAGTTTGCTTAACATTTCCAGGAGGAGAAATCACCTTGGGGTGAAGTAATACGTGGAAAAAATCAATCCCAAAGGAGAATTTTTCAACAAAGTATCATGATGTGCAGGAGGGGATAAAGTAGTAAAGGTTGTAACACACAGTCATATCCTAAGGTGAGTTGAAACAGTTGAGAGGGAGATGATGGCAGGTGAGGGCTTCTTTTTGTCAACTTAATGGCACAACAGTGGGCAAGGTTCAGATCCATAAACGTATCCATAAAGAGATATCCAAATTTGCCATTACATAAAATACCTCATATACACATACATATTTGTATATTTATATAAGTCCATCATTATATAAAATCCCACAAATGCATTTATAAATATATTATAAATTTCATCTATAAATTTATATAGCTATTTCTATATGTAGAAATAAGCCATACATGGTATTAACTTTTTTGTGATAAAATGCATTCTCTTTTGGATATTTTGAGAATAGTGGCTTGTTAAAACAGGACTTGTCACATACAATATTTAACAGATGTCTGGTTTTAGATAACATGCCCATTGACAAGCTCTGGTTCTCTCTTGAATACTTTTATGCCCTAAAGCTTGGGTTTGCCTAGATTATTTCTCTCCCTCCTCCCCCACCCATACCATTCCCCCTTTCTCCTTCCTGGCCTCTCCAGGGTCTACTTATGAGGCAGCCACAGGGCTGAGGGGTACACTGCAATTTTGGTTTGCATCTGGTGTGAAGAGCCTAGCCTCTTACTCTCTAGCATCCCTGCCTGCTGCTTCCTCTCAGGTTCCTTTCCCTGAGGACAGCTGAAGTTGGATTGTGTCCCAGGGCTGCAAGACTGAGTTATCTGGCGATTATTTGCACTTCTGTCCTCCTGGGTTCTGCTGAGTTATAGCAATACTCCCTAGAGTTTATAACAAACACACTTTCGAATGAGAAAGAAGGCATGTATATATTTCACTTTTGAATTGGCATACAAGTATCTTAAGGGTGGGTTGAAGGAGGATGGAGCCAGACTCTTTTCAGTGGTTCCCAATGACAGGACGAGGGGCAATGGGCACAAGCTGGAACATAGGATGTTCCGTTCAAATATACGGAAAAACTTCTTTACGGTCAGGGTGACAGAGCACTGGAACAGGCTGCCCAGGGAGGTTGTGGAGTCCCCTTCTCTGGAGATCTTCAAGTCTCGCCTGGATGCAGTCCTGAGTAACGTGCTCTAGGCAATCCTGCTTTGACAGGGGAGTTGGACTAGATGATCTCTAGAGGTCCCTTCCAACTCTGAAAATTCCGTGATTCCGTGATTCCGTGATTCTCTATCAGATGCTTGATATTTGTCCTCAGCTAATTCATCTGTAGTGTACTCCTTCATCCCAGTGTTTGACCTGCTCCTGCTGGAGCAGTGGATGAGTGTAAGTGGATGCATGGAGATGAACGTGATCAAACGATCTCAGTGAAAGCTGAGAGGAGGCAACAGAGGATTCCTTACAAAGCAGAATTATACAAAATATGCCTAGTTGTTACAGCTCAGATACTGTACTCGGAATTTCAAACATCATTTCATAAGTATCAGCGCAACTTTGGACAATGGAGTTATATTTTCTCTTGAGCAAAGTGCAATCAAGATGCCAAAGGGACCAGACTTCCAAATTATAGCTACTGAGAACAATGGCACAGTGACAAACATATTAAAATGAAAATAATTTATTAATGATATTTTATCTGAACAAATTCAGTGCTTTAAAGTTTCTTTCTTGACTCTTGACTTCCAGATAGCAGAAAACACTGTAACGCTACATCTCAAATGACTTACAGTGGCCACACTGACCTCAGATCCTACATCAGAGAGTCTTTTAATGATATGCAAATGATGGAACAAGTCACTAAGATGTCAGAAATCCAGCTGACCCTGCTTTGAGCAGGGGGTTGGACTAGATGATCTCCAGAGGTCCCTTCCAACTTTAGCTATTCTGTGATTCTGTGGAAGAATGGTTTCTATGCACTTTTCTCAATTGGGAACACTGGACTCTCACAGTATAAGTATTACAAAATACTAGGACACATCACTTTTGCTATGCTGGTAACGTGGTAGTCTCATAGCCCTGCTGTCTTCCATGCGATTTCTGCAAACTACAAGTGTTTTGGGTTTTTTCCCCCTTTATCATGCCAATTTATGACATACAGTCATATGATACATGGTGATTGGTCCTATGTAAAGCTATGGTTATCACAGAAAGGGAAAGGGAATTCAGAAAACTTACTCATTTCCATGTATTCTGGAGTCAGCCCAGTGAAAGGTTCCAAGATGTAGTCAAGATCCCATTGCTGAGGGTTCTTTGATTGGTTGGTGTCCATTTCCTTTGGCTCAGTTCTTTCATCCTTCAGCTTCCTCAAGAGCTTCTTTAGCTTCCTGAGGAACAAAATTTCAGATTGAACCAAGTCTTTTTATTTTTCCCTACAAAATTTGGCCCAAGTCTTTGTGCAGCAACACAAAATGTATATCATGTTACTCTGGTGCCCCATAGGCTTACTTACACCATCTTCTGAAATTCTAATGCTGCTTGTTGTCAGGTGACAGGCTGCTGCTGGCAGCAGTTCCTTACTCCTGTGTCAAGGGAAAAGTTACAACAGCGTAATGCTGTTAAAATGGACTTGAACCCACTGCTTTTAATAATTGTTTCTCTCTTGGTATGTGTTGAATGGGCATCTTTCTGAAGCTCAAGTACCTTGGACATAAATAATATTAGTAGTAATACTCTCAAAAACAACACACTGAGCACCTCTCCCTTAAGAAAGAAAGAAATGAGAAAAATACCAGAAAGTAATGTTATACCTTCATATCACATACCTAGCACAGGTGCATTTTTCTCTCACCATGAAACTTTGGAACTTCCAATCTAGTATACTTTTAAGGTCAAAATGACCGGACATATTGCCAAACAAAGAGGGTGCAAGAATGTACTGATTCCTAAACCTGGTGGACTTATGAACATTTTAGCAGAAAAGCTGCCTGTTGTTTAAAGCAAAAGGAAATGAGCATCTCTGCTAATAAATCTGCAGCACCAAAAAAAGAAGTGTCTCCAAGATATTGACAGGTCCAAAGCCATTTAGGACTCTAAAAATGAATATTATTGACTTAAAGACAGCCCTGTGACCACCAGAAAACATCTGTATCTCTTCAGGTTCCAATGCTTTCTTGTCACAAGCACATACACCTGAGCTTGCCTAAATAGACAAAAAAGATGCTGCTTCTGGAACCTTAAAGGGGAAGCACTCTTTTCTTGAACCAAAATGATGCTACAACTAATAAAAATAATAACATAAGTACCTATGAATAGTTAAGTATAACCAATGCCTTAATTTTACTAATGGCCTTTCACCCCAGAAAAACACAATTCCCTTGCTTCTCCCTAATGTGCAAACAGGGTTCAAACCAACAGAGAGAATAAGATTCATGAGAAAGTTTCAGTAAGGTTAGCAGAATTTGGTCTCAGAGAGGTGTATGCCTGTCATGCACAAATGGAAATCCTACCTTAGTCACTTCACATTCACTAACAAATTATTGCTAGAAAAGTGTCACTTGGGATATATGCAGTAACAGCCTCTTCAGTATTCCACAACAGAGTTCACACTGGAACTCACTGGGGAAGAACTGGAACTCACTGGAAGTTCTCAGCAAGTTTATTCCTAAGCTACTGGAAACTATTCTATAGCTACTAACATAAAAATCGAAACATTTATTGAATGCTTATGTGACAAATGTATATTTCTGAAGTATTTTTTTTCCTAAGAGTGTACCTATCATGTATAAGGCAAAGCATGCACATCTATGTAGACCCTGAAAAACTTACTTCACCAGGAGTTAGATGTTTTATATACTTGCACAACCATATAATCTTCCTTCAGAGATTTCTCATAAGAGTTTTAGAGGTTCTGACTTTTTCTTCAGATATGCCACAGTGTGTATAAAGGTGGAACACTGAGCTAGCATACAACCACTGTTATGGTGAGACTTGGAAATTCCCAATTTCAGTCAGGAAATATTTCTGCTACCTGAAAAGTATACATCTTGCAAGACCAACCAGTGCATTTTCACTGCCTCTGAAGCAGTAAAGCAAACCCGTTTCCTACCAATTCTTAAGTAAACACAGATCAGTTACATCTCCCAGCTCCCGTAGATCAGAAGAGGTTGTATCAGGGTTTCTCATTTTGACCACGTTCTGCAATAACATCATCTGTTTTGACCAGACTATAAATTACTTACATGGGTGAGCAATTATTTGTGCAAGTATTTCTTTGGACCTCAGTAGGAAAAGTAGTATCAATCACTGTCCCACTGAGATGGGGATACAAACTTCATGACGCTGACAAATACATGAACTTCATAAGTGGTATAATCCCAGAGTAAAATGAATCCATCTCTAAAAGAAGAGTAAAGTATTCCCAATGTCCCCCACAGATGACCTCTTAAATGCATGTATGTCAATAACTTCATACTATTTTTCACATTGAGAAATTCCCACGGAAAAATGCAATAGAATGAGATACTTCTTCAAAATCAAGGAAGAGAAATACATTTGAATTAACATAAAACATCAAGATTTATACTTATTGTATGTCTTCATTTTGCAGATGAAATTAATCTTTCACGAATATGCATTTACATTATTTTATAGTTCTTCACATATGTGCCATATGAGTGAAAATCCAGACTAATTCCAGTCATGTTTTACCAGTAGTGTAAGCAGGGCTCTCCCACAAACTTTTCCCTCTCAGCTTGCAATAAATCCTTTGAACTAGAGGTGTGTGGCCTGGAGACACAAATGTATGGGGAAATGGTAGGGGTTTTCATTTGTACCTCCAGTTAAGCAGAACTGCTTTCTCAGACCCTGAATTAAGTAGCAGGGCAAGGCTAGCTGGCAAACATGCTAAAGGCTTTGCTGGGTGGGTTTATTGCTTTGTTTGTGAATATACACTGGGCCACACAGGAACACTGTATCACCACATAGCACAAGGCTCTGTAGCAATCTGGAAATGACCACAGTGGCTGCAGAATTTCTACATTGACCAGTGTTTACAGGACCCATTCAATTCCATCACCAGTGCGGAAGAAATGGGGATTGGCAGACAGTCTTAAAACAGATCTAGACTGAATCAAGCTCTGTCAGTCCCAGGATCACAAAGCCACAAACCAACTCCAGCTTTTGTTCCAGGTGTAGCTGAGACATAGCTCATAAGTCTGATGATGACATACTCAGTACTTTGGCAATACCCAGATACACTGGGGCTAACCAAATACTTTCACTATCCAGAACATTCAGTTTATACACTTTTTAAAAAAAGGGTCGGGATATTTAAAATACTTCACAAGAGGGAAGTAGATGGATCCTTACAAAGACATTTACCTCCTACATCATGCAAACTCAGCCATTTCAAGCCACTAAAATTTCCTTTCTCCCCCTCTGCTTTTATGGTAATCAAGGGAACTTGTCTCTGACAGAGGTGATATAGTATTCAGAGGGTAGGAGACTGGGGGCAGGATTTAAAACAGTCAAAGAATTCCCAGGATGCTCTTCCAGCATATCCCAATTAATTTCCTAATGTGAGGGACTCTCAGAGGACAGTGAACAATAAGTTCAAGACAGTGCTGATTTCTGTTCCAATAAAATGATATGGGCTATAAATGTCCATCACACTTCCGTGGGCAGATGAGATTGGAGAGCATCTCACTGTCACTGTGCAGCAGCTGAGATAAAATTTGGGTGTGTTTAGATGTGAAGTCTGTACATGTGTGATCTAATCCTCTGGTTATAGCTCCATGGAGTCGAGTTATGGAGTTTAATGCATACAGATAACTCCCCTGAGTACCCAGTAACTAAAACAATAGTTGTTGTTTTTAATGTTTATTTGGGAATACACTAAATCCAGGGCTCAGTTACTCTGAATAATTTTTAATTTTTCATGTGGCTATCTATAAGCTAAGCATGAGGAGTGGCACCTTTAACTATTTTGAGTTAAGCTTTGAAGAATGTTCTTTTATTTTTATGTAATTTTTTAAAGGATCAACTAACCGAAAGCAAGGCAAACTAATTATTTTACATTTTTCACAACAAAAATGTACCTTTGTGTCATATCCAAGCACGCGAAGTTTCAGACCAAACAGAAATGTGTCAGAAAGTCAAAGGAACAGAGAACAAGGATTTGCACAGTGTTATTCTCCAGCTATACGGCAGTAGGGCAATGAAAATGAGTTTTGCAGAACTCTACAGCTGCACATATGACTGTGTTATTAAAACTGAGTAAGGTCTTTAAATACACTTGTGTGAAACCTGTTTTTTAGTTACTCAGGTCAAGATTTTTAAACAAATTTGACAGACAATGATAATCAAGATATATTTTAGCTTCTGATTTCTGCATGCCAGGCAGTCCTACCAGTAAGAAAGAGGTAGGTTTACCCATTCAGGATGAGTCTCTGAGAACCTTCATGCTGAAGAGGCACATGCAGCAAAGTTTCATGACCCCCCTCATAGCCGTATAAATCTGGACAGAGGAAACTGTAGAACTGTAGAATAGCCATTATTTCTGGTCCTTTTGAGAGCAAACATCAAAAAGCAAAATACATTCTGGAGGAGACTGAATTGCATGAAAGAAGAATGAATGTAGGATCAAGTAGAAAGAAAATGAAGAACATGTTTTTCTCAGAAGGCTGTGTCTAGAGCAGTTAAAAATGATGCTACTCTTTCTCACAAGGGATTGGCACCAAACTGTGGTTTTAGGTAAGAGGTGGGAACATGGTTTAATTATTCTGTTTGTAATGCCTAATATAACAAATAAGCATCCCATTATGCAAGGTAATCAGCATCTGAAGAGAGCATAAACTCATTACAGNAGAAATTAAAATCAAGTGATCTTGGCTGTGCTGCAAGCCCATGGCGCACTTACATGAAGCCTCCTTTAAAAAAAAAAAAAAAAAAAAAACAAAAGAGACAGATGATTCATCAGTAGCTCTATTTATACAATAAAAAGGAGTAGCAGGATTTGGGGTATCCAGGAGAAGACATGAAGATCATTTTGGAAAACTGAGAAATTTGTGGACTAAGAAAGAGTGGAACATATAGAGGCTGGAGAGGCAGGGCACCTGGGAGGCAGGTTGAAACAGGATGGATGCAGCAAAATTATTTTGTTGGTGCAAGTCTTTGTGTCTTCGGTGGCTGTGCAGTCCACATGATGTATCTTCACCAGAGCTTGCCAGAAAGAGTAGAACTGAGGATCAGTTTACCAATTTCTCAAGACTCTCAGTTAACAAATGCCCTTGGGTACTACAAAAGCAGATCACCTGTGACAGTCACCAAGAACTGGATTTGAAGTATTGCAAGGCAATACTTGCTAAAACAGAGATGCAAATGGAGACTCTACATGAGAAGACAGAAAACCCCTAGAATCCAGCTGCCAGGGTTGAATGATTATTTATATCTGGTGCTTTTTAAGGCTAGCTTTCCAGTTGTACCAGAAAAGGTACAGGGAGAAAGCTAGACAGAAAGACTATTAGGTTGAGTAGCTGGAGCACTTGTGTCTAGAGAAAAGGAAGTGCAGTGACTCAGACTTTTGTGTCCTTGCCTGTAATTTTGTTTGTTGCTTTGGGGAAGGAGCACTGAAGGACCAGATTTTTGTTCAGTCATATTCCTACAGTCTGTTCACATAAGGAGAGACCATCTCATATGTACAGGTAGGGGGAACAAAAAGGAGGCAGGGGGAGAAGGAAAGGACTTTAATCTCTCATCTCGTTCCACAATTTTATAGCATAGTCATGCTTCCTTGGCACACTCAGACCCCTTGGATGCTACAGGAGTATCAGCTATGTCTGGGATTTATTGATTTCTCAAACAAAAAAACCCAACCAAAAAGAGGAAAGAAAAAAAAAGGCAAAAAAACACCCCATTAATTGAGAATAATTTATTTAAGGTGAAAAGCAACATAAAAGATAATAGCTATGAAAGGCTGTCTTTAAAATTATTTTATTAACTCTTGGTATTCTCATCCAGCATAGTTAAGTACATTTTGAGTAAGTGATGGAAACTGATGTTGAATAAAAAGGCCAAACTCATGGGCCCACTAAAGTCAATGGGAGTTTTGCCATTGACTTCAACAGGGCCAGTATTTCACCCTAAGGTTTTATCAACAAGGTCAAAGACAGAGAGTAATAAAATAAGCACACAGATTTTTTTTCAGTAAGTTCAGAAAAACAGAACTGAAGAAAAGGAGTCTTAAAAGAACTCTAGGTCAAGGCTCTCAAGCCCTGTAGCCTTTTAGGGTCAATTACTGTGGCAACGGTAAAAGAATTATGGTATGTGATACATCTGAGTGAACTGTGGCATATTTACATCTGTTAAACTTGTGAATTCCAGCCCCACAGAACACACATTTCAATTCATGAAGCCTTAGTTTTCCATAATTCAACTGTTGTTGCGTTAACCTAGCTGTTTTGATATTCTTGGGTGCAGAAATTGAAAAAGAAATCACAGAATGATTTAGAAGACAAGCAAGTCTCATCTGTCAGAGCTGTGCAGCAGTTTCTCCAGAAATGGTGAAGGAAAAGGCAAGGATGTGTCCCAATGACCCCAAATAATGTAGGGCTGCCATCTGAACTCTTCAGCCAGCACTGACTGTGGATAAGCCAGAATGAAGACACTGAATTATGGTTCCCAGTTGCAGCAACGTTTGGGGTGCTAGAGACATAATGGATGGATGTTGCTTATAAACTCAGTCTGTCATCTACTTAGTAGCATTTTTTGAGGGAAAGAGGCAGCAAATGGGAATAACGCTTTGTGATCTTCTGCACAACAATTAAAATGCCTGAGGTTTTAGGGTGAATGAAAACAAAAGGTTTTCTGAAAATAATTCTGAAATCCCAAGATTTTAATAAGGAAGAAAACTCTTTTGATCTGGGTGATCATACAACTTAGCAAAGAGATACTTTCATGTTACATATAGAGGACAGTTCCAGTTTCTGAAGAGCAAATCACCATTTATGATAGTCCGTTCTGCCTCTCCATATGGGCAAGGCTGATCGCAGCACTTGTAGTCTGCCCTCAGTGAAAATACAGGGAGCCAATGGAAGAATCTGTGTTTTTCACTCTGACTCTCATTCCCTCCAAAGAGGCACAAGGCAAGGGAAAAAAAAATACAGCTGCTGAAACTGGAGGTAGAAAAGATTAATCTACCTTTCTGCCACAGGAGGACTGTTCATCACAGCACGTAGCCTGTGCAAAAGTAGGCACCAAAAAATTGAACAAGGGCCCGATGAAGACAGAGATATCCTGGGAAGGAAAATAAAATCTCATTGGTAGAAAAAGGATGATCTAACAGAGGACATGAACTGACTGTAAGACATTAGCAAGGAAAGCAGGTAGCAGAACAGAGAGAACAGGATACAGTCAGAAGCCAGACAAGAAGGCTGGAGGGCAGAGAACACAGGTATGTTTATCTATGCATCTGTCACATCTCCTAACAGCAGCATGTATAGACATAGTAGACTATGTGTGAGACACAGACATGCCAGAACTACTACTTGTGCAACCCATGCATGTTTGGAGTCCCTTTTGGTCTGGATTTATATGTGTCAAGCAGACCTATGCACAGCCCTCTGAAAATCTGATTGATCAGTATTCAAAGTGTGCCTGTGTGCCTGTGTGTGTGGGGCAGATGAAGTAGAATAGAGTAGCATTAAGGACCTAGTCCGAACCGGTAGAGTGGCCATGCAGAAATAGAAGGCTAACTCTGATTTAATTAACTTAAGCGTTCAGTAAAGCACTGTGATTCTCCTGGTGCAAACAGGTCCAATTAGAAGGGCCAAGCCCTACAGATATACATGTGATTCTCCTGGTGCAAACAGGTCCAGTGAGAATGGCCAAGCCCTACAGACATACATGTGATTTTCTTGAGAGTGCAAACTAGCAAAGGCAAACCAGATGTGCTTATTTCAGGATGACAAGATAGCATTGTGACAGAAATGAGGTATTTCTCTGAGAAGGAGAGGGTGAAAGCATGTTTGTTTTTAAAATTGAGGCCACCATAGGTTGTTGGCAGAAGTGTGGGGGAGCAGAAATGAAGCAGAAAAATGGGATGAGATTGTCATATTCTTGCACCAAGAGTTGTAGTGAGGGAATTGAGAAATTATTTGACAGGAATTTTCTGTTTAGACTGGATCAGTCTCTGCTTTCATGAGTCAAAAATAATAAATACAGTATTTCTAACATCATAAAATCCCCATTTAAAAAGTCCAGTAGCAGTAAGTTTTTGGAAGATGGGAAAAAAAATTCACACCAGGTTTACAGTGAGAAAGCTTTAAGCCTTCAACATGTTGGATATTTTGGGAATGATTTACCACCCTTCTCTCAAAATAAACTGTAAACCTAATGAGATGTGGACAGAAAACAGGCCTCCATATTGAACTTTGACACAAGAATAATGAAAGCATCCATAACCCACGTTTGATTTGTTTGGGAATTTTTTTTTTCCTCTCTATTTAAATTACTTCAAAAAAATGCTCATGCTAGGAAAAGGGAGGAAAATGACTCATCTTAAAAATATTTCATAATCTTTTAAGCATCACTCATCTTGTTCTCTAGTTAGCATCTTCAAGGCCTTCCTTAGGGATGTGATCCAAAAGCTACTGACACTGGAGTTGTAAGGATTCTGACTAACTCCAGTAGAGTTGAGGCTTGTGTCTAAGCCAGACTCTTCATCTAATACAACATTCCACAGACCATTGCCACCAACAAGGGCAATTCAGTTAGCAGAAACAAGAGCAAACTCCCAAGAGGCATCAGCAGGACATTATTAGTGGATTCTCAGTGCCTGAAGATACCTTTGACACCGGAGACAGACCAAGACTGCTGTATATGGAGCAGAGGACATTGTGCACTAAGCATCCTGTGGCAGACAGCCACTGAGCAGCGTGTCAGCATCTCTCCCATGCTCTAGCTCCTGCATCACACAGTGACATGCTGACATAGAGGCACCTTAAAAATGTGTGGACTTCACCTGTAAAATGGTCATAGATCAAGTAATACATTTTAACATCTTTTATGAGCTATTGCTTTTCTCTACGCCATCTTTCCTCTACTTTATACTAATTTGTATTCAGTACTGCTACCCTGAAAGCTTCTCTAAAACTTCCCAAGAGATCTATCATACTTTGCCTGTTTTCCCAGGTTTCTAAAATTAATTTAGATCAATTATTTAATATATTCAATCACTTTCTTTAAGCCATTTACTGCAGATATAGCCAATTATTCAACATAAAATACAGCCAGATCATTTCATCACAACCAAAAATGTGATTTATCATCACATTCAATTAGAACCCACTGAAGGCAGTGGCAAAAGCCCCATTCAACTGAATAAGGATCAAGCCTTTAATTTACGGTGTCATAGGAATAACGCGTGGTAATGGAGAAGGCTGGGATACATACGGGATTCCAATTTCAAATAGATTGTTTTGAATCAGTTGTTTTCCCAGCATAATGATGCTCAGCTGAATACAGAGTTCCATCAAACAGCCTCCTGGAGCACACTGTAATTAAACAAAACCATAGAGTGTGAAGGGAGTAAGAGAATTAATTTAAAAGTACCCACCTGGGAGAGCTACCAATGTCTATATGTGCCTTTCGCCCCTGCCACCAATTTGCACAGGAGCACGGAGATCGTTGATCATTGCAATTCTATGCTTAACAAGGTATTTCATCTCCACTCATAAAACTGCATTATGAAAAATATGCAGAGCTCTCAAATAACTTACTGTGCCCTGGGGCTACTATATTTCCTTTTAAAATATTTACTATATAATCAATGTAATAAACATAATGCAGTATCACCAATACTCTTCCAATCTGATGTCTCCCAAGGGAGAAGAAAGTCTTCAATCTTGCAAAGACTTATGCATAAGCTTTATTGTAAAAACTTGAGTATGTCTATTGATTTTCAAGGGAATACCCATAGCAGTTAAAAGGAATTTAAATAAAAAAGAAAAAAGTTTACAGGTTTAGCACAAAATGGCTATAGCTTTTTAGGCTATTAAAATTGCTATGCTTCTAGTGATCTACAGAATAAGAATCCAGATTCAAGTTGCAGCTTTGTCATAGGTTTCCCAAGGTCCTCAGTCAAATCATGTAATGTTTGTACCTTAGTGCCCAGTTGTAAAACATAGAAATGGTGAAGCTCCACCTAAGAAAGACTGTGAAGTACTCAAAACTGCAGAGACACAGACATACAGGTGCTTCAGATGGAAAATTTGGTGTTTGTCTATTTATGCTGAAGATTTAACATGTTGTTTTAACATGTTTTCTATTTTTCCCTTATTGTCTGAATCCACTGAAATACACTGTACTCATATCTCTTTTTGTTAAGGATTTTTTTGTTCAAATTTCATATGTACTTACCTCTTCCATTCGATAACCATCAAACACGTATACATAATGACCAGGACGGCCAACGAATCTGAAAGCAATGACAATATATGAAGTAATATAAAAATAGGAAAAAAATAACTTTAACAAAATGACTGTTCATTTATATTATTTAAAATATTTCAGCAGTAGCTACTTCAACATAAATTTTAAAAGACTTGACACCTGTTCAACTTTGATTATTTAAAATTATTTCAAAGCAGTAGGCTTCTACGAATGAAGCAGTAGGCTTCTACTACATCTTGATGAAATAATTTTAATAAAATATATTTGTGTGATAAAAGATAATAATAATCTCCATCTTTGTATTAGAGATCACAAAACTGAGAACACATATCCTAACGCACCTCGTCTTGCATCTGAGTAATGCCCTGAATGGAGTTATTTACACATCTATACACAGTCAAGGCTCGTCTGACTACGTGGGGAAAAACAGTGAGAATTACTTTATTAAAACCATATAACACAAAAAAATGGTTAAAAAA
Source organism: Himantopus leucocephalus (assembly GCA_003993805.1). NCBI lineage: Eukaryota > Metazoa > Chordata > Aves > Charadriiformes > Recurvirostridae > Himantopus > Himantopus leucocephalus. The sequence continues at coordinate 91,298,433 of RSEF01000001.1, forward strand.
GAAAGAAATTGATGATATTTTTCATTAATGTCTTACAATATTTACAACTTCCGGTAAAATGTATCTTTAATTCTTAAATCAATGATGCTGAATAGGATTAGTGAAGAGTATAGATTAACAAATTTTACAGCCCCCAAAAGCAACTGAAAAACGGTATGAAACAGAATCCGGAGGATGTTTTAAACATTTTTGCCAAAGTTTGAGCACACAATCATTTTAAACTTCCCATTCGAAAGCATGTGTTACACTGTGGGTAACTGGGTCCCAAAAGGCAATGATCCTGAACCCACAGGAAGTCACACTTATTTAGCAGGACAGCTGAATTAGCTTTTTGGTCAATCAGTTCAGTTGCCAAAACATGCAACTTCCAGTTGACTATAGCTATTTCTTAATTTAACTTGATAACAGTCAAATAGTGCAAAACATTGAGAAAGTAATAGAGAAAGTAGTTCCATAATTTTAAATGAAACAGGATAATCTTTCTTTGCTAAATGATGCTTCAAGAAAAAATTGCTAGAATGTGGAAAGTGAAGACCTGTAAGCATTACCATTCACTCATAAATGCAACACCCTTTTTTAAACTAAAAGGAATTATTTTTTGAGGTGTGCATTATTCTTATTTTAGAAAGAAAACTGAAATGGTTGCATTTCAGAACAATGTTGTACTTAGTGGAGAGACAGGACAGTACTCAACATCATGCCCTGCCATTCAAAAGCAAGCTTTAGACAACCCTGTTTAAGATATTTTTTCATAACTGGTGAAGGTGGTATACATAAATATATCTCTATATAAAGGTCATTTATCTTACCTTCCTTTAAAAAAGGCAACATAAAAAATCGGTGCATAAGAATTCACAAACTTCAGTAGGAATGCCTTCAAAATCAGTCTCTCCTCAAAGGTTTTCTCTGTTTTTGGTACCTCTGGGGGTGGGGAGCAAACCAGAGAAATCAATTAGTAAATATATAAATATCCCTGATATCCCCAAATACAAAACCAAACTTCAAACTTTGAGCTCATACTGCTTTTTTTCTTTTGTACTTTTAATTTGTACCATTCACACTAGCTCTGTCACTGACTCCTGATTTCCAGAGTGTCTTTCCAAATTTCCAGATGGAAATGGAAATTCTTTGATAGAAACATTAAAAAAGACACCCTAATGAACTTGATTCTCTGATAGGCTTCCAACAGCTTATTCCAAATTGTTCTTGCCTGTCTATCCAATACCCTGATGGCAAAAAAACCCAACAGATCCTGACACCTGGCCTGGACCTGACAGTACATCACTTCTTTTCCAGTCTCTTTCATTGTCTTGCTGAGGGACCTGGGCAGACCACATCCGCTTCCTCTGCTTCATGTCGCATCTGTGAAATCTTAGCACAGATCTTCTCTGTCATTTACTCTGACATCTATTATATTATTAAATACATAATAGCATTAAATATATTTTATTAGCATAATGTATATGTTGTTATTATTAATATTAATAGGTAGAATTATTATATACTTAGAAGTTTCTCCTACTGGCTATGTGGAGTTTGAAGAAAAAAACAATTGGATCTTGATATTCAATTGCATAAAGCTAAAGCATTATAAATGGCTTTAATGAATATAAGCATTTAAAGAAATTCTTTACTCTGAGGGTGGTGAGACACAGGAACAAATTGCCCAGTGAAGTTGTGGAGGCCCCCTCCCTGGAAGTGTTCAAGGCTGGGTTGGACAGGACTTTGAGCAACCTGGTCTAGTGGAAGGTGTCCCTGCCCATGGCAGGGGGGTTAGAACTAGATGATCTTTAACTTCCCTTCCAACTCTAACCATGTAATAATTCTAGATATATTAATGTATATATCGGTTACATAACTGAAATAACAAAGCATTAATATTCTCAATTCATGAATGATGAAAGCAAAGTAAAAGACTTTTGTCCAGAAAAAACATCTTAAAAGCCTTCTTAACTCTGTGTGCACAAGCCTTTTTTTCTATGAGATTGTTGATGTGCTTAACGCTAAACACAAGACTAAGTACCTTTCTGAATAAGGCATTAAGTGAATTGTTAATCGCCATGCCAAATAAATGCACATTTTTGCTAACGTTTCTCCATTCACTATATATATTCTACATTTCTAGACTTCTTTAGATAACCTGTAAAAATGTCTTAAACATTTTCAGTATGCATTACTCTGTTCCCAGATTTATTTCCGATTTCCATAGAAACTTTCTAGCAGCAGAACACATAGGTATAAGACATAGGCTTTTCAAACTGACAGTAGGATCCTCTTTTAAAGATTAAATATGGGTTAAACTCTTGAACTGCCATGCTTATCCCGAGCTGCTAATTTTATTGTGGTATGTTCTCGACTGAATTTCTGTAGAACAACGGAAGTATGAAATAATAAGGTAGATCCAGAGCTTTGGCTTTAAGGACTTCATTAAAAATACTGCTGTATTTGTACAGTTTTGTTTTGGGACACAGTTTGGGTGTTTTGGTTGCTTTGGTTTTTTTTCTTAAAAAAGAAGTGTGTTTATTTGAGCACTAAAGGAATAGCAAAACTAAGGAGTCCCCACTACCCAGCTTTATTTGTGATATTTTCAACCATATTTTCATAAAATGGTCAACACACAATCTGGTGAGCCCTAAGCCATCATTCACCTGTATGTATAGCAAAGCTTAATTAAACCTTCAAAGGATTTGAACAATTTGTAGACAACCCCATATGCTGGATAGATCCTCAGGACAACAGCTCAGGGCAACAGGAATATGCAATAACAGCGGTGCAGCTTTTAATTTGAGGGAGAAAAATCCTAGACTTTGCCTTATGGATAACTCCCACAAAGATGAGCTCAGCCTCTGGATGAAGATTTACACACCATATATGGCTCCAGAGACTCACTCAGCACTTCACTCCCTCCCCACACTCAGATATACTATACCATACCAATAGAGGCATGCATAGAATTTGTCCTCTAGCTAGTGGAATCTGCTATACAAGGAATGCCTCCAGCCTGAATAGATGCACTAGTAAGCCAGAAAAATTTCCCCCCAAAAATTATACACTCAGAATATATAGTTGGTGGCGCAGCGTGTTCCGCCAAAATTGGACAGCTGAGACTTTCCAGGTAAAGAATGAGCTGAGTTATCTGTGTCACGGGCCTTAGCTCACTTTATAAGGCACAAACAGAAGTAGTTTTGATTTTGTCACCATTTGACTGGTTCTTCCTTGACCTGAGTGAAGTTACAGGTGAGCAAATGAGCTGTGAGTCAAGTCTGACACACACCACCTGATTACTGAATAAGATCTATTCAACCTGAGAATATCATGATATAATCTGCCCTTTTGCTGACCTGATCTGTGATAAGGGGGCATCAGTGTCCTGCTTAGCTGGGTCCACAAGGGGTGTGTGGAGTCCTGGTGCATCCTGTATGAGCTGTCTTTTTTCATTACAACAAAAGTACTACTTTTTTTCCACCAAGCACTGATTCAGCAGGTATTGAGGCAGATCCATTACTTTGTTCCTATGACGAATGCAGTTGCTATCAGTGATACTATTCTCATGCTTACAGATGTAATTTTTCACTTGAACAAAGATTCAGGTATGTTTGGCATTGGAATTGAAACCTATGCTGTCAGGAGCTGTTCCTCCAGCCCAACAGGCGTGTTCCTCAGTTTGTCAATTAACTGTAGTGTGAAAAAAGAATTGAGTATGTTTTGCTCTGCTCAGCAAAATGAAAGTTCACAAGGTAAGGAGCATTTATCAGCATGAATGAATTGCAATTTTTTTAAACATTTTCATTACAACTGGCATCTGAGCCTAGCACTGGAGAAAGCTGCCTGAATGAACTTTGTAACTCATGTAATTTGTAGCACTAGAGATTACTCAGACTGGATCCTTCTTGAACAAAACACCTGATGGTTAATTAGGAATGGTGCCTAAATAAAAATAGCAGGATTAGAATTAAATGCAAAATTACAAGGGGACAATAACCTGCAAGTAAGAAATTTTCATTTCTTTCACAATTCAGAGCGGTGCACCTTTTCATGGGCGAGATTTTCCTTCCCTGTTTTCACCACAGAGGCAATGGTAGTGGCTTGCACTTCCCAGATTTGCCTAGAAACTGCCGGAGACGCGAAGCCTCACCTTCATCTCTTCCTACCCTTTCCACACAGCAGTGTTATGCCTTAACAGTTGTGCCCTTTCTTACCTGGGCAGGTCCAATGGACAGGATTGATCAGGCCACACACAGCTAGTAGCTTGTCAGTTATATGAAAGCTGAAAATCTGGGTACAATTTTGGCCTGGACAGTAAGGCTAAGCTTCCTTATGTCACTCGAACAAAATTCATTTGCATAACCCTGCTACATTCTTCCCAATGCTGCTTCCAAACACAAACAAACAAATTAACCCCATATGGTGGCATTTTGTGAAAATCTATTGCTTTGTCTTAATTTCTTTCAAATACTTTATGAATTTAACCTAAACTGTCAGGCTATCCTTACTGGTAAAACCATGGGATCATATTTCAAAAATTCAGGATTGAACCTCTATTATGACAACTACAGAACTTTAGTTTATGGTGTTCTTCAGAAAGTAGAACTAAAATGGATATTTTCACTTGTGACTTTGAAAGCGTCTTGAGAAAGTGAGAATAAGAAGCACAAATCCTAAGAGTTCCTAAGGTTTTATTCTGAAGTCTGCCAGTTCCAGCCAGCCTCACATCCCTGTAGGTTCTACAAGGAGGGAATCTGCGATTTCGTATGATGGAGTCAGGCTCCAATTATCAAAAAGTTTCTAATTTGGATGCCTAAGTTTAGATGTCCAAAATTGACAGGTAGAGCACTTGCTACACTGAAGGGCATCTGTGGTTGCTGGCTGATTTTCAGTGTTTTGAATAACTGACTTTATGTTCCTAGACTTTGAAGCATCTAGAATTAGAAGTGATGCATAAAAATGTGGGAAACAAAACTTAATGACAGCTATAAGAATCTCACGTTAGGGCCCTATCAGGAAACATCTTTGGACTAATTTATATAGCAAAACAAAATCCCAGCCTAAACCCTTATTAGTAAACATCTTTGGCATAATATATACAACAAACCAAAACTCCAGCCTAAACCCCTGTAGTAATAAAAGGATTGACTCTCCTTTAAAAGACTCAAATACATTGCCAGGCTTGTAACAATACAATGACATGCATTAAAAAAAAAAAAAATCCAACCCCTAACTGAAATACATATTATTATCAAAAGTCCAGCCCAGACATGCACCTCTAATGGTAAAAAAAAATCCTTTGAATGGTAAGGACCCGGTAAAAACCAGCAAAATCAGCAAAATAACATGGCAAGCATTTGACAGTGTAGCTTTGCCAGAGCCAGCAACATCTTTGAAACAACCCAATGACTTTCAGTAAACCAAGCTCCTAGAGGTCAAATATATATCAAAATACATACCAGGTCAAAATTCTCAATCAGTTCAAGATAAGTGGATCTTGGCACAGAGCCAGTGCAATGCAGAAATACCAGCTGAGATCCTGGAAATAGCACAGCTGCTTTAACATGGCATTATGGCCAGGCTAATTAGTCCTGTTAGTGGCACACTGCATGTTGCAGCTTAGACCCCTAGTTCACAAAGGCATGTCTGAGCATCTTACCCCATAGGCCTGAATATTTTCACTGGCACTTTTCAGTGGGAAATATTCCTATTAGAACTTCTTTGCATACCCTCATGTCAATACATGTAATGTACTAATGAGGTATGTGGTGAAATAGTTTTACCAATTTCTGTCAGCCATTTGGCAACAGCTCCATAAATTTCATCAAGTATAAGTATCACAACAAGGTTAATGATGACAGCAGTTGCGGTCACAGTCACTCGAACATTTGACCTGGTTGTCTCATTTGTGCTGAATGACAAAGCTGCTGCTGTAGTGATTCGATATACAATCACACCAAACACTGCTGAAAACGTCAGCATGATCTGCAAAGAAATGTACAGATAGATTAGTTCAAGTTTGATACTAGCATTTAAACAGAAGCTTCAACTGATATGTTGGGTTTGTTCCCTGAATTGGTATTGTGTGGTTATTTCTTACAGCAACACAATAATACAGGGATAATCAAATTAAAATGTGAGAATTCAAAACTCTCTAACGGGGACATAATGAAGAAAATGGATGCAGAACTCTGAACTGGCACAATTCCTGAAGTTGTTCATACCCTTTCTGATTAAAGCTCCACACATTATCCGTGCAGTACTGGTGAAACTCAGGTAGTTTGGGTTCAAATGCAGGTATTAAGCAAGGTCTTTTGTCTGGCAATAGGTTCAGATGGCTGGGACTGAAGGGCCTACATGTATGTGCAGTCAAGCAAATAGGCTTTACTGGCTGAAACAGCTTCACCTCTGCACCACAGAAGTGGCACCTAACTGTCCAATTGTGTTTGCTCAACTGTTGCCAAAAATTAAAAAATAAATTTTAAAAAAATTTCCCTTGTTATTATTCTTTTAAGACTGACTTAAACAGGGTTACTAGGGCTTCACTTCACATTTCTGTCCCAGAAATCAGTTGGTATCCTGGCATTCTTTATGGGCAGGCTTTGACCCATGAAATGAGGAAAGTTAGCTTTGATACTTGAGGTCAAGTTCCCACAAGAAGAATTTGAATTTCGCAGGGCTGTGGTATTCTGGTTTCAAAAATACACCACTCCACTATGAAAAAAAAAATCAATAAAATAACAATTAAAAAGTAGCAAATTTTCATAGTCATAGCAGGAAAGTGGGAGAGGGTACATTTTTCTCTTTCATTTTTGCCTTTGGCAAGAATTCCAATGTACATTCATTATTTTAGGTAAAACATCTTGAGATCCTCAGATGAAAGAGACTACCTCAATATGAAAGATTAGACTATTGCAATTATTTCAATGGGCCTAGGGGCCCAGATTCATAACACAGATTTAAGGAAATTTAACACTTCATTTTAATGACCAAGCAATAGTTTATTGAATTCCTGTATACAGAGGGAGGTTGTCTTATGAAAAAGTGCTATTGCAAAAGAAACGGAACAAGAATCAGAGCTATATTAAAGGTTGAAGATGAAAACTGGGCACATTTTGTTTTAATGGAGAACTAGTAAACATACTAAAGAATAATGATTTGGAGAAAGTCCTGGAGATATCAGATAAAATTCACAAATACGTTTTGTGAGAAAATAGTAATACAATGTCAGATCTAGTAAAACTTCTAAATTTTACCTTTTAAATAAATGTTTCATTAACTTTAAACGAAATGTAGGTGATTGATGAGTTTTTGCTTCATGCTAACATTTTTCATTCAAACATTGGTCTAAAGAAAAAACCTAAACATAAACGTAAACATAAACCACTTTGAATGGCATAAAATATTATTTCCTTTCTTTTTGTAGTTTTCATTGTCTTGAGAAAACAGTTCTAATTTTTCTGCCTATTTTCCTCTTTCTTCTTTTGACTTACCTACCAAACATGCAGACAAAAAAATGATTCATGTTGAACTATCTGCTCAGCTCTTGCTGTGACAGAAGTGGTGCAGGAACACAAAGATCAGTACTTTTAGCTAACTTGCCCATTGCAGAAGCAATCGCTACAGTAGAGAGTAATATCCCCAATAAAGACAGAAAACAAACCAGCACCACCTGGCAGTAATCTAATTCATCTTCCACCTCTAGAGTCACCTTAAACTCTTTTTCTTAGTTTGGGTTGCAGATTCCTTCCTCTTAATCACCTTCCAAATTTTCTTTTTCTGTTTCTTTCCCCTGTGGATTTCTTTGAAATTTTTACTATGGTGGTGAACAGGGAAAACCAGAAAAGTAAACTTGTGTGTATCATTCTGGAGATGATGAGCTCTCTGGACCTCCATAGACACCTATCTCCATCACAAGCTTCTACTTAGAAATGATATCTTAACAGTGCAGGAAGAAGAGTCATCAAGGACAGTGATCACTAAATGGAGAAAGAAGAAATTTCAGGTCATGGAAGTTGAACAGCGAACATTTAAACCTGACCAAAGGATTTAAGGGATCCATAGCAATGAGGGAGATCACTGGAAGATCAGATACTATCAGAGGCTTGCACTATTGTGGCCTTTTCAATACACACAGTGCCATAGCAAGATATATAAAGCTACCCAAAAAATATGTTTTATTTGTTTAAAGAACAAAGATATTGGTTTCACAAAAGCATCAGGGCTTCAGAAACTCCTCGGCTGTCCAGCTGTTTTTAAACATTTGCTTAGGCACAGATGGAAAAACACTCCTTTAGGAGTCTTCATTGTCTGTGCATCCAGCAACAAGAGAAAATTGAGGAGAGTTTGTAGGACTGCACAGTAACTGAGAGCATAGTTCTCACTCCCCAGACAGTGACTGAGAGGGAGTGGCTCTTCTATCTTCACAGCATTTTTTCCATTCCTGAAAATAACTCTTTTGCCCAAATTCCGGATCAGAAGGTCAACTTTCATTCAGGTGCCTACTTTGGGCTTTGTTGTCATTATAAACATTTCATCTGGCCAGTTCAATCCCCTACTATGGCAGACAGTTTCTTTGCTGAATATCTAAATTAGTCTGTCAAGGACTGAATTGCTTAGAAACAGATGTGAAAATTGGCTGCAGAAAAGGTCACCTACTGAGCCTGGTATGAATGAAGACAAACAGGAAAGCATACTAGATCTGAGAAGGAAGCTATAAAACCCCGTGGGCTAGATTGATACCTTTATCCAAGTAGGATAAGGATTTAATGTCCAAATAGTTCTTTGGCTCCCCAGTGGGGCTATTCTAGAGTAAAGTACTATGCCATGTGAATAACAATAGGGCAATAGAGTCCAAAAGAAGGAACAGGCTGAACTCTTGTGCTATGACACTAATTGGTTTTCTTCCTTCCTCTAACTGAGCCAAACACAATGAACACAAAGAAAGTCTCCAGTGATGGCATTGCTCCATGCCATCTATCTCTCTTCCAGCAGCCACCACCATTTTCATCACACACTGGGACATCTTTGCCACAACATGTACCTTCTAAATGTGAAGTTTCTAAACTGTGACATATGTTATTACTAATCACACACAAGCCAAACTTGTATATGCCCAGCTGAGCCTAGATGTCCTGCTACCACTGGTCTTACTGGGAAAAAAATAAGACTTGTGAACTTCAGTTCTAAAATCCCTGCAAAAGACATTGCTTAAATCAAGGTTGGATCTTCTACCCTCTCTCCAGTAAAGTGAGGCTTTGTGTACAACAAAAGAACTGTGACCAGATTTTAAAGCATCTGTAAATGTGTAAAATAATCCTTGGAATTATTTGGTGCTGTAAAACACCAAGACTGATTGGGTAAGAGAACAAAACCCAATACTTTTTTCAACCTGTGCTTTTAAAGAAACAAACAATATGCCTAGCTTAATAAAGACAGAAGAAAAGCCAGAAAGAAAAAAAAAAAAACACAACACAGTTCTTGAAAGAGGATTCACAAAAGTGAAGTACACAAAAGAAGTACACAGATGAAAAATAAAGAGAAAAACTTTCACAATAAGAAAACCACTATCATCTTCAAGAATCATTACGGAAAGTATGGCACGTAAAGCTGGGGGAAGGAGGGACAGAACACAATAGCATCATTCTATAGCAATGTAGACATCTTAATGGAAAAGGCCTATGGGTTTGTGCCACCAGACCTTTAGGGCCTGGAAAACATAGTATTAAAAATTCAGCAATCACTTCTGCAGCACTAGAAATTGCAGCACGTATGTGTGCACATCTGTGTCTGAGCCTTCTATGTCTGTGTGCTGTATATGTGCACATGCACATGTAAATTCAAGATTTCATGACCTATTATGTATATAGTGCTTACAGCTAAAAAATTAGTCTGTGTGAATAATAATAATGGGGGCAGATGAGACCAGTTTCGTTTCCAGAGTGCAATTCTATCGCACAGGCTGACAATGAACTTTAGTCTGGTGTTTCCAATCGCTGTTTAACTAATCTAGGGGGAAAAAAAAAGGAAACATCACATACAGTAAAGTGTAGATTGTAATCTCCACATGGGAAAGCAGAGCTGGCTCTCCCTCATGAAGACTTGACTTGAATTTCACACATGGTTTGTAGGTTGTCTCCTGTAGGTGCTTACATCTTATTAATGTTCAAAATATTCTAAAAAAGTCATTGTGGCCACTGCTCCAAATAGTGAAAGCCAGCATAGTTCCACTAGTCATTAACAGAAGTTGAAGAATCAGAGCTCTACATTTTACCTTTATAAATGTCTCTGAGATGTTACAGTAAGCAGGAAGGGTAATACATAGGCCATGACTCAGGAAAGCACTTTAAGCTCATGCTTAGGGGAGATTTAACCATGTGGTTAAAGTCAAGAGCTCGTGTAAGCACCTTGCCTGCAAAAGAATGACTTCTAAAAGCTAAATCAGGGCTATATGCTTAGTCATACTCAGTATACTCTGCTTTAAGCAAATTCCCAACTGATTCCAGTTAGAGGTTCTGTCTAAAAAGCAAATTTTTGGTATGGCCTCAGGATGATAAACTCACTCCAAGCGTTGTAAGTGCATATATATATATATATGAATGACACATCTAATATGTACAGAAAATATACTTAATATACAATACTTAATATACTTAATATACAATTTATCTTCATAAATATAAACACATATATTTATAAAAATGCAGACATTAATTTGAGTTCAATGTGAACATAAAATATATTTGACTGCCAGAAAAAGTAGTTAAATCTTCACAGGATATCTGTTGCAGTATATGCAAATTCAAGTAAATCAGAAATACATGGAGATATTTTAAAAGAAGTTAGTCCCTAAGTAAATTTCCCATGTCGGATGCTCCTGTGGTGTAAACTAGCATATTTCATTCAGTAATTTCCGTAACCAGAAGGATAATGGGATCCTTGAAAATGTAATTTAAGGTTTATTAGCCAGGCTTTCCTATTGCTGTTTACAAAGTCTAGCAGCTTGATGATGTGTTTATGGTCTGTTGGGAATTTTGCTAAGACAGCGGTGTCCGCACTTTACAGTTGGCTGACCTGCACACCTTATTCTTGTTCTCAAGTGAGGATCGTATACCATGGTCTTCCTTGACTACAGTATAGGCCATCCCTGAATGTGTGTTGGACAAATACCTCTCAGCAACAGATTTATGTAACCTGTATATCACCTGTACAGCAGGCTCAAAACTTCTGAATGTCATTCTGATAGAGCATATGCAATACTGTGCACACAAGCAAATACACAGTGGGCTATCCCTAAGATAATGGATGATGGAGCAGAAACCCGGTGGGAGAGACAGCATCTAGCAACAAGCTGCTGTCATTGCAGCAAGTCATCCAGCCAACCGCCCTTTCATAAGCAGCCTTTGGTAAAGCTGGAGGGAGGCATTGACATCTGAGTCTTCCTAGTAGGACACTTAATTCTCACAAATGGTAGGTTATAACCCTAGCTTTCTTCAGATTTTTAGCATCTTTGAGAACACTAATTTAGGATTCCACTCCAGATGCTCATTGCAAAGTTTCTCACACCTAATAAATGTGGACATATGCAGATTATATTACCATAAATAAAATCAATCCAAAGTTTGCTGCATATCCAGGCATACGGTCACTCCATGTCAGCTTCTTCTTAACATCCTGTGACAAAACACAAAGATAAAATAACAGACATTACAGAACTCTACAATAGCAAATACTAGACTTAGTAAGATCTGTTATTGAAAAACATTCTCAATCCCCCTACTCCTGTTGTAATTTTGAAGATGATTATAAGATTTAGAACACAGATGTTTTAAAGCAGACTTTAATTTGAGAAAAAAGAGGGTAAGAGGGTAAATAAGACATATAGAAAATGCCTGCAAAAATCAGAAAATATCATATGTAACTATGATTTTAATATTTGAAAAAATGTATTCAACTCTTTCTAAATTTTGTGATATCAGGAGAAAGTGCTGAGATTCACCTTAATTTACATTTAGGCAAAGCAAGATTCAACCATTTATTTTGAATTGCTTCTTGTGAAACTTCAGAAAAATAGTGCTTAAGACAGAAATCATGAAAAGAATGCTTACTAGCATTGAACCCAGATTTTTTGTCTAATGGTTACCTTAGCCAGATGTGGCCACTAAGATCATGCTTGCAAAGACACCCCAATCCTTCTGCTGGCACTTGGTCTATAGAAGAGAGAAACTACAAAGGCAAGCCCCCTCTGTGATCTCTGCTGCCAACCTTGTTTTCTTCATGTGCAAACAGCATCTCTCTCTTCACTACATAATTTAAAGCAACTGTGATCAGTGAAACATAGTATGCCTTTACTCTGCCCACACAAACTCAGCTCCATCTCTAGGAACGTGTACATCTAAAGAAGATATTTGAAAATGGATTTATATAAGAAATATGATTCCCTCCTCTCAAAATAGGTTTCTTAAAATAATAATAAGGTCATTACTTTGTTTAAGTTAAACTAAATCTATATAATCTAATTAACTAAGGACACAGAGCCAGCTGCTGTTTGCATTTCTGTGAACCACCATTGCTATCCCGTGGACTAGTACTTCACTTACATTGGAGTTGACCCAGAGTTATTATGAATTTAAATGAATTTAAATCAGATTAGAATTCAGGTCAAAGGTTTCAAATAAAACATTTCTAAGGCACAATTGTCCTCAGATAAAAATAAAGATCTGGGAGCATTATGCCTTTGTAAAAGGCTTTCCCAAAGTAGCACTAGGAATACAGTGGATACCCCAAGTGCAGAAATGCAGCCATGAATTTTCTTATGGAGTTTACTGGGATGTGGAAGTAGACTGAAGACATGATCCTGTCTACACATCCATTGCCATCGTGGTGGTGCCTCAAACACTGTGGGATGTAGTAGTGCTCAGCATCCCCTCTTCTCAGCTCAGCTGTTCAAACAGACAAGTTAATCATGTCTCTTTTGGGAGAATGCTGGCAGGACTGGGTCATAGCAAACCCAAGCAGAAGCACAAATAATTTGGTCCAATGTATGCAGTACATAAATACTCCATACAGTACATAAACGGAGTCCCTCATTTAGTTGGAAGGCTACTTTAAAAAGCATTTCTGTGAAAGCACAGATGCATTTCATTTCATTTGGGCTTTTACCACTCAGCAATTACACAGGACATAAAGAAGTCTAAGTGATTATACTCCAAGAAGGCCTGAAGGACACCATGTCTAACAATTTCACTAGGGGAAAAACACTAAACAAGCAAAACAGCAGAATGAGTTAATGCTAGCCAAAGCGGTTAAAGGAAAGAAGAAAATCTTTCATAACCATACTGAGGTGGAAAGAGAAAATTGTTATTTATACAAAAAGGCGAGGAAGAGGGAAAAATCACCAAGAAAACTACTTCAAAAATCTTACTAGATGTAGGAATTTTGGAAAATAAGAAATCATAATATCAAAATCAAACTTTCACATATCATGAATTATGCTCACCAAATCATGAGTGGCAAAGTGACTAAGGATTTTCATGTTTTGAGCTTTGTTTTTTTGTTCAATATTTCTGGTAGTATAAGACTGACTGTATTTTGAAATGACAGCAAGGATTCTGACATGATCTACTGGCTTTCCAAGTCACATGCTGGAAGAATCCTGGTAACATCTCAGCAACTTACAAAACTGAGAAATTAAGGAATACCTTATGAATCAGTTGTCCAGGGTGAAAAAGAAATAGCCAAAATAGCTATTTGCCCCACCTTTGTTCTTTCTTTAGTAAAATAGAACTGGATAGTTAAAGGACAGAAAAAGAAAAACTAGGGAAATGAGAAATGATTGATGTGTACTTTTAGAGATTAATATCGGAAGATAAGCTGTGTCTAGCCCTACATTTTTAGGCATAAACAGACATTAAAATTAATCCATTTAAGGGTCCCAACTTCAGAAGAGTTTAAGGACTGCAATTATTAGAGTGTTTACCCTCTTTAATCTCAGCATGAGCATTAAGAATGCAGAAGCATCTCGCATCACCAGTCATTTTGGAAGCCCTAGGTTCAGCACCTGAATACTTGTTTAACATAAATTGTTGCTTTTCAAGAACACTTCGTGCCTGATGAGTTCAACAAAATAAGTTCCTGGAACAAATATTTAGAAGCATAACCGATTCTTAAAATTTCAATTTATTACTGGGAATAACTAAATGAAATATTGACTGTCTCCCAAAGATATTACCTCGCTGACCAGTACAAAAATAGTCCTTTCTCTTGTGGTACGTTGACCTTGGCCAGCTGCCAGACACAGATGAAGACAGGAAGGTGACTTACCAATTACCATCACAGGCAAACCAGACTTAACTTGGGGGAAATCATTTTAATTTATTGCTATTTAAAATAGAATTTGACTGTGAGAAATATAAACAAAACTAAAAATGTCTTCCACTTCATCCCCCTCCCAAATTCTTCCAAGTGCCTATTTCAGTCCTTCATTCCCAACTCCTCTACTTTCCTCCCCAAGCAGTGCAGGAGGATGGGGAATGGAGTTAGTTCATAACAGCTCCTCTCTGCCTTTCCTTCCTCCTCATACTGTTCCCCTGCCCCAGCACAGGTACTCTCCATGGGCTGCAATCCTTCAGGATAAACCTGCTCCAGTGTGGGCTCTCCACAGGACACAGTTTCTTCAGGGAGTATCCACCCACTCCAGCACAGGATCCTCCACAGGCTGCAGTGTGGATATTTGCTCCGTGGCAGTCCTCTCCACAGGCTGCAGGGAAATACCAGCTCCACCATGATTTCTCCAGGTGCTGCAAGGGAATTTCTGCTCAGACACCTGAAGCATCTCCTTCCATCCTCCTGATCATGGTTCTGACAGGGCTGTTTCTCACACTTTTTCCCCTCTCTCCTTGCTGCTGGCCAGTATGTTACGCTTTCTTACACACACTTTCCCAGAGGTGTCACTATCTTGCTAAGGTGCCCTGCAGTGGGTCTGTTGGAGTGGTCCCAGTCTCTCCTCACTGAAGCCACCCTGGCAGCCACTGCTGCCAGTGCCTGGACACTAGCATCTATGGTGTTGGTGCAAAAGCATAAGGAAAATCACATTTGATTTTGAACACTGAACAAGGCAATGCAGGTTGAACAGAGCTCAGTGGAGTGACAGGCACTCTGGCAGTGCTTTCCCGGTCTCTTCTTGCAATGAAGGGTGAAATCAAGAAGAGAAGAGAGGAGAGGGCGTGCATGGGAAAGGATGAGTGGATAAAGGAAGGAAGAGAAGCTCAGCAAGCCATCTAGTCAGCTTTCTCTTTCATGCACATGCTTCCATGGGCTTTTGACTCGCGATCGCAGGCCCTGGTTCTCATGGGGGACTTCAGTCACCCTGATATTTGCTGAAAAGGCAACACAGCCAGGCACACACAGTCCAGGAGGTTTCTGCAGAGCATATTGATGATAACTTTTTGACACAGGTAGTGGAGGAGCCAATGAGGAGAGGTGTGCTGCTGGACCTTGTACTAACAAAGGAGGACTGTTTGGGGAGGTAAATGGTGGGGGCAGCCTTGGCTGTAATGACCACGAGATGGTGGAGTTCAGGATCTGCGTGGAAGAAGCAAGGCAAAAATTAGAATTACAACCCTGGACTTCAGAAGAGCTAACTTTGGCCTCTTCAAAGACCTACTCAGAGGAATTCTATAGGTTAGGGCTCTAGAAGGTAGTGGGGTCCAAGAAAGCTGGTTAATATTCAAGCACTGATTCCTCCAATCTTAACATTGGTACATCCTTATGACTGAGAAATCAAGCAAATGAGGCAGCAGACCTGCATGGATGATCAAGGAGCTTCTGGAAAATCTCAAATGAAAGAAGGAAGTTTAAAAAACGTGGAAAAAGGGACTGGCCACTTGGGAGGAAGAGTTGTTGGAGTATGTAGAGATGCAACAAGGAAGGATAAGGCCCACTTGGAATTAAATCTGGCAAGGGATGTCAAGGACAACAAGAAGAGCTTCTTCAAGTACATGAGTAGCAAAAGGAAGACTAGGGAAAATGTGGGCCCACTGCTGAATGAGCTGGGTGCCCTGGTGACAGAGGATACAGACAAGGTAGAGTTACTGAATGCCTTCTTTGCTTCAGTCTTTACTGCTAAGGCCACCCCCAGGAATCCCAGACCCTGGAGGTAAGAGAAAAAATCTGGAGAAAGGCAGATTTTCCTTTGGTTGAGGAGGGTCAGGGTAGAGATCATTTAGGCAAACTCAACACCCACAAATCCATGGGCCCTGATGGGATGCACCCATAAATGCTGAGGGAGTTGGCAGATGTATTACTAAGCCACTCTCCATCACTCCATCATCTTTGAAAGGTCATGGAGAACAGGAGTGATGCCTGAGGGCTGGAGGAAAGCCAATGTCATTCCAGTCTTCAAAAAGGGCAAGAAGGAGGACCCAGGAAACTACAGGCCAGTCAGCTTCACCTCTATCCCTGGAAAGGTGATGGAACAGCTCATTCTGGAGGTCATCTCCAAGCATGTGGAGGAAAATAAGGTTATCAGGAGTGGTCAACATGGATTCACCAAGACGAAATCATGCTTGACCAATCTGATAGCTTTCTGTGATGTTATGACTGGATGGGTGAATGAGGGGAGAGCAGTGGATGTTATCTACCTCAACTTCAGCAAGGCTTTTGACACTGTTTCCCATAACATCCTCATAGGTAAGCTTAGGCAGTGTGAGTTAGATGAGTGAACAGTGAGGTGGATTGAGAACTGGCTAAATGGCAGATCTCAGAGGGTTGTGATCAGTGGTGCAGAGTCTAGTTGGAGGCCTGTAGCTAGCAGTGTTCCCCAGGGGTCAGTAATGGGTCCAGTCTTGTTCAACATACTCATCAACGACATGGGTGAGGGCACAGAGTGTACCCTCAGCAAATTTGCTGATACAAAACTGGGAAGAGTGGCTGTGCTGCCATACAGCAAGACCTGGACAGGCTAGAGAGTTGGGCGGAGAGGAACCTAGCGAAATTCAATGAGGGCAAGTGTAGGGTCCTATACCTAGGGAGGAATAACCCCATGCACCGTTACAGGTTAGGGGTTGACCTGCTGGGAAGCAGATCTGCAGAGAAGGACCCGGGAGTTCTGGTGGACAACAAGTTGACCATGAGCCAGCAATATGCCCTTGTGGCCAAGAAGGCCAATGGTATCCTGGGGTGCATTAAAAAGAGCATGACTAGCAGGTCAAGGGAGGTTATCTTCCCCCTCTACTCTGCGCTGGTGAAGCTGCTTCTGGAGTACTGTGTCTAGTTCTGGGCTCCCCATTTCAAGAAAGGTATGGAACTACTGGTCAGAGTCCAGCGGAGGGCTACAAAGATGATCAAGGGACTGGAGCACCTCTCTTATGAGGAAAGGCTGAGAGACCTGGGTCTGTTTAGCCTGGGGAAGACTGAGAGGGGATCTTATCAATACTTGTAAATATCTAAAGGGCAGGTGTCAAGAAGATGGGGTGGATTCTTTTCAGTGGTGTCCAGGGACAGGACAAGAGGCAATGGACACAAACTGAAACACAGGAAGTTCCATCTGAACATGAGGAAAAACTTCTTTACTTTGAGGGTGACAGAGCACTGGAACAGGCTGCCCAGAGAGTTTGTGGCATACCTTCTCTGGAGGTATTCAAAACCTGCCTGGATGTGTTCCTGTGCAACCTGTTCTACGTGAACCTTCTTTAGCAGGGGGGTTGGACTAGATGATCTCCAAAGGTCCCTTCCAACACCTACCATTCTGTGATTCTGTGCTTCTGTGATTCCTTTAATCTTGGGTGATGACCATGAGTCTGCCGTTCTCCGTAACACTTACCCAAAGGGAGATCTGAACAATATGCCTGAGTTGCTATGCCTTTATGAGAAGAAAGTAAAAGCTGGATGAATATATCACTGAGTTACATAGACAGCATGCATGGCAAAAACCATAGTACCAAATCCTGCAGTTTAAATCAATATAGTAGGCAGTAAAAAGCTACTTTCTGTCTCAGCTCTTGCTAAGAAAACCAAATCTGTAAATTCTCTTGGTATTCTACGTTGCACCTGATTCTACTGTCTGGCAATAGTGCCATCTAGCCGCTAAAAGACTGTACTGTGAGGTATCAAGAACACCTTGTCTGCAATCAAAATATTACAGTTGCACACTGCAGCAATTGTGGTTTATTCTAAGTTCATGGAATTCATTCATAGATTTCTCACAGCATGCGGCATGTACCCCGTTCTAATCAATAACATGCATTACAAGACATTGCCTGGATTTTAGATAGGGGCAGAAAAGCTTTCTTGAAGGTTGATGAAAACTCAGCCAATCAGAGAAGGAATCTATTTGGAGTGGTCCCAAGAGGTGTATGCATTTATTGACGTAACAAGATGACACTGGTCATCTGAAGAGCAATCTCAATGACGGACATGTTACACTATGGAATATTCCCCAAGGGAAACTCTATTGCAGGGATATATTTGTATGCAGACAGAAAACCTCACACGAGAGATTATATTTTCAGGGTGAAAAAGATAAAATAAGAGTTATATTTTAAAATCATTGTTTCAAGTTCTTTAAATACAATACAACTGTATTAGAGGAAAAAAATGCTGTTGTTGTTGTTGTTCTGGGTGTAGTGATACATTCCTGTTTTAATGTCCATCACCTTAAGGTAATGTTGAATATGCTCCTTGCAGGAAAACAACTCTTTCCTATTAGTAAATAAAAAAGAATTTAAACAAAATCAGAAAGAAAAAAATAAAATCCATCTAGGTTTTACCGGATGGTTTATTTCCTTATGATTTACCTAACATGGCAAAAATCCAAAATGCGCAGCTCTGCATCCTCAGGTGGGTCTCTGAGCTGTGGAAGCCTGGAAATATACTGCACTTGGACAGCACCAAGTGGCTTTGTGCAAACAGTTCTATGTTTCTCTGTGAATTAAACCACAGCCAGTTTGCTCAAATCACAACTATTCCAGTTATTGATTTATATTTTCCCACAAAAGAACACCTCCTCAAAGCAGGTGTTTCTAACCATCAGCCATGCCAGCTCAACCTGCACTCAGGGAGTAAAGCAACATACTTTCTCTCTTCTGCATCTTGTTTTGTAACTTCGGTTCTGAAGTTCAGCCTCTTCAGTGTGGTTGCACCTGGGCAACCCCAATGACTTCACTGGACTTGCACAGAGTTGCAATAATTGACTGGAACTTAGTAAAAGATGCTCAAGGAAGAACAGAATCCAGGACCCCTCTCTCTTGGCTTCCTAAAATCTTGCACAGCTAGCAACAGCAAAAAGCTGTAAAATTTTATTTCCAATGACAAAATCCAAAAGTTCATCTCTAAGTATGCCCAGGAAGCATCAAACAAGTAATCTCATTTTTATAACTGCAGTTTTCTCAGTAAAAAAGAAAAGCTTTAAATTGTGTAAAAACTGTGTTGTCCAAAAGACCATCTAGAAAGAAGAACTGCATATCAAATACATCTCTTCTGCATCTGCGTAACACCCAAAATACTGCACATATATTGCAGGCTCAAGACAAGGAATGAAATTACCTGCTTCTGGAATAAAAGGTCCCTATAATTTTCATTTGTGCATGAAATAAGGTAAAGGCAAGGAGAAAGGGATGCTTCAGAGCTATTTGGAGGTTAAAAGAAGTTAAGGGCCAGAAAAAGCCCACAGCACAGGCAGTTTTGGAAGACAGCAGATTCCAGGGTGGTGGCACAAATGGAGGCACAATCAAGGCACACCAGTGTTTACAGGATCTTGCAGTGGCCCACAATGGTAATTACATCTGATAAACTCTGGACAAGTTTGTGGGTCTGTTCCAGTCTGTTTTATGGACCACTGGCCCTCAAACTTCTGCAACAGAAGACGAAATTGCTGCCACCCTGGGCATCTGCCAATGCCTGTGTCTCTCCCAGTCTGAATCTCTCCCTAGGAGTTCTACCTTCACACTCCCACAGAAGCTGGAATAGCTTTTGTTTTAAGACCTATTAACAGAGAGAACAACATTTTTTGTTCTTCTCACTTAGAAAGCAGTAAGAGCATTTTAACAGTAAAGATGGCTTTGTTTTATGGGCAATGCTCTGTTTCAGGCTTGCACATGGAAAATTGACGGGGGTGACTCAATCTCTCTTAAAAGGACTCCTAGG
>RSEF01000001.1:91318659-91388925 GCA_003993805.1 Himantopus leucocephalus
TGATCTCCAGAGGTCCCTTCCAACCCCGATCATTCTGTGATTCTGTGATTGCTTTTGTGCTACTGTGGTGGTGCACAGCTTTGATTATTCGTTACTAGTTCACCATCAGGAGTTTCAGCACCAGGCTCCAGGCCCAAACAAAAGAACAAAAGAAACAGAGTGCAGTAGCTGGGAGGGGGAATGAATATTCCTTACACTATTCACTTAAAAACCAAAGGACAATATAAATCACACTCTCAGAAGCCATCAATAAGGCAAATCCACACAGAGGATTGCATTTTAAATGTGACATATTCTTGCTGCAAACATACTCAAGATGTTCAAGGCTCAAGAGCATAACTACTAAAGTATTTTTTTTAATCTAGATTCTCTTTAGCTGAGTTATCTACAGCACCAGATTCTCAGCAGATCTGAGAGAAGATGCATAATCACAGACAGAAGAAGAGCAGGGAGGAAGACGCTTTACAACACATAGCCTATATTTTTTTATACTGCTGTTGCAGTACACATGCATGTGTATCTCGGTATCATAATGTTTCCTGAATTCTTAATCCCCACCTGGGACACAACCCCTACTGCAAATTTCAGAAGATAAGGGAATGTGTCAAACCCTAGATGCTCCCCACTAGTAGCTTGCCGTTCCTTGCTGTACCTGCCTCCTGCTTGACAATCCATTTTACCACTCTGTCCCATCAAAGTTATGTACATGAGACACAGCTAGCTTAGTCATATTTGTGTTCTCTTCTTTAACTCTATTTTCAAACTGATAACTATTCATTTTGAAAATAATAGGACATAGGGGCAGTATTTACAAAAACAGTTGTTCACTTTGAGCACTTGCAATTTTGTCCATCAAACACTCAAAGCAAGAGCTGAAAACAAACAAACAAACAAATTATCTCACATTAGACCCTATAGACTTCTACAGGCTCTGGTGGAGTGTTAATACTTGCTGCTTGCTCCCTGTTATCTACAGTCAAAGAATAGCTCTTCAGACAGTGCTCCCTAGGTAGTCTCTCAAAGGAAGTAATTTTCTCTTCTTTTTATGAGGTATCTAAGGCAGAGAGACAGCATAGCCTTCCCCCCTCTGTTTATTTCTACAGAGAGGAGCACTCAATCCCATAATTTATCCTCCCTATATGGTCCCAGTGGACATAACAGAACCCTGAAATAGGGTGGAAGAGATACATTGAGGAAGTCCATGTGAGCTTTGAACATTACACTTTCCTATGGGCACAGGGCAACTGACACTTCATTGCCGGAAATATCCCAACCAATGGCACCAGAGCCCGTCAGTGACATGGGTATGTCTTTACATCATAGGGCCATAACCACTGGCCAGACAAAAGAAAGGCCAAAGCACCCTAAAAATGGTCCTGCTCTAGTTGTTGCCTCTCAGGTCCAAATTTTTGAGAAGAGTTTATTCTTTCAGTCCTTGAAAAGAAAACTTTAGAGACGCTTTTTGAAAAGGCACAGCTAGCCAGATTTTCAAAAGTGCTCAACTCCCAACAGCTTATACTATTCTCAGTGGGAGCTATAAACTGTTAAGCCCTTTTGAAAACATAGCCATATATAAAATTAAAATGAATTTAATTCAACTTATTCTCTGACCTGCATTCCTGACAGCTGTGATTAGAGTGGTATACCTCAAGCTTGTGGACCAATGAGCAGCATCCCTCCCCTGAACAGCCCAAATGTAGACCCTCCTAGACTGTAGGAGGCATGTGCCACCTTCCACAACAGCTCATCTCTTAGCAGCCACCTCTGCTGAATACCTGGAGTCCACCAGCATCAGCACAGTGCAGTGCATCTGGTAGTGACTCAAGGTTTCTCTTCCTTATAAAACTGCAGCCAACACACTTGGCTGGCTTGGCAGTGAAATGCTTTGGCATGCTGTATGGACTCTAATTATTTTTCAGCTGAAATAGAGCATAATCCTTAGTGTGTTTCATTGCATACTGCTAAATTATTTCACTGGGCCACTCCTAAGGGCTGTTTCACATTTAGCTTGAGTGCATGCACAACAGCAACGTGCCTGTACAAAGCTCCAGGAGCAAAATGGGAAACCTGGAGAAACTTGCTGTAACTCTCCAGATTTTCAGGGTAGGCTTGCCAGGGTTCATTGTTTAAGTTTGATCTGGCTGGCTGGGTTTTATTTTGCTTGCCTGAAATTTCTACCTCCTATACTTGCACCAAAAGCCATCCAGGGATTTAAAGCAGCCTCCTAAGATCAATGTGGTCATTTTCCCTACCAAACACTTCTGAATGCAGCTGGCTGACTCATGTCCCATTTGAAACGATCTTGCCATTAGGTATCATATGAAAGATGATAGCTTTCCTCGGTAACAGTGAGCAGTTTCTCACAATCCTGATGGCTCTGTTGAACAGCTAGGAACAATGAAATGAACTACGCTACTGCCTCATACTCTTTTGGGCATACCTTTAAGTGTCAGGTGGAATAGCTGTGTACCACTAACAATTTGACCACCAAAGGCCTTTCTGCCTAGGACTTCTTCTAGGATGTCAGAACTGCTTCTTCCATAGAACAAAATATTTAGACAAATAGAAGTGGCTCATCGCATCAGTACAGCTAACACTGTAGGCAATGCAGCTTCACGTGCAATTGAAATGCGTTTAAACGCCACATCCCGTTACCTTTGTTTTCCTGCAATGATTGCCCCAAAACTCAGTGTCCTGGTTCCAGCAGGCATGGGGTTAAGTTCCCCAGGGATCCGGCTGGGGACACAGGTATTCCCTGCCTTGTGAGCCATGCCCAGACTACAGAGGGAGCTGGCCGGAGCGGGGTGGGGGGTGGCAGGAAGTCTCTGCTCGGAGCGTGCTGGGGCGGTGCGGGTCTGGTTGGTGAGCGGTGGTACTGCAATAGTGTTTGTATAGTCTTCTGTCGGTGTTGTTGTTGTTTTTTTCTCTTTGCTTTGTTGTTCTGTTAAACTGCCTTTATCTCAACCCATGAGTTTTGCCTTTTTCTCCTGATTTTCCCCCACGGCTGTGGGGGTTGAGCGAGGGGCCACGTGGTTCTTTGTTGCCGGCTGAGGCCAAACCACGACACTCAGTTATAACTGACGGAAGAGACGGGCAGCAGGATATTCAGAATTGCTCCAGAGCAAGGGTTTAACTTGTGCTTCTAAGTGCATCAGAAAACCTTAAAACACTTCACTAATAGTTACACAATCTAGCCCTAAATTAAATACAGTACTACACTGAAACTCTCACCTTCTGTGAGGCAAAGGTTTTGAAAATATTTCAATTAAGTGTTTATTTGGCCACCAGCAAAACCAAAGGAAATGGCAGAAACTGTAAACTCTGCTTAACCAAAGTAATACCAAAATGTATATTTCATATACAGAACCCTTATGTCCAGGACATGTTTCATCTTTGCAATCAGCGATGTGTTTCTTCTCTATCAACTGCACTGCTTCATGTCAGCATATCCCTGCAGGTCACTTTTCTATTAAATTTGTATTTAATTCGTATATTTCAATGGGCAGCATGTAAGCAGTCTTCATAACAGGTCTGTAATTATAGTCTTTCCACCAGATCCAAAAGAAACTGTAGTAAGTTTTAGCTCTCACTTTCAGTGCTTTCTGAACCAACACCAAGCACCTAGTTCTTTGTAAACCAGGTTCAGTAAATGTTTATGTACCTGCATAAGATTTCAGGCATGCATAACTGTTTGTAAGGCAGAGATTTGTGGTGTAGAATGGGAGGGGATGAAGGAACCCATCATGCACTCACCAATGAAAAAGTAAATACAAGATGGTAAGGAAGTATTATTCCTAGTGACTACACTAAAACCCCATGTTACCAAAAAACAAAAACCAGAAAGTGTGTGGGGAGAGGTGGAGGAGGGGACAGGCAAGGAAAAGATTACAGTCTTTGCAACATCAGAGTCACACAACAAAATAGCTCTTAGACAAAGCTTAGTTTTGGCACTAGCAGTCAAGACAAAATATATATATATTGTTCTGCTGCTGTGACAATGCATCAAGGCATGGTGACAAAATCAACTAACAAAGTTTTTTTTTGAGTACAGTGTTCCCCTCTGCCTCACCACCTATGTGTGTTTTTTTTTCTTTTTTTCCTTACAAAAAACTGGCAGAAGGAGATGGGTGGGAGAATGCTATAGCAAATTTAATTTGCTCATTACTTACAAAACTATGGGTTTTGAAC
Organism: Himantopus leucocephalus; assembly: GCA_003993805.1. NCBI lineage: Eukaryota > Metazoa > Chordata > Aves > Charadriiformes > Recurvirostridae > Himantopus > Himantopus leucocephalus. Next base: position 91,322,848 of record RSEF01000001.1, read on the forward strand.
AGTTCAGTCTACATTGCTTTTGGCCTTATATTTCCTAAAAGGCTAGCATTTAAGTTCTGTAAGTTGTTCATAATTACTCTTTTGCTCAAACACCTGTGATTATTTTTATTCTTTCATGATATCCTTTCCTGCCCTCAGATTTTAGCCCTGCTTCTAACTGCACCTTAATTGCTCAGGCTCGTAACGCTCCAGCTCCTTTGCAAACCCATTAAGACCATCTCTTACCACACAGCACAAATCTAGAAAAATACACTTTTATTTTATAAAAATCCAAATAATTTTAAAATTATGCTTAAATGTACACTTTCTTAGTTATTCAAGCTTAGCCATTCTGGAAGTTAGACAAAATGGAAATCGTCTACTTACTTTTTCCTACAATTTGTTAAAAAATCTAGTCAAATTTGTGCTTCACTTCATTTTTCTGATTCAGTTTTTGTCTCTCTGAATTTGTTCTAGATTTCATAAGGAGAAACTAACCAGCAAAAGTGGTCTTAAAAGTCTGTGATATTCCCTGGCTTGGCACTTAGGTGAAAAGGGGCTTAATTTTCATCAATACTAATTTGATACTGGAATAAATGAAAGTGGATGAAAACCTGGCTTTTTAATATCAGAGCCTTCTAAATCCTGAAGAACAGAATGGCAGAACCCAGCCATGTCATGCTTCTTTCCATAACTGAACAAGCCAGAGGTAGGAATAATTAAGGAACAAATATTTTTGTTACATCATATCCATTGGGAAACAAAATCTGTCAAGAACAGGACTTACCTGCATTCTAAAGCTTTAGAATCTCAGATGTTTTTAAAATTATCAGATCACCTGCAAAGTCTCCCACATTCTCTACATTAGCTTTCTTCAAGTAAGCTATTCCGAAGTCTATAGCACCTTTAAGTCCCTTTAAAGATACAGAGGAGGGGAAATACGTGTTGAAGTTCATACAGACAAATTCAGCATGACACTTTTTCTACTAAATAGCCTGATACTTTATCTCATTTCACCTGGATGAATCAACAGGTATGCACTTAAATGCATGGAAGGATGAAGCACAGAATGAAAAAGAAGGCATGCCATACACTTAGAAAGACTCAGCTGCAGATTTGTGTGGAAGAATAGATTGAAGGGGAAAAAAGAAATATTAGGATCTGGACAGAGAACACCAATAAAGGGAAAAAAGCCCTATGGTACACCACGTGAAATGCAAACAGTGAAAAAGCAATCACAGAAATAAATTTGAGAAGACCAAACAGACATGGCCTGAGTTCTAATCCCATCTCTTTCACAGGTAGTCCTGTAAACTTTTAAAAACAGTGAGATCATCTCTAGCCCTGCAGTGACAATGGTATGCAATGAACCCCTTGCCATTTGCCAGGAACAAGAGTAGGAAGGCTTACAGACTCTGCAGGACTCCTCTTCTCTTTCCTTGAACTGAGTAAGCACCTGCCCTCTTTACTCACAGCACAGTGCTCTATGTTTTGTTCATTAAAAAAAAGAAAAAAGGGGTGATGAAGAATCCTCACATGAAGGACAGCAGAGAAGAATGAGGCATGAAGCACCAAAGAGCGGTGGCTGGAAGGCGCTGTAGTTGCATTGCCAAATTAACCATTTTAAAATAAGATTTTTTTAATTTTTAATGAAAAAGTCCAATAACCATTTTTCCAGTCAGTTCCAGTGAAATATATTGATTTCTAACCTATTAAATATGTGATATTGCCCTTGTGGCACAACACTATGTGAGTTTACTGAAGTACAGTACATTTCCCTTCCTAAGGAAATCAATTATATAATTAAAAAGTAACACCAGTTTAGATTGCATGGTTCATTAATCTGCCATTATTACACCCCTGCTACTTTTTTTCCCATTTCTCCAGTACTTCTAGTAAAGCTCAAATTACATTTTCTTTCAAAATGTGCCTATTGTGGTCAAAACAATTTGTCTGCACTTGGTTGGATCATTTCTTTCTTGCATTTCAAGAGTTGCAGAATAGCCAGAGTTGGAAGGGACCTCTGGAGATCATGTCAGTCCAATACCCTGCTTAAAGCAGGGTCAGTCAGAGCCGGTTTTTCAGGCCTGTGTCCAGTTAGGCTTTAGTTATCTCCAGGGATGGAGACTCCACAAACTATCTGGGGACCATGTTCCAGTGTTTGCCACCCACAGTAAAAGAGTTTTTACTTAGTTTTAAATGGAACTTCCTGTATTTCAGTTGGTGCCCATTACCTGTTGTCCTTCCACTGGACACCCTTGAGACAAGGCTGGCTCCATCTTCATGAATCCCTACCATTCAGGTATTTGGACACATTGATAAGATCTCCCTGAGCTTTCTCTTCCTGAGGTTCAACAATCTCAGCTCTTAGCCTCTCAAAAGCTCATACAAAGTTATGCCAGATGCTCCAATACTTTAATCAACTTAGTGACTCTTCAATGAACTCACTCAAGTATGTGCATATTTCTCTTGTACAGGGGGATGCAGAATTGGGAACAGCACTCTGGCTGCGGTATCACCAGGATTGAGTAGAGACAAAGGATATCCTCTCTCAGCCTGCTCACAACACACTTCGTAATGCATCCCAGGAGGCTGTGGGCCTTTGCTGCAAGGGCATGTTGGTGGCTCATATTCAACTTATTCACCAGAGCACCCAAGTGCTTTCTTAGCAAAGCTGTTTTGCAGCCAGTCATCCCGTAGCCTGTGCTGGTGCAAATTTAAGTATGCATTATACAGCTGATATCCTCCCATTCCCTTTTTCCAACTAGTTTTTCTGCCTTTGTCTCATGTTAAATTATCATCACACTGGAGGAAAAGTATTGTTTTTGCCAACTAGAGTCTCATTTTTACTACATATATGTGCTGGTTATTTTTTTGCAACTTTTTATTTCAACTTTACAGCTACAAAAACACTTTCTTATCATTGTGAGCTGTCTTCTAGTGTCTGATATCTTTTTTGAGGTAATTAAGCCTAATTATGTCCATTTCCTATTATTTTTTCATGTATGATTTGGATGCAAACTCACAATAATTTTTAAGCTTTTAACTTTGAAATGTTAAGCCTCTTCTATGTTCAACTCTCAAAGCTTTTCAATCCAGCATACTTCACTAACTGACATCCTTCATTTCTCAAAGATTACCTTATTGCAGTAAAAAGCTTTATTTACAGACTATTTTTCATTTATTGGATATGGCATATTTGCTGTCAATATTGTTTCCAGAGTAGCAGAGCATTTCAAGAAATAAATCTGAAACAGTTTTTTATCTAGAGTTTTGTTGTTTTGCTTCATAATGCCTGGTGATATGACTCACAATCCTCCAAGGATACTTCCATAAACATAGCACACTTTACTTTTTATGTACCAGTTAGTTGACAATGGATCCAGCAAAACAGACAAACAAAAAATCAATAATATCTTTATGTTCAATGTTTATAGAAAGAAGAGCTCTTCGAAACAGTTTTAAATATTTGCTCTATCTGAAAATTAAGAACATTAATTCCTCATGTCTGGATTTGATAATCTTTCCCCTTTAAATAATGCCCAAGAAGATTACATTAATTTTAACTTTCTTGTTGTTCAGTGTCAGTTTTGTCAAGAGAGACAAAGTCTCTTTCCATATAAAGAATGACAGTTTGCAGTGTTTGAAAGATATCCTTCAGATAAGCATAAGTAAACACAATAAGCTGTTTTAAGCAGTAATTTACAGGAAATAAAATCACAGTTTTTCTGTCTTAGCAAGCATACGGAAGGATCGATAAGGTAGCATACCTTGTCATTTTCCCAAATGCGCTACCCCAAAAGGCCTCGGTAAAATCTCCTTGTTGATCTACATATGTATGAGTTGCATACACCAGGACAAGGAGAAAAATAATAGTAGTGATGAGTATTTTTCTCACAACAAATTCAAGTAGAAAAAGGTTCCTTACTTACACAGTGTGTTTGGGAACATCTTAAACCTGAAATTTCAACAGTATGCTGCATTATGAATCAGAGAAACTGGACTAAATTTCTTCTCAATGTTCTGTTAGATCACTGGCCTTGGTAAAGTTACATCTGAAATCAGTAGGAGTCAGTTAACTGAACCCTTCTAGGGAACTCAAAGATAGGCTGGATTTCCTCTATGATAACTTTAATTTAGTATAATTTTAGCATTATCACCATCCTCAGCTTTGGACAAGGCAATGGACATACTAAGGCCCTTCTGGACACAGTCCACAGCTTGTCTTCAGGCTAGTCAAACTAGGAGGAGTCAAACTAGATCCTATCAGAAATGAAAGCAGTCATAGGACTGCCTAACCCATGCCATCCAAGAGCTTCCATTCCTTTCTGTTGATTTACAATTACCAGCACACAGTGAAAGATTCTCTACTTTGATTTCAGGTTGCTTTTAATCAGAGCTGACAACTGAGTCTGCATGTGTTAACTTTAAAGTGTAAGTTTTCACCAAACTGTCTCTGAACTTAGAACTGATAGTCAGTGATTGTGCCATAAATAAAGGTGGGATCTCTTCCTCCTTCACCGGCATAGCCAACGTACCTTGCTATAACTGTTTGTCCTTACTAAGGAAAAACAGACAGACAGAAAATACAGGTAGCGCTGTGAAACTACGAGATGGAGATGCAAGATGAGGATGGAGAAATAAAGACAAGTATTTGGAGGTTGAGTGGAAGAAAAGTATCTCGGGAAGGATGAGAATAAGGCTAGAAGAGGCCGTGATAGGAGCTGCAGAAAACAGGAATTGGTATGAAGGAAGGAAGGAAACACTGAAACCAAGCAGTGACAGAGTTACAGTAGAAGAGGAAGCAGATACAAGAACTCAATTCACTGGGTGGTCTCAGAATTCGGGGCGGGGAGGACCTGACTAAAGGATGGCTTTTGTAATGCATTGACAGGAAGACAGAACTGAAGTTGTAGTTCTGGTACAGCATTTGTAAAACAAAGCAGTCTGACTGAGATATTAAATATTTTCAAATATTACAGTAAGTTGATTTTTAAAGATCTGTTTGCAATGTAAGAGACAAGTATCAACACTTTAAAAATGGTATTTAAGTTGTTTCAAGAAATGAGGTCTGACCTATTTTCCAGGGAATTAGTAACAGTAAGAAGATCAAGAACAGAGCAGGAAAATCAGGTCCAAAAGAAGCTAAACAGTGCAATACTTGGTCCACTAAGTTTTCTGTGCTTTCTCTAAGCCACTGTAATTTGTTACGCAAAGAAAGATGGCAACTGGGATGGGAAAGACTCCAGACTGATGTTCCAAGGACCATCTCATTTTAAACCCATCAGGATGAACTTCATTGTCCTTTGGGAGGGAGGAGTTAGAGGGGAGGGGATTACACAGACCAGTAAGGTGGCCATTTTAAACATGAGACCAATTTCAATTGTAAGATTTTAGCTAAATTTGGCAATTGAGCCAAAGATAGCAGTAAACTTTAAAACTGTTCTTGCACTCTGGCATCAGGAAGTTGTAAAAGCTTTATAACATCCTCCTCTGATTTTCTGGTTTTGTTTTTGTGGAACTTTAGGAACAGAAAAAAACCATGTGGAGGGTTGAATTTTGAACAGTTATGCTTACCTACAAAGAAATAGCTAAAAGCACAAACATACCACTCCATCATCTTTCAGTGGACTCCTTAATGGAAAAGGAGATGCACTAAACGTTTCTTTTCACTGTTTAAAAAGGTAATATTCCATCTTTATTTAGATCATTAGCTATGCACCAGTCTCTGAGGCTAGAGTTGGAGTATGCCATTAGAAGTTGTTAAATTAGTCCATGCATCCAAAGTTTTACATTTTCACTGCAGGAACAACAGAGATTGAAAGAAGCAGAGAATCTGGCAATGTGTATGAATAATCAAAAGCCTGCTCTCACTAAATTCTGTTGTATAATACCCAGGTGACATCAATAGGAGAAAAAGTAGACTTCAACAACTTGGTAAGAATTCAAGTTTACCTGTTACATGAAATACCATGGTGTGAAGGAACTTCCAAACACAATGCCATCTTATCCCTAAATTGTGTGAGTCATGAAAATCAGTAGATCAGCAGGCAAGTGTTTTTCAATTAAGCATGGTAATAGCTGCAAAAGTTGAGCAGTTCAAACTGACTTCTTTAGCTGTTTAAGCTTGGAGTATGTGGAATTTCAATCTTCATGGGATGGATACCCAAAGGAATTTTATGTAAATGCAGTTTATTTCTTTAAAATTGCAGACAGGATTGCAATATGCATCATATAAAAAATTCTTGGCAACTAGCTTAACCGACTGTTGTTTCCACAGCCAATTTGTGTAAATTTTGTCCCAAGTCTGGGCTTCTGTTTTGACCTTGGAGATTAATAGCATGAAATTTACCCTATAAATATGCTCAATAGAAGGTTAAAAATATACTCCAAGATACAGGAGTTTGTCACCAGCACACAGGAAAGGGAAAATACTCTAGTTTTTTCTTAAGTTCAAGTATCTGCATTAAATTAAAACCCAGCAGACTTCTGGAGATTTATTTTTCAACCTAAGACTTTGTTGTAACCCTTTAACCTGTTATTATAGTCTTTGACTGGGTACAATGTGTTAGTAAGTCATCTGCAGTAACTGCAGACTTAAGGACTAATACCTTACTACATACTCAGGCAGAACTCCCATTAATTTCAAGTACTGATGAATAGAACCTGTAGGAATGAGTCTTTCCGTTCAGTTTAATAGGAAAGAGACCTGCATCATCTTTGATGTTGTCAGTAAGGAGCTTAGGCCTCAATTCGAGAAAGCATTTAATTGCATCTGTATGCAGGACGCTGAAGAATGTGCTTAACTTTAATCATATGCTGAAGTCCCAGTTACATGATTAAACAACACAAGCTGTAGTACTGCCCTAGAAAGAACGTTTCCTTAAGCCAAAATCTTAATAAGTAACACAAATAAGACCAACAAACAGCAGCCCTGCCTTCTGTTGTTTCTAAGTTCAATTACTCTTCTGAAAAAGACCACTAATTTTTATTTTGGCAGAAAGAGTTTCATGAGCATTAGATACCTTTCTTTTAAAATTCTGGCTCTGATCTGCACTGTCTGGCCTCCAACAGTTGAATAAAAAAGCATCCAGTATTCCAAGTTAAACACCATTTAGATATCTACACAAAACAATGATGATTTATTAGTTTAGAAAAGATAAGCAGTGATTTCATTTACCTATAACTGTGGAGAAGAGGAATGGAAGTGAGATGAGCAGGCTGGTGTTATTGCAGGGTTGATCTCTATCATCTCTGGAAGGACACTGAGATCAGGCCCTGACAACTGGAGAAAGAACCATTTTGTATCCATCTTCAAAGAAAAGACAAAAGGATAATCAAGGAGTCAGTGTCTCTTTAGTTCCTTGGAAAGTGGTTTTGAAACCCATTTCTGAGCACATAAAGGAGAAGTAGGTAATTGTGAACAGTCATTATGGATTTACCAAAGGTGAATCATGCCACACCAACCTGATTGCTCTCTGTGAGAAAATGACTATACTTGTGGACAAGAGGAGACTTTTCAATGTCATTTGCCTTGACTTCAGCAAAATACAAGTTGGATAGTCTGGCTCAGAGGGTATTAGCTAATGAGTCATACTCTACCTGGAGACCTGTAACAGCCAGAGTACTGCTGAGGTTTATACTAGGACTGCCCTGTTAAACATCTTTAAAGAAAGACCTGAAGGAGGTGATGGAATGCTTGCTCATTAAGTTTGCAGATGACATCAGGTTGGGGAGAGATCAGTCAATATGCTCAAGTACACGGCTGCCATCCAGAGGGGCCTAGACAGGCTGAAGGAATGGGTCTATATGAACCTCATGGAATTCAACAAGGACAAATGTAAAGACTTGCCTTTGAAATAGAAAACTCCTTGCAGTAGTACAGACTCTACTGAAAAGTCCCTTTGGCGTCTGTGTAGATAGCAAGCTGAACATGAGCCAAGAGCATGCCCTGATAGCAAAGGCCAACAGCACCCTGGGCTGTATTAACCAGTGCTTAACCAGTTGATCAAGGGAAGTGATTACCTCCACTTCTCAGCACTCAGACTGCATCTAAAATATTGTGTCCAGTTTTGGGCCCTCCAGTAGAAAAAATAAATTGCTCAACTCATGTGAGTCTAGCCAGAGCCCTGGAACACTTGTCCCATGAAGAGAGGCTGAGGAACACAGCTTGCTCAGCTTGTTTAAGGAGGTCATCAGCAAGACAGAGACAGGATTTTTGCAGTGATGCATGCTGGAAGGATGAGAGACAATGGGAATAAGTTGAAACAAGAAAGGTTCAGGCTGCGTATAATGAGAAGTTTTTACACCATGAGGACAGTTAGGCAGTGTCCAGAAAAGTTTTACCATTTCCATCCTTGGAAGTTTTCAAGACCCAATTGGATAATAACCTGAGCAACCTGGTTTGATATCATAACTGACACTCTTTTAGTCAGGAGTTTGGACTACATGAAACCCTGAAGGCCTTTCCAACCTGAATTATTCTATTCTAGTATATTTGTAAGCATTTTCTTTCTTCATATCAAGAATATTGGAAGAGCTACCTCTTTCTGAATGCTGACTGGAATATAGTTCCAAATACTGGAGCACAGAACTGTGGCTATACGTTGGGTTTATTTATTTGGTACAAATGAGAAAATCCCACCTCAGATTTTCAGAGACACAGGGAGCAAGTGTGACGTTTTTAGCTGTATTTTTTACACTACACCATACAAAATCTAGCAAATTCCAAGACAAGAATAGGTAAGAGGTTTGAATACACATCATATACCCTATATTCAAAGAACTCACACGTTTAAATAAGAACACACTGAAAGACCATGTCAACAGTCTTCTGAAGGCAAATTCTGCTTATAAGTACTTTGGTATAAAACTGGTGTAACCCAGAACTCAAATAAACATTAAAATAATCAGAAGTATAACATTTACCCTTCAAATGTGATTTGATCCAATTAGCCAACCAAATATTTGTACAATAAAGAGAATGAGATCTCTCTGTCTAAGATTTTTGTCATAAGTGTCCTCATTCATCTTCAGTCATTCTCCATTTTTATTTTCAAAAGTTAATGATGCAAGGAATAAGTTGACAAGGAAAGAAAAAAGATCCGTGATTACATATTCCTCTTAATATCCCATATGCTTGGAAAGTGAAGTTATTTGTCTAAGTAAAGCAATGAAAGAAGCTGGAAAGACGCTGGCCAATTTAAGAAATACTGGATCAAAATTGGTGTTTTAATCACATTAATAATAAGATCCAATAAATGCTAAAAAAATATTTTCTCAATATTAGTGATTAAGGAACTCTGGGTTTATTCACAGTCCTTTTACTGTTCTGATTGTAAAAATTAGTATTTATGACCAATTATCTTGGTTTCTTCTGCAGAGTTAAAGCTAATGTATCTAAAAAAGGGGGTTTTTCCTTTAGTTAATCTTATCAAGGACTTGCTCAATAAAGAGGTAGGCTCTAACATCTGAAGTGTTCCTTAGGCCTTGTGGAAGATTTGCTTATGCAAAACTGGGTAAGGAGCAAACTAGTAGCAAGAATTACTATTTCATGTTTTGCAGTGCTGAAATTTTTAAAATGTACATATATAAAGTATTCGGCAGCAATGTATAATTCTACTTTGTATTTATCTGTATCATCTTTACACTAGAGACCTTCCTCTTCAAACCAGCTTGCTTTAATTAAGTTGTTAACTGAAACAATGGTTCTGAAAGAAATATTTCTTTCTTTTTTTTCCAATTACCAGATGAATTAACAATTTAACTTATTCTGCCACTTTCATATTTAAAGTGATTTAAAGGCAAGATAGAACGCCAGATTCTATTATTCCCAGCATTTGCTCCAAGTAAGGACATGAGCCAAGAGACAAGCCCGTTTTTTCTATAAAGACAATTTTCCTTGAGAAATATGTAGAATGAGTTATTTGGTTTCCTGTCAAATAGGAAAGATAAGAGTATATGTGATGTTGCATCATGTTTGCCAGATCAGCTGGACTTTTAATGAAAAGGAGTCAGCGCCTGATCCATCCCTCCCAGAAATGACTGGAAGGCTTTCTTTCCATCAGCTCCAGTGAGAGTTGGATCTAGCCCCATCTGCATGTTTTCAGGCACAAGACCAATTTCATTTCCTGACCCGTGTGTATTTCCATTGAGAAAGTTAGTATTGCACAGAGAGAGGAACCACGTATCAGAAGATTATAAATATCCAACACCTTTTTTAGTTAACATCCTGCAGATACAGTAACTTTACCCTATTTGTTAAATATTTCTATCCACATATTCAATGTTGTAATGTATTAAACAAGAACAACAAAAAATAATATGAATTGCTTTATTACAAAAATTACATCTGCCATATTTGCATGAATATATTATTGGACAAATGCATTCATGCATGTACACATAAGCCTTCATCTCTGCTGCAAGGACAAAGAAGCCCTTTAATGTACATGAATCAAGTAGCTCTATATTGCAAGCCTTTACTTCTGTGACCCCAAAGAATCAAATAGTGCTACTGATTATAAGCCAGATCATTGCAGGTTTCCAGAATCAGTCCCTTAGAACTTGTCATTTTTTTAAATGAATGTCATAATTCATAAGGGCTGTCTGTTTATGCATTTGCTACCTAACCTGAGGCATTTCATGTAAATTTTTCAGCTCTTCAGCTCTAAACGAATTCTCTTCTGAAACAGTAGAACCTTTAGGGTGTTATTGTAAGAGTAATTTCACACTAATCTTTTGTGAAGTGCACTGAGTCCTCACAGTTTCTTTCCCACTCTCAAAAAAAGCAATAAAATATTTATTAAAACAGCCTGAACCACACAAGGTGGTGTAGGCTGAAATTTTGCTTTGCTTATTACAGTGGCATAAATACCCTAAGTGGTATTTGTATGAAAGCTATATTCTATAACACAAACCCCATTGGGCAAGTAATACATTAGACCTGTAATATTTTTTATTGCCAGTCTCATCAAGCTGATTTGGAATTTGTTGCCTGGGTAGAGTGACTCATATGTTTACTGGCCCTGACAGGTGCTGGACATCTTCCATAGTCATTAAAGTTAATGACTTCAACAGCAGACAGGGAAAACTGTATGTTGAAGTAGGTTTCCTCTTAACAGGTATTCCCAAGTTATCATTTGAGAGTGTACGTAAGTGGTGTTGATTTCCTTCTGCAATCACAAAACCAGCCCATAACCAAACCTCTATCCCTTCATTGCAAAAATAACCTAATTAGCTTCACAGGGACTCCTTGCTGGAGTAAAGCAAGAAAAGAAATTGCACTGTACACAGAGTCTTCCACATAAAAACTCAGTTTCTTGCCATAAAACTAGTCACATCCTCACCGGAACAGAGGAATTAACATACTGGAAACAAGCCAGTAATTTTATAGAAATATATGCCTTTAAGTAAGCTCTAATTCAGTATTCTCATAATAACCACAGCTTTGGCATCATTTCTATCCCAACAAGCCACAGCTGCTGAACTGGATACTTCTGACTTCATATTAGATAAGTAATGAGAAGTTTTAGTCAGTGGTGCCAGAGCCTGTCCTTTGATATCAACACAGCACACTACAGTTGTTGACCGGCTACACCCAAAAGATATGCCTTTAAATTACACTAGTTAGCTAAAAATATTCCGGCGAGAACTTCACAGAGACTTATAACATTAGACTGTCAACCAAGATACAATGAGACTGAGACCTCACAGGCGTCTATGTATTCATACAAAACCAAGAAATTAGGAGGACTGACTGTAACTACAGAGAGACCTCTACTTTGATGTCTGCCCAGACACTAGATCTGCACTATTAATATGACAAAGTCCTGTACCCTGGCATTCACCCAACAAGACAGAAGTACTGAGCCAGAGACCTCACAGAAACCTGTGCCTTAATATGAACTTGCCATGCAGGTCTTGCAATGAGTATAACATACAGCCATCTGAAGGAGGAAAAATAAAAGATTAAAACCTCTAAAAATTAGGCAGAAGAACTATTTCGGTCTTATATGCTCATCACTTTTAATGTCTAACATTTCAGAATCTTCCAAAACAAAAAGTAATGGTACAATTCCACAGTTACATTAAACATAACAGTTCAATTAAAGAACTGGCCTTTTCTTCTTCAGCAGTTCTCACACAAACATTTCTTACCCTTATAATATTATAAAACTTTGAGGTACAAACTGCTGAGCAACACATCTTCCAAACCCAGACTAATGTGCTCTTTGCTGGAAAAAAAATTGAGGGAAATCAAAAAAGTGATTGCAACACAGTAAGTAAGCAAAATGTTGACTGATGGAAAACTGCTCAGAAGTTTGGAATATATTTCAGTAATTTGGGGAGAGATGGTAGTCAGTAAGTTGCAGGATGAATGCATTTATTAGAAATTTATCTTAATCAACCTACATGAAATGTTCTGCCATATGAATAACTGTTTGCTCTCTGTGAGTAACTGTTTGGTGGCAAATGTCAAAGTACTTTATTTTTTTAATGATGTTTAGAAAAGAGATTGAGATGACTCTGGAAAACTTTTCCAGAAAATAATTAAATGACTCAATGAAATAAAATATTTTTTTCAAAATTACTTCAGAATTAAATATTACTAAAAATCAGGAGTTTTGCCATTCAAAATGCCTACATCAATTTCCAAAATAGGATTTTGTCTCCTATAAGGACATTGGAGAAAGTCTGCATACAGATACCCCAAAAACTTGAACCAAATATTTTCTTTCTGAGTGCTGTTTTTCCATCCACATTGGCACAAAAAATAATTGCAGAAAAAATATTCCAGGAAAGCCTTTCCCTTCTTGATGTCTGAAAGGAGTTCTTCCCATTTTTATAGTGCTGGATCTTTACATTTTTCCTCATTTTCCACCTATGCTCTTAACATTTTTCAATGCTTTCTTTTACCTTAAATTAATTTCTAATTCTAAATCTTGTGATTTCTGTGTTTCATCTAAGCAAGACAATCATCTAACACTGCCTCATGACTACAAAAGTCTAATATTCTACAGCATCAATCGCTGACTTGTTTCCAGATTTCACTTACTTTAAGTCAGAAAAAGCTGAACAGCAGCTGCTTTATTCGTGTTTTACAGTCTTTGATCCCTCACTTGGAAGGCCTAGAGAACTGTTTAATGTGTAAGGGAAGACCTCCCCATACTGCTATGTGAGAGTCCCTGCTCATATTGGGCAAGATCCAAAGCCCATTAAAGTAACTGAGAATCTTTCCATTATCTTCTGTGAGGTTTGGTTGGGCCCAACAGGTGAAAGGCAGTCTCAATGAGATGAAAAATTCACTGGAAAAGCTTGACAATCTTGACTGTGATCAGCAGAAGAAAGGGATAGTTAAGTTCTTTCATAAGCTGCAAGGCAAAACTTGTTGTACCAAACTTGAAAACTGGAGTGTTCTCCATTTCAGATACTGGTTCTCAATGTTTAAACAAATTAAACTGTTTCCTTCTATCTGGAAAGTGGACATGGTTTTGGAATGCTTTGGCTTTGCTGGCACACATGGCATGCAGGGAGTAAGTAATGGTTAACCAAGCCTAATGGACGAAGTATACAGGGAGTTATGAGTGTTTAGGAAATAGACCTCAATAAGCATTTTACAAAACAGGATTGGGAAAAAAAGTGCTTGTTCTTAGGTTTGAAATAGCCATAGAAAGCCTAAACACACTTCAATCTAAAAATGGTATACCATTATTATTTTTCCATTTATATTGGAAATGTTATCAAAATTTCACAACTGTGTACCTGTGACATGACTAAAGATGCCAATGTTACCTATGCAAATGAAATCACTATAATAAAAGCTGTTTTATTTATTGTCCACAAAGTACTGAAATTCTAGGCCATTGCTATAAGAATTGCTGTGCTGATTACCTTGCTTATCATTCATCACTCTACAGATTAGATCCTGAACCACCTATCAAACATATTCCTATGCAAATTGCTTTACTTTGCAGAACTAGCAAAGTGCTGACCTCAAAGCCTTTCAATGGCACTGCAGGGCTGCATAACACCAGACCCCAGCAAGCAACTGGCAAGGCTGATTAAGAGCACCAAAAAGTACCTTTTGCAAACTATCCATCATAGGCAGACAAAAAGTTAATCACAATATAATGAAACACAAATCCAATATGAGTGAAAACAGTAAGTTCCGTCTTACTTCATCTGACTTTTCTGTTGTGATTGTTTTATTTTTCAGCTTTTTCTGCAGCAGTTTGGTTTCATACTCTGGTCTGGGATGCTCCTGAAAAAGGAAAAAACCAACCAAATGTGTGATTATGATTTAGAGAAAACAAAAAAAAAAAATAGTTCATGTCACTTATTCAAGATCCAAGCCATCAAGATGATTCAACACCACAGCACTTTTTGGACTAGAGGGATCACTGCCTAGAGGTATGGGATACATTATGGGATACAGGGGAAGAGCATTTAGGGATTGCACAGTACCTGTCATGGGATGCTTAGGGGAGGAACCAAAGGTGGAGAAGGGAGGGATCTATGTCACTTGGGGAAGAACAACTGTGGAAAAATAGAGGGATAAGGGGACATAAAGGGCCTGTCACATGTAAACAGTTTGCTGGTCTGTATGGGAGTCTTACCACCAGCAACTGGAGCAAGTGCAGGTGTGAGACTGAGTATGTAAGCACTAGTGGAGATCAAGTTGGCGTAGCTGGCAAATACGTGAAGTGCCTGGGAGCCAGGAAGGTGTGAATCTCTAAGGGTGAGACCATGGCAGAGTTGGCTATCAGAGGGACCCAGGGAGTCCCAGCCAACTTCTAGAGAGACCACAAGGTCTGTGGGTCTTTAGGAGTGTGACGCACTGGAGAGTGTGTGTGTGTCTTCACAGCCAAAACCAGGGTGGATTCGCTGCTAGGGGACCAGAGGAGTCCCAGCCAGCTCTGGGGAAGCAGCATATATGTGCGACTGAGCAACTGGAGAGGGGCTGTAGTATTGCGGACTTGGACCTCTGGGTGCCACCAACTAGGGAGACTGGGGCCTAGGGGCAGCTACTGGGCAGACTGAGTGAGCCCAGCTGCTGGGAGGATCTGGATTGTACGTATTTACACATATATATTATCACTAGCAGACCTCCATTGTGCTCAGCCAGGCAGAGGAGCAGGATGAGACTGTTATGTTGTCTGTGTTTGTGTGCTTGCTGTGTCTGTCTGTCTGTGTGGTCTGTGTGGCTGCCCACGTATATATGCACATATGTGGTGTATATGTGTGCTCTGTGTACGTATGTCTACTGGGAATACATGCTTAGCATCACTACAGGTTAGACCTGGGGGCATGGAGCTGTGGCTGCCTCACCTCTCTCGGGCTGTCCAATCTGGCCCAGTTTCCCCTATCAATAATCTTTCAAGGTTTGCTAGCAAATTATATTTTTTCTTTTCCAAATTAGAGCATAAATTAAGCATGGTAGCACAAACTTACCAGGATTTTAAATAAAGCAGCTGATAAAAAAGACAAATGCCATGTATGTCATCATTCCTGCCAACTTCTGAATTCATACAGAGCCTGGAATTTGGATTTGATGCCTCCCACAAAAAGGCTATTCCTACGGCATGGGTCATACCATCCATCCTTACTATAATTAGAACATATGCTTATCCGCCCAGAAACAAAATCAACTTACTGACACTTTTTAATGAATCTGATAGCCAATTTTAAAAAAATAATTAATCCTCATGGACAATAGAAAACAGAGGTTGCATGAAACTTCAGCAGTTTTACTCTAGGGATACATGTTGTTCATTTTCTGTTATCTGTATCATTTTCACCATGTCAGACACCATCTTGAGCATTCTCTGTTGCACACCAGTATACTGACACAGTGAGACTTCCGATGTATTATTTATCCTGATTATTAGGTTTTCCTGATGCATTGAACAGGTATGTGAGCACACCATCATTTAAATAACTGCATTAAATGAATATTTCTGTATCCTTTTGAACTCTATGAACAAGTCATATGCATGTTCGCCCTAAAGGCAGTCCCGCAAATGGTACAGGCATTTTACTACTCCCAGGGAGTCTGGTACTAACATGGGAGGCTTTAGGGAACTTTTTTTCTCTAAAGCTCAAGTACGGCTATGCCTCTGAGGCTCAAGCACTACAATGCTATACCAAACAAATGTAGTGAAACTGTTAGCATTACAGCTTGTTTTACACTTGTAATTTCATGTGCTGTTCAAATTAATAAAACATTCTAAGGGTGCAAGTGTGACACTCTTTGCATCAGCAAGTTCTTTTACATTTCTTATGCCTCACATAAAAATAAATACCACAATGAATGAAGTTCAGGAATCACGATAGCACTTCTTGTCACAAGGGTCTCTGTTGTTACTACTTACAAAGTGCTACGAGTGTATGTGGAACTCCAAGAAACAAGGAGGCACACCTAATCTCTGGCATTACTAAAGTCCATTAGCAGCAAAAATGGTGGTGAGGAGGATGGGGAAAAGCAAGACAAAGATACAACAACAAGTGTTTAAAGATGCTGTGGTCAATGCACATATCTTGAAGTTTTGTAGGTTCTCACTGGCTTGTCGATTTGCATTAATTTGTCTCACGCTTCCTTAGATAAGGTTCAGAGGTCACATGGAAGAAACATATTTAGACTTAAATGAAGAAAGGATGAAGGCATCAGGCATGGATGGCTACATGAGAGGAGACAGCTTGATGAAAGTAGAGAAATGAACTAAATGAAGCTGTAAGAAACTGAAGAGATCTAATAACACTATGGCAGCACCTGCAGAGCTGAATTGGTTTTCTTCCCTTTTTCTTATTTTCTGCTAAGTAAAGCATTCTGGGACACCAGGGGCAGCTGCCAGAGGCCAGATAAACTTTTGAAAATTGGCTTTTTTGAGAAAATAAAATGCCAAGCAAAACATTGTACTGTAACTTACTTTTTTGCTTCTGACAGTTTTGTTTTGAGTACATATTTTGTTCAAATTTGGTCAAATTAAGTTTTGCTAGTAAGACATTTCAACGTCCTTTTAACTGTATTTCATACAACTACATCTGGATTGGAAAATTAGTTGATCTGTCTTCACTGAATCTGCCAAGTCATTTTACTCTTGACTGAACAGAGCACAGTGCCTCCTAGAGTGCATGTATCTATATATTCTTTTTATGAATATATTGCATGAAACATTTCTTTACAATACAGATTTGGAGATGCTTGACCGTGATCATGCATACATGGATATGAAGGAACAATTCCACTCTGCTGTAAAAAGAGTGTGATGCAGAATCAATTCTTTGCCTGAAAATGGGAAGAGTTCTCCACTTAGGACAATAAGCTAGAAATAGTTGTGATGACTTGAAGAAGGCCAAATGTCCATGTAGGGATAAATATGAATCCCATGATGCTGGAATTTTGCCAGTACAGCTGCCAGACACTTATTGAAAACCATGTGAGCCAAGGTACTTTGAGGCCAAATGAGTGCTCAGAGTAGAAAACGATAATTCCCATCCTGAAAACAAAGAGCCAAATCATGAAATTTTTACTCAGACAAAACTCATATTGACGTCAGTGGGAATTTTCCCTGAGAATGTTCTCCAGGATTTGCCTCAAACACACAACACGTGTATCCACTATACATTGCAAATAAAGGGTGTGTAGGTAGTGATCCAGTTGGATAAGAATATATAACGCAAACCAATCTCTCCTTAATTTCTCTTTGATTTAGGAAGAAAGTGATAATGGAATTTTACAAAGCATGCATAACAAACACATCTGGATTGCTAAGAAAAAATAGAACATTTGAAACTATCTCAGATTAACAGACCAAAGGAGTTACCAGCAAAAAATAAATCAATCTCCTGCTTCATTTTTACACGTTAAGGACAGTCAAAGAAACACTCCGAAATCATTGAACAGCCTTATCCTAATATGCTGAACACAAGCAGAGCAGCAAAACAGGGCACATTGGTAGGAAGGAAGGTTTCCACAGATGAGAACTGGAATGACCCAGGTGCTGCCCCAAATCAATATGGAAACTTGGAATGAACAGAACAGAGAGCCCAGCTGTTCTGTGCTGCAAGAACATTAATTATCACAAATCAGGAACTAACTCCCCCTGTTTCTTATGATGATGACACAGTGGGTGGGGGTGAGAAGTTGAATGAAGAGATTGCCATTCACACCAATGATCTGTTTAGACTGTTCTAGTAATGGGATGCTCATGGAAGGAAAAGTATTTTTATATTTCAGCACATATGAAGGGATCATAGCTGGATATTCACAATCTTTTTAGTCCAGAACACTTGCACAATGAATTTGATTTATGTAAAATTAAAACAAAAGCTTGAATAAATCATCTAACATTATTACAAGTTCAGGGATGTCAAAAGACAAAAGTCACTGTACAAGTACATTGGAACTCAGCTATCAAAGCTCAGCGATTCTAAAGCAACATATAACTGAAGTAGTTAAAACAAAAGAACCCATAAGGTATATAATCGAAATATATTTTTCAAATAGAAAGATATAGTGCCTTTGTTTACTCCCATTGAGCAAGAACAGTAGTAGTGCTTTGGAGGATTATCTGCAAAAATAAATTTTGAAATATGTCCTCAGATTTTTAAGTGCCCTTAAGCTAGGACCAAACAACCAAATGCTGCCATTGCAGTGTCAAGATACCACATTTTGTGGAAATCTGTAGAGGAGTGTAGCATCATTTTTTTTTCATTATTCAATTCAAATCCAACCCACTTAAATGCTCCTACCTCAGTAAGTGGAATCGTGTGAAGCCAGATATCCCTTGAAGTATGGTATTGAAAATTTTGCTTAAAATTATTTATTCTACTGCATAATAAGTCATTGCTGAAACAAATGAGCTGACAAACATAAAGGAGACACCCAGCTGTAAAGTTGGATGATAGCCCATTAAAATGGGGCGTCACCCAGCTTGTCAGTGGAACAATTTCCAGCTTACCTTATTGCTCTAACTTTGATAAGACATTACCTAGACTCTAGAAAATTTACAATGTCTGTGCATATCACTGTTACGTTTACTGTTTTTAGTTGTCCTATGGCAGTATTAAGTAGTCATAGTCATGGACTAGGACCCTCACTTTAGCTACTATATAAGCATAGAACCTCTTCTCCAAAAAAATGTTCTTAAAGAATAGTTATTTTCCCCCTTGGGCACTGTTCTCTTTTTTTGTCTGATAATGTGTAACAAAGGCAACAATTGGCTGTGGAGGCAATCTTAGGGGAGTGTGTTTATGCAAATTTTTCTCTGTCAATATTAAAGATTGACTGTGTATTGGATGGATTACAGATTTGTAGGTCTCACAAAAAGAAATACAATAAACACTGTAAAATCCTTTAAATTTGATCTAAAATAGCTGTTTCACAAATCATAATATTATGGTCTCAAGATAAAATATCCTACATATTAGCAAAGTTAGAAATCAACAGTTTCCTCCAACTAAGAGAAGGTATTTTTCTTCTAAGCAAGCTGAAAATCATGAGGCACCGGGCCTTCAACTTGTAATTGGTCCAAGGCTACCTATTGCACATTATGCACCACAAAAATCCCAAGAAACTTAGAGAGAAGTTCAAAAGAGAAGATCACTGATGCATGAAAGAGGCAAACATTTCATAGAATAATCCTATTACAGCTAATCAGAGGTCATAGATTTTAGATCTATGATTGAGTGGGCAAGTAGCTGTCCAAGTTGAATTCTAAATCAAACTTAGTACTTATAGTCGTAGTACTTATATCAATCCCATGGATAGAACTACTGCAAATGTCATTAATTTCCCTGTCTTTCCCTTACCAGAGACAGATAAGTGAATATAATGTAAGAATGTTTCTAGCATGCCAGATCTCAAAGTCTCTATCAGTCTCTCCCATTTTAATAAGGATGCCTCATAATAGACAGTACTTCTCCCACAAAGGGAACTGTATTCCAGGTAATATCAGCTTGGATTGTTGTTTATGAAATAGTATTTTTTCAGCACTGGCTATTTATGATATTTCTGGAATTTTCATTTTCCTGGATGTTTCTTCCCTTCAGCCTCTGTGCACCTGGAAGCCATGGCTTACAGGCAGCCTGCCTTACTAGGTAAAAGCAATGGAAGCCTATATAGCATTCTAAGGTACACTTCCTAAAACATCTTAAAGCATATATATCAGAGGCAAGCTAACAAAAGCTTTACGATATCCAGAATTATCTGTTTTCAGAAGGTGTATATTCTGGCTAACCACTGTCTTTCCAAACCTTTGTCAACGTTTCAAGTTGAACCATGATCCAGATTAGAGCATTGACTCCTCTCTAATGTGGAGAAATACAGATACTTTAGCTAATCTGAACTAAAAATTTATCTTTTACCATAAACATTTGTTCAGTCTTTATTAATTTGTTTCAGCTGTACCAGTGCCTCTTTTAATTGTTTCCCATAAATATCCCAATGACTGGATTTACAGCCAGGAATGTTCAAGAAAACAACTTATTTGAAACAAACACAAATGTTGAATTTGTAGTCAAAAGCTTTTATACTTGAGGCTTGAGTTTAATGGCTGGAGTTTGGCAGCAGCATAAGCCAATCTAAGCCTTCGCTCCCATACTCTCAGACTCAATTTCACCCTGTGCTAGCCACACATTTCCATTTCTGTCCTTACACTGACACCAGTGCATATGCAGCTGCATGGATACCAGGATAAAAACTCCTACCCTTCATATCCCAGGCTACATGCACTTCAGCTGTATCAGCTGTCTGAACTGTTCACCACTCAGTTGTATGCTTGCCAGTATGCATGTAAGAGGAAGAACAAGCTGGGATAGTAGCACAATAGTGTGAAGTTAGATTCACTTAAGCTGCTATGCAGCTGCAATCTATAAATTAAGTCGCATGCTACAGACGAGCTGATTTCGTGGCTCACCGTTGCTAAGTGTCTTCCTAACCCACACATTCTTCTCTTCCCTTGCCCCATGCCCTGATTATACTATGTGAAAACTTATCTAATTAAATGGTCCCCTCCACCACAAGCACTGTCAACTTTATTTCTGGAATTACTTCTCCACAGGTTTAGTCAGTAGGTTCAGGTGATGGATGAGACAATAGAATTAGTAACATGAAATTAAGGAGGGGATCTCTACTTAGCAGTATCAGTAAACCACTGAGGCATTTTATGCAGCTTCACTCTGTGAGTCTAGATCTTCCAACCAAAGACTTCAGAGAATAAAGTGGCCAATACATTAGAACAAAGTAGAAAAAAAGCCCACCCTCTTAATTTTATTAACTGAAGTAAATAAATCCATAGATAATCACCTCAGCAAAACCCAAAAATCTTAGAAATGGGAGCATTACATCCCCCTTAAAGTGAGAGGAAGTGTTTTGATTTTCATCTCAAAACTGTGCCAAATAGTTCAGGTGCCTTAATTTACATTTTATATGTATTTGTTCTGTTAAGTCTAAGGAGACTGGTCACCCACCTTCTGTGGAAGAGCCAATGGAATCTAGATGTCTAGCTTACAGACTCCTTTGAAAATCTCAGCTGAAGATGTCTACTGCACTCATATTTGAAAATGCTGTGATAGGCTTAGACTCAGAGGTAGTGAGAATTTCATTATTGTGTAATGAGCTTTTCACACAAATCTACACACAAAAATGGCAAAACTTTCTACACTGCCTAGCAGAAATTTAATCTTGCAGCAGAAGTAGCAGAGTAGGATGGAAGCAGGAAGCTGAGATCTAAAAAGTCGATGGTGTTCTGCTGATTTGAAGTCAAGATGCAGAATCAAAAGAAGTGCTTATGTTTCGCAAGGGTTAGAATTATTTCTATAGCTCTGACCAGAGAGGTGAGGATGAATCTAAAACCACACACTTTTGTGCTCTTGGAAATTAATAAATAAAACAAGGCCATTTGAAATTATATAAATAAATGCATAAATATATATCAATCATATCAATAAATCATATCAATAAAACGTTGTCTCATACCTCATAATCACATATTTGATATAGGTGTAATGTGGGAGAGTTTTTATAGGCATGAGTTTGCAACAATGTGCATTTCACATATGCATGTGAAAATGAAGAAAATTAAACACATTTTAAAAGCCTAAAGTGAAACTAAAAAATAGGAAAGAATTCTGCTGAAATATGATGAGTTCTGAAACTCTGCATTTATTTTAAACAATTGGCAATTTTGTCTGTCATTAAACAATATCATAATAATCTTAAGTTTTTAAAAGCCTTTCCAAAGTTCAAAAGTACTTTTAGAAATAACTTCCACTGGGTTTAGTACTTCATGCAGATTGACAGAAGAGCTACTTCTCCTTCCATCTTATTTTAGTCTTAATAAATCTTCATGTGTCAATGACGCTTCATGGGAAAAATCACAGAATAAATAAAAATGACCTAGCAATAAAAGACTTTACACAAGAATAAATGACATTTAGGCCCCTTCATTCTAGTTCATTAAAATAAGAGTTTCTTAACACATTTCCACATTATTTACTATGCAGTTGAGGTCAAAAAAATGGCAGCCTCCATTCATACACATGAGTAAATGTAAAATGCATTTTAAATTTAAAAGAAAAATCTCATTTCCTTAAAAAGATAGTTCTTTCCCCACACAAGACAATACATAGTGATGTGGTGCTGGAGCAACCACGTGAACTAGGACCAGATTCTGATCTCCTTGTTAAGACCAATAGCAGCTTAATCTTGGAGATTGTCAGTGTGTCTAATTTACCTAATACTGAATCAGCCCAAGACACCTTCAGTGCATAGGAATACTGATTTTTTTAAGGTGCAACAGAGGAGGGCAGTGGGGAGGAAAGATGGGCCTGAGAAAAAACAATGCAGATGGTGCCTAAGAGACCTTTTTATGAGAGAGCTGGGAGAGGGAGTACTGTGACTTTGGGGGACCTGAAAAAGGCAGACAGGGTTTGTGAGACTCTGGGAGAGGGGAAGGTCCTTCTCTACCTCCTCATACCCATCTCCCTTAGAACACACATTCCCTTGCAGTACAAGATCCCCTATGCTCACTCCATATCTTGCCTGTTTTGCAAGAAGCACATCACTGGCAAACCCTGCTTATGCAGCTGAATCTCCTGGGTTACTGGGAAGGAGACGTGGAAGAAGGAAAGGCCTAGAGGTGGTCCCTGTTCCTAGAGGGGCAGTGCTGGATAAAGATATGGGATGTGGTAGGTCAAGGCAGAGAACTATTGGAAAGCAGGACTTTCCTCCCTGTTGCACCTTTCCTCTACCAGTAGCTCCTATTTTCCATCGTCCATGCCATGACCATGCCCTGGGCCACAACAACCACAGTATAGAGGTGTTCTGCACAGGCTGGAAGAGCCCATTCCATGTCTTCCGCCACAACTTCGCACTTCAAGCAACTGCCCACCTCTGTGCTTACACCAGAGAACGTGAATATGTGAGTCTCCTCTCTGAACTCAGGGGACTGCAGGAGGAAAGAACTCATGCCACCTTGGGTGGTCCAGCCTTTGAGTGGCCCATCACAACATCCTGAGGAATCAAGACTACCTGTAAGGAATCAAACAGCTTTGAGGGTTGTAGACAATTCAGTCCTGGAATGGACACGGGAGGTCATCATAAAGGAAAAGGAATAAAAGAAAGGAAATGAAAGCATGTTGATATGTCTCGTAGAAGAGAAATAAAAGAGTAAAAATAACTAGAGCTCCAGCATATTGTGGCACATCTCTGGATCAACAGTCTTGGAATGAAAAAAATGTAATCATATAGCTTTACCAACTTCTTGGCAAGCAAAGGAATTATCACCTGCTTTGGTTCTTATAGTTTACAAATTAAAACATGTTTAAAGTGTGCCTTCATGTGTAATTTTTTAACGGAGCAAGAGGTGGTACTAAACGGTTTCCTCTAAGGCCTGAGGGATAACATCCTTTTTTCAACATTCCTTCCCCAGCTATCCTAATAAAACTCTCATCCTCCTAAACATAGAACTTAAATCTAATGTTGAAAAGACAAGTCCAGAAGATCAGAGCTATTCTAGGATCATTAAACAATTAGTTTTAACAGCAATTTAATGAAGGTGACAGAAGATTCACAACAAATTTTGAAAATGTAGTAGAGAAGTTCGAGTTAAAATATGATCAAGTTAGGAGAGAATGGGATGTATCTGTAAACACATTTAATGTCACCAAGTCTGCTTGTATATAATTCTGTCTTACCCACTCTACGTTACTTATTACTTTATCTTAACTCAGCGATAATTGACAGGGTATCTTAAAGTCTTCCCTTAACGGTTCAATAACTTTTTTTTAAAGACATCAAATAGCAAAAGGAGAAACGAGACTTACGGAATTAAAGTTTGCAAAAAAAAGTGTGCAAATATTTTACAGAGCACAGGATTTTAACTTAAAATTGTAAATTACCAAATGTTTCTAATAAAGACAGACACCTACTTTCCTCTCTGTTTTACTGATACAGTATAACAGCATGACTATTTGAACAATACCAAGACTCCCACTTTTTGGCATTGCAGTTAGTGTGGACTTTCTGTCCATTCTGTCCAACTTCTGAGTTCTGCTCCAAATTCTAACATTTCATCTTTTATAATTGCATTTCTATTTCAGTTTAAACAGGATTGTTGGTAAAATGAGGTAAAATCTCTTCCACCCAGAAAACCTAAAGCAGGAACATCCTGGGTCCTAGAAATAAAATTTCTGAAGATTCATGGGAGGCCAATAGTTTCTAGTCCCCACATCATTAATTAGAGTCCCTCAGTATTTCTTCACCAGCTCCTTCACAAGTAGAAGAGGATATGGATTCTCCCACCTCTACCCCTGCTTTGTTGCTGGCTATATCCCTTATTACATAATCTGAAAAACAAACAGATGTGCAACCTGTTTGATTGGGTTACACAAAGCCACATCTGTGGCATGACACGTTGAGCGCTTATTTCCAAGCGTATTTCCAAGACTTTGTTTTCAAGTTCTGGCCTGGGTTTGTTTCTTTTCTTTTCCTCTTCCATTTAGTTATCAGTTGCTCAGTTGCTTTTCAACACAATTATCTATTTTACAGTCTAGTACCTAATGCTACCTATTATTTTTGCAGATTTCAGATGTACAAATGCAAATCCTCTAAGTCTGTACTGTTGCCAGCTGCAAATATGAATGCAAGCCTCAGGGAGTCTGCTTTCTCTGACTGCCGTTTCCATGATATTTACAAATAAATGGACTAAACTAATGTCTCGTGACTTTTTTGAAGTAAAAGGTTTGGCCCAATGTATTTAAAGAAAGTAATTCTACTGGAAATTATATAGTCAAGAGTCCACAACGATTACACTGAAGGCATTTATTTCAGTCTAATTCTCACAATGTACTTCTCAGCTTTTCACCTTTTATGGTTGTTTTCCTCCCTGTTTTTGTTCTGTAACTTCCCCTTCTAAATAAATTGATAATGATAAATAAACCCATCTAGTCTTAATACTGTTAAAACTTCTGAACTTTTTCCTTGTCCCTTTCCTTCTTTGTCTGTTAAGTGATCTTGTGCATTCCACTTCTAGTTCCCTCTGGCCTAACCTGATCAGACACAATTTTCCATTTTCCAACATAATTTTCAACACTTGTAAAGACTTCACCACCACTGAAACATGGTGCCAGTATCTGTCTTACAGACAAATTTATCCTCATCTTTATGAATCTAATAGATAAAAGGTGAACTAAACCTGATCTAACTTTTGTGGTTTTGCTGAAGTAATAAGCGCTGACAGAAGATGATACAGTGCATGGCATTTTGCTTAAGATGTCAGGTCAAGAAACACGTCCATTTTGAGCATCATTCTTCAAGAAAGAGCTGGATCAACTAGAAAATGTCCAGAAAGGAACAAGATTAAACAGACATCTAGAAAATTATTNAAAAAAAAAAAAAAAAAAAAGGTAACAGAGAGATATTATGTTGAATTTTGCTGAAAAGAGGACAGACATCATCTCTCCTTTTTACCTTTGAAAGAAAGAACAAGAAAAAATTAACATTTAGCAAGGAGATTTAAGTTAGACACTAGGAAAAGCTTATTAGCAGTACGGATAGTATGTAGGATGTATTAGAACAGATTGCCTAGGGAGGAAGTGAAATCTCCACTGCTGGATTTATTTAAGAAAAAATTAGACAAACATCTTTTCATAATGATTTAAGTAGAGTTGATCCTACAACGCATAATGTATGGCCCCTCAAGGTCCATTCCAGCCTTATTTTTATGATTCTACATACCTAATTCTTCAGCTTGTGCTGAGATGTGTCTGGCACTCTTTAACTTGTCATAAACAAAGGATTCTTGCTGATCCCACAGTTCCTGTCCACAAACTTTTACCACTACAGAGCTCTTCATCACAGGACCTCACAAATCTATGGATTCTTTCACAGCATTTTTCAAATATTCAGCTAAATCTTAGGTTTTTGTACTGCAAGCGATTAACTTGAAATTCAGTAAAATCTGGTGGGTTCAAGTATGCTGCAGAGCCAAGAGTTTCCTCTCCAGCCTCTCAGTTTGTACTGTAATTAGTACGAAATTGCGGTTCTCCCAGGGACCAGGATGACATTTCACATAGGACAAGCAGTAATTTCTGATGTGTTGATGCACTTGGTTTGCATCACAGCTTACAAACTGTAAGTACTGGGTTATACTGTGAGCATCACCCATGTCATAAGTGGATAGAGAGTAGTGAAAAAGCTGAGAAACCAGAAGCAAAATAGGGGACGTTGTAGTGAAGTCATCAGCAAAGGAATACTTGGGAGGTGTCCCTTACTCTAAAGACACTGCTAAAGGGTGCATTTTGGGATGGCGAAGGAAGAAGAGGACTACTGGATTCTGCTGTCTGTTCTCAGGGTTATTTTTTTCATTTTACCCAATGATTCTTATCTGAGGAATAGACAAAAATGGAATAACACTATCACCATGCTACATCATGAAGTTCATGATGTCAGCTTACTCTTCTTCTAGGTTATTTGCACTTTACATCCTGTTTGAGCTGAGCTCAAGTAGCAGAGCTGGAGGCTTGTATGTGGTCTGTTGTTTAGGGAACTGTGCTGAAATATGAAGAAATGGATTCAAATCCGCCCATCAAACCAAGGTAGGCCTGCAACTCACCTTCCAGGAAACTGACAACATTTTATTAAGTCAATAAAGAGAGCAAGGCACACTGAATTGTTCCATACAGGTGTTCAGCTCACCATTAACAATAAAAGAGAATCTGATTGCTGCAATTCTGAATTACTGAATGTGACCCTGTTCAAGAGCCACATCAGCATCTATTGCTAGGGGATATGTAACAGAAGCTCCAAAGTCTACCTGTTCTTAGTATGATATTTATGATTAGCAACTGGACTCTTTTTAGTCAGAGTTAGAAATTAATCCTCTGGTGAGTGTCAGTAATTTAAACAGACCATGGGTCATGACATGTGAAACAATCCCTAAGAATAGAACTAAAAGCTAAAAATAGATTTAGGGACATTTTAAATACTAATAAACATGTATGTCTCACTTTTCGGTCAACTCAGGTACAGCTAGAAGCCTGATGGGCTCATTGCAGAGCACTTAAAATTTTTTCTCAAGAAACCAACCCAATTTTTTGTTTGCAACAGCTTTGTGGGTGAATAACTAGAGTTCAGGTATCATATATACAGCACAGACCTGAACGCAAATATTATTTATGTTACCTGACATGTTACAGTCGTCATCACAGAGTAATTTTGTTACACATAATGAAGTAGCATCTATATGATAAAGTTTTTATTCTGTATCATTCTGTTACTGCACTACAATGGCGTATGGGCATTCTCAGCAAAGAATGATCTGCTCTTATCTTATAATCCTTTTCAACATTAATTATTAAAATTAGAGTGCTGACCAGTAAGATATAGGCCGTTATTTCTGATGATACATTGGTATTCAAAACTGTATCAGTTATAGTCATTTAGAAAAACACAGCTATGAACTGCATTGGGCTGGAGAACTCTCATGAGAAATCATAATATCAATACATATCTTCAGATATAGAATAATTTATACAGTAAATTAGCACAGGGAGAGGAAACTTACTTCTTCTTCCTCCAGTCCAGTTAGATCCCAGAAGTAACTCAATCTCATCTGCAAACGCTTCCATTGTTCAAGGAATGTAGTAGCTTTAAAAAAAAAAAAAAATTTAAATTTATAAATCCTGTGCACTGTGATGACTGTTTGTGTTACTTATGAGCCCCAACTGATATTTGAATCCCATTATGCTAGGCCCTTTATAAATAAGCACTAAGAAACATCCTCAGGCCCAATTTTAAAGAAAGAACACAAGCAAAGCATGAAAACCATAATTACTATCTTTTTACAAATAAAATACAGAAACATACAACATGGATTGCTCAAAGGCACTGGTAAGTTCTTGTCAGAGACTGGAACTGAACCCATATCTGCTTATATCCATCCCAAGAACATCATCTCTCTTAATTTACCATGAGTCATTCTATAATTCATGAGTACAAAGCATATAATGAAGCAAAATCAAGGTCTAAATAATAATCTAACACGCTAATTAACCAGATTTTGCTGTTTCAGTGTTTCTAATCAGTCAGAAACATGTGAAGAATGTAGGTGTAGCCTGCTACTGAAATAAATCATTGATACCTATATGTAAACTGATCTTCAATAATATGTAGAAAATAATGTTGTCTTGGAATATATTACAGTGGTAAGTTGAATGCTTTTGTCCTGCATAGACACAGCAATTTTGTGTTGTGTTATGTTGTTTCATATTTACAGTCTCTGGACCTTCCTCTCATAATTGCTGTTTCCTCTGGATAGCTCTTTGCCTATCTACTCATGATTTATGGACTTATGGATTTATTAGAAGTAGCACTTCTTACTCTTGAGTTGTGGACACCTATTTTCAGATTATTACATCAATACTAAACCAATATATACCAACTAAAACCACCCACTATAGTAATAAAAGCTATACATATGTGGTATACCTATGAGTCCAACTGTGGGCACTGTTTTCCATTTTCTTATGCTTCACTTCACCTTTTCAGTTGGTGAAAAGGGGATTTTAAAAACATTGTTAGATCACAGCAGTATTTACATCCCTTTGAACATCTTGTAGATAGCTCCACAAGACACACAACAGTGGAGAATTAGATCCAGCTTCCTTTGACTGCATCTACACTTGGTGTGAGCTATAAGATAACACTGGGAAAAGTTAGACTACTATTAAAATAACCTGACTCTTAAAAGACAGAATCTATTCCAACCATTAGCTGCAAGTATTTTCTGCACAGGTATCCTCCCATAATGTAAGAAAAAAATATCATTTAAACGCAGGACTGGCAGTACACTGGAAGTAAATCCAGACATTAAGCAATTAAGTTGCTATCTCTGCTCCAGCCTTACAGAGGAGAGGACTTATAAAAGCTATATTTAGCATGTTTTGAAAACTCAAAGGTTTTTAGATATCCTAAATACAAAAACATTTGGTTATTTTATAGGGTGCTATTACTCATTCCCTTTTTTCCTGTTTTTCAAAAAGTCAGTTCCACATTTAGCTCTGTAAGAACGTTTTTGGCTAGATGCAGTAGCTGTTCTGAAATCAGCAAGTTTGCA
Source organism: Himantopus leucocephalus (assembly GCA_003993805.1). Lineage (NCBI taxonomy): Eukaryota > Metazoa > Chordata > Aves > Charadriiformes > Recurvirostridae > Himantopus > Himantopus leucocephalus. The sequence goes on from RSEF01000001.1 coordinate 91,352,445, forward strand.
CTGACTTACAGTAGCAGAAAAACAGTACCATTATATTCAACTGTCCTAATAAATACATCTGACAGCTGAAATTCAGCATCCCAGAACACCAGTGACATCAGGCACAATTAGCCAGGCATATACTCCGTATTTTGTGGATATGGTCATTTGCAAACAGTATTGCTAGAATCACAAAGATACTTTATGATGCATCAAGATCAGCTAGTAAAAGCATGATTCCTTTCAAGATATTAACCATAGTAAGTCATCTGCCTTCCACAAAATGGGAGAAGGCAAGCAGGATGAAAGATTTCCTGTGTCCAACATCATCATGAAATGAAGCCAGCTCAAATTACCATACTTTGTTCTTTTACATATACAATTGTAAGTTATAAGACATGCCAGTTTCCACATCATTATACTATAGGCTATGAAAAAGCATTCAGGCAACATTTACTCAAGATACTGTGAGGCAAGCTGATTAGGCTTGTGAATGAGATCTGTCATTCAGCAGAATGAGCTCTATATACAATCTCCTAGTAGTAAGGCAGCAAAATTTGGTGTAATCTAATACTTAATAGGCAAGCTGGGCAGAGTTACTAAAGGATACTTTATTTCACTTTGCTGTTCTTTTCATATGATGGCTGTATTTTCTTGCACTGACAAGCTCAGTTATCATGGTCCCCAGAACAGACTTTCCCAATCTGTGGGAAACAATTTCTGGAGGAGGGATACAGCTCAGAAAGAGCTTTTTATTCTTACATGCCTTTTTTTAAAACCAATGCAAATGGAACTTTTTATTCCTTTCTGTTATTTTACAGATTCTACTAATTTATCTTAGTGCAAGGATATATCAACATTTTGCTTTGCACATTGCATTGCTGATACTAAAATATAATTGTTTTGGATAAGGCTGCATGGAAATGATCATTTGCATGGATGCAAGTTTACAGTACAGATTCTCTGTCAGGAAAATACTATTTACCTATGAAAGAGTAAATGAATTGTCATTCATACAAATGCTGTTCAGCTACACTGAAACTCGGACAAGGCAGTGTATTGCATGCTTCATGGCAGCAGGTAAACTGTGACACCTAAGCTGCCAGACTACTCTGTAATTGTCAGTAATCTGAAGCTGGAAATTAAGTCATTGTGAGAGTATATAAATTCATCATCTTTCACCATTTCTCTTAGTCATAGGGCTTACATATTCTCTAACTTCTGCTGAAGGGTTTCCAGGAACTGCTAAACAAAAACTTCTTGCTTCCATGATCTGTTCTGTTTGCAAGTTCCTTAAAAACCCTATGTTATCCATACCCAACACCAAGCTACCAATCAGTTATTCCTAAAACAAGCTGTAAAATTTTAATAGGATTGCAAAGTATAACACACTGACTACTAAGGGGTGGCTATAATACAATAATATATTTGCTTAATTTCATAATAAGAATGAAAATTTCATTTTGTGAACAATGAATAGGGAAATAAAAAAAACATTTTACAGTAGCAATAACACCTTTAACTGTCACAATAAAAAATGATCTAGAGCGAATGAAGGCATAACAACAGCAATAATACACACAAGCACAGTACACACACTTTTCAGGGCAAAGGTGAGGCCAGAAACAATAAGAATAATACTACAATGCATTCATTAGAGTTTATGAAGTGTTTTGATATCCTCAGTGAGACAGGGGATATTTGCCATTAAAGAAAACCAAGCTTGTTTAAATTGAATACTTTAGAACATATTATAATTAAAACGATAATGGTCCCATTGTTCTCGGAATCCCATAAAGTTTTGATAAAATTATGTGACTAAGTTGTCCCACATGGAAGTGCACTCTGTGCTTAAATTAAACCCTTTCAGCTGCCTGCACCGTACCAACCCCCAAATACATTCTGGCCCCAAATGCAGAAGGTGTTAAAGGGACTTGCAAGGTCCATAGAAAATGAAGAAAAATGAAGAAAAACGTAGCAAAGATTAGAAGTGCCATTAAACCAGGCAGTAGAGGGAGAAAAGACAAATTTTTCTTCCCTGAACTACCCAAACCCTCTCCATTTATTCCAAAGCTTGCTGTTGACAGCGGAAAGCCTTGTAATACTGCTTTGTCCATTCTCAGCACAGAGAGACCCTTGCTGGCCCTCTGAGATTTGCCAGCTTCACAAAGCCATAGGTATCACATTCAGTCTAATAGCACTTTATTATATGTAAGGTTACTACATTCTACTACTGTGCATCGTAGCTTTCATTTCTGTCAGGAGTCCAAAGATCAAATGACACTGTTAATATGCAAAGCAATACTCACCCCAGAGAGCCATAAAGATGGAGAAGAAGACTGTGGCAGGGTTGTCAAATAAGTGGCTAGCTCGAGCGGTAACACAAGCAGAGCTGAGGTTCCAGTAATCACAGAACTTGTCACATAGGGGGCACATGGTGAAGGCGTTGCGTTGGTCGCACATTTCTTTACTATGAATGACAAGTGCACAAATTCTTAGAGTATTAAGTCTCAGAAAAGGGGGATGTACAATAGTGATATCAAGCAGTGCATCATAGCCATTGCAAGCAATTTGCAACGTGTGTGGCTTGCGCTTGCAGAGAACAGGAGCTGTGTGTCTCTTCAAGGCACGTTGCCATGCTCTGGAACATTAAAATACTTATAGGCACCTAACCAACAGAAAAACAATGCAACACAGCAAACAATCTAATCACTGCACTGTATTAGTGAACTAGCAAAGATTGCATCACTGAAGACTGAGGTTAACCACACTAAAAGAAAATAATTAAAACACAGCCAAAGTGAAATTTTCCATCTCTACACTCAGTTACATGATTTGATTCATATCAGATTTAAATTCATGAAAAAGAATTCTGAAGTGGCCATAAAGGAAATTCTGTGCCCTTGACAAAATACACTTTTTTAACATGGTGGCACAAAAATCCATGTCAAATACCATGCTTCTTGGCGTATCAGGACTGGCCATGTAAGTATGCATAAAAACCAAAACCAGCACTCAGGCATCTCTGTGTCACAGACAGAATAAATCTGCAACACCATTTGCAAGATATGCTAGGTTTTGGTATAAACTGACATACGTGTACTAAATTTAAAAGACTTACACCAGCCAAGAGTCTCATTCTTAGCAAGGATGCTATATTTCACAACATTTACTTTCTGATTCACCTCTACCCTGCATTTTATTTTGTGGCGTATTTATAAAAGCAATTGGTGTTTTCCCAACATACAACTTTAACACCAATTCTGGTCTGTAACACAATCTGCCATAGGGTTTTGGCTAAGTTCTTCAAGTGTGAGCAATTATTTTAGGCACCCATGCTGATATGTTTTAAGGGTGTTCAGGTATTGTGTACACAGTGGTTTCAGGAAATCAGATACCTTTACATTTCAGGGTTCTCAAGTTTGCCTGCTGAATATGGATGTGGTATTCTTAGTCTCCATAGCTCCTTGTTTTTCTAGTACAGAGTGCTAACCTAATTTTCAAAAAGAAAAAAAAAATAGAAAAAAAAGCCCCTTCCTCCTCCCAGCAGTAAATCTTATAAAAACTAGAAAGCTTCCACTTCTGCCTCATATATTCAGATGTTAAGTTGTATTTCCTTTCCCTCAGTTTACAGCGTTTGTTCAGCTGTCCCCTGGAAAACATGAGATAAGAAACTTTCTTACAGATTTTAAAATCTTTACTTTAAAGTTGGTATTTTAATTCGTAGCCATATTTTCTATGTATTTATGTCAGTATCTAAAAATATTTTTAAAATCATTATCACTGTCTCTTTAACAAGCCAAACCCTACTTGGCACTGCTCAGTATGCTTTCATTTTTTTTCATAAAGTTTGTGTGTGGAAGACCTTCACACCTGCACAGTCTTACTCAAGTGAACTGAGTAGTGCAAAGCTCTAGTGTCCTTGCCAGGATTGTGAGCTATGGAAATACTTGCAACATTGCTTCATTGATAGCTGGCATATTGTGATGATGACTGTTCCTATATTGACCATCATTAAATAGCATTTTTTCTATGACTTCAAATGAAAAAAGAACTATCAAACTGTAGAATCATAGAATCATAGAATTGTTGAGGTTGGAAGGGACCTTTAAGATCATCAAGTCCAACCATTAACCTAACCTGACAAAAAACACTTCTAAACCATATCCCCAAGTACCACGTCTACCCTTTTTTTAAACACCCCCAGGGACGGTGAATCCACCACCTCGCTGGGCAGCCTATTCCAATGTTTGATAACCCTTTCAGTGAAAAAATTTTTCCTAATATCCAATCTAAACCTCGCCTGGCATGACTTGAACCCATTTCCTCTTGTCCTATCATTTGTCACTAGGGAGAAGAGGTCAGTCCCCATCTCTCTACAACCTGCTTTCAGGTAGTTGTAGAGAGTGATAAGGTCTCCCCTCAGCCTCCTCTTCTCCAGGCTAAACAGCCCCAGTTCCCTCAGTCGTTCCTCATAAGACTATATTGTGGTATTGTATATTGTAGTTCCTCATAAGCCTATATTGTACTATCAATATGTTTAATATTATATCATTTGAAAGGCATACAGCTGATTCCAGCTATCATATCATTAAAGTAATGCTCTCTTCTGTTTCAAAAGGCAGTAGAGGGTGCTGCAGGTACATCTTAGCCATAAATCTCACTTAAGTTTAAATGTTAGCACAAGCTTTCCCACAGACAAGCACAGTCCATCATGATTCATCCTGATCAAGCTAAGAAAATAAATCCTGACTCGTGTTGTTATTCATCATTAACCTATCAGTAATAAAGTCCTACTGCAGTGATGCACTTCAAATGCTGCCAATTCATTTGAGAGAATGCAGGAACTGCCACAAGTGTGACCAGCAGTGCTAGTAATCCAGTATCCTATCTCCACCAGAAGTCAGACACAGGTAACACAGGGGAAGTGTCTTTTTTTTTTCACTGAGAAGCAGACATTAACATCACTGTGTTCATTTGGCAGTTTTTCTTTAGTATAACACCCTCAGGACACACAGCACAAAACTCAACATTTTTTTGCAACTGTCAAGAAGGAGAATACTGTGGTTACCGAATGTGCTAAATCTGCTAAGTTCATCTTACTTGTGCAAATAGCTTGATTTTACTAAGAAGAAAAAAGTAATCCAAGAGTACTGGACAGTGTATTTGCATTAACTTCAGTGAGTTCTGCAAGATGTCTTTCTGGGTAAGCATGGAGATATGTGCATCCATAAAAAGCAAGTGAATGTCATAAAAAAGATCTTACAATAATGCAGTAGACTCACTGAACATTTCTGTTTCAGGAGCTGCAATACTGAACAGCCAGATAAAACAGTGTCATTCAAATGTCTTATCTCTCAATGCATGTGTATTTCTAATGCTCACAGGGTTGTTAATGATACATCACTGCTCTTCAGCTATGTTAAAAGCAATTATTCTCACTAAGGATTACGAACAAAAAGCACAGTCTTATAATTTTCAAGAAACAAATCACAGAGAAGGTCACAGAGAAGCTTACCTAGGAATGTCACTGTCAATGGTTATACATCCATAAAGAAATACAATAATCCCAACTACTGAAGATGGAATGAGGAATTCTGTATATAAACCCAGCCATGCAAAATAAAGTCCTATCTTTTCTCCAAAATATTTTCTGAAAAAGAAGAGAGAAAAAAAAAGGCATGTGTCAAGAGTATGATTTTCAAATATGTTTTACAGCTTTTTAATAAAAATGACACCCACGTCCTCTGATATCTTAAAAGACTAGTAATCTTGAATTTCTGCTAAACCAGGAAGGTTTACTTGCACGCTTAGCACTGGCTTTTCAGAAAGAATAAATATTTTTGACAAATTAACAGTCTCTGTACAGCTGTTTTGAAAAAAACAGTTTCTGCTCTGAGGAACAGTTCATTGTAGATCTTGATAAATATGTGCTAGTACTCAGCCCAACATTTTCATGAATCAGACTGCAAGAAGTAAACTAAACATAGGTGAAACTCACTGATCATCCCAAAGTACAGTTGGGAGTAATTACAAATATTGCAAAACACCAAGAGCTTCAGAGAGCTCAAGAACTCACCATCATTAAAATGAGACTAAATTTAGATAAAACAGTTAGAAACATTTCACAAGCTAGAGAATAAGATGGAGGAATGCTGGACAGAAACCAGCTATACAGAGAGCAGTCAGGGCATGGCATCACATTTGAATCAGGGAGACATACATTCACGCTGTGGTAGTAGAAAGAACAAAAAGAATTTCAAGATAACATGTCTAATAAAAGAAAGACTTGTTCCTCAAAAATGCCAAGCACAATCCGCCTTTGAGATTGATTCTGAACTCACTCAAACTAGGAAAGTTTTGCCTAAGCTTAGCACCCCAGATTTACACTGTTACTAATGAAAATGGTTAAATGAGATTTTTTGGAGGCCCAGAATTTCTTTTAAGAGATATAATTCTATTCTGACAGAATTTAATGACAAACCTCCATGTCTGTAGAGTTGAGCTCAGGACTTTTCAGCAGCATAAGCAAAACTGGAATTTTCTACTCCAGAAATTTGGTATCAGGGCCAGGTTTCTCCTGCCATAGGAGAGTGCAAGCAAGGCAGAGAGCCATAAGACAACAAGACAATCCTCCACAGTCAAGTTTCCAGCTCCAATGAAAAGAGCAAGGCTTTTTTTTTTATTTATTTACAGTGTGTTTTTTTATTACTACAGTTCCTGCTGTTGTTCTCACGCCATCACAGCTGCAGCTAACTTCAGATTCCTAGGCTCTCACATAGGAAAGGGAGCAGTGCAGTCATGCCTATTTCAGTGTTGCGTTACATGAGTGTCTATATTTGATTATGTCTAACCAACCTCGCTTATCCTTTAGGAAGGTCACATGCAATCACAAAAATGAAAACAGAACAAAAGCGCTTTAAGGTGATACATAAACAACATTATCTTCAGTATAAGGGGATGACATAACTTGGAGAACCAACACAAAAGCAAGGGAAATTTCAAGGTTCTTCTAGAAAAGGAGTACAGCTCTTACACCTGGCATTTGCAAGGTTGTCATAAGCAACAGACTGTGTGAAGTATCAAACAACACAAGTGGAATCATGACAGGGTGACTCAAATATAAATATTGTAGCAGCCTTCCAGTATCTGAAGGGGGCATACAAGAAGGCTGGAGAGGGACATTTTACAAGGGCATGTAGTGATAGGACGAGTGGTAATGGCTTCAAACTCAAAGAGGGTAGATTTAGATTAGATATCAGGAAAAAAATTTTCACTCTGAGGGTGGTGAGGCACTGGAACAAATTGCCCAGGGAAGTTGTGGATGCCCCATCCCTGGAAGTGTTCAAGGCCAGGCTGGACGGGGCTTTGAGCAACCAGGTCTAGTGGGAGGTGTCCCTGCCCATGGCAGGGGGGTTGGAACTAGATGATCTTTAAAGTCCGTTCCAATCTAAACCATTCTATGATTCTATGGTTCTATGAATGGCAATATCTTAATTAGCTGTGTAATTCTCTTTCATTTCAGAAAGACAATTTGCACAAATCAGAATGGGAATACTATTTGCAGTAACCAGTCTTTAAACAACATAGATCAGCTTAGTAATTCTACATTCACAGCACAGCATAGATTTTAAGCACCTTGGGATAAGGTATTATCACATTTGCAGAGAATATAAGGAAAAACAATATATAATAGTTTATAAAATAATAAACTTAAATATTCATGTTGTAAACATAATATGAATACTGCGAGACTACCCTGTAAACTGGCCCATGCCAGGTAATTTTGGAGGTAATTTTTAGGAGGCAGTTTTTCTTTATTTTCACATTTGTTGTTTTTGAATATTTTTTGAACATTAAGTGAGGGAGGAAATACTTGATTAAATTATAGAAATAATCAGATGGCTTATAGCTTTTCTTCACGCCTCCTGTGTGAGTCAACATAAAGCAGCCATGGCCGTGGTGCAAAACAGGATACAGGGAGACTCAATTTGCTCTCAAGTTTCCTCCTGATTGGGAAGTGACACACCTTCCATTTGACAGTAAGGTAAACATTACTGAACACATCCTAACAACATAGAACAAGAAGGAGAACAGGGGGATTATTCTGATTATCTGTCTTCTCAGTCCTTCCTTATTTGTAGAGTTGGGCAACATGCATAGCTAGTACAGTGCTCCAAAGAGGTCAAAGTAGACATGAAAAATAATCCACAATCTGAGCTGTTCTAAACTGTCTATTGTTTTGACAAAAGGCCACAAATTAGCACAGACAGTATTCAAATCCCAGAAGCATTAAAGACCAGCTGACCAGGGCCAATGAAGTTGAAGCTTATGGCTCATGAGGCTTCCTCTAGAATTTTTAAGCTTTCCAGTGACAAATGTGATCTGTGACCTATAAAGCAAAGGGTTGCTATTTGCATACTGGCCAAGAGAAAGTGAGAAGAGCTCAAAAATGTCCTGGCAATATGGAAAAAAACAGTTGCCAAGAGGGAAACTGCACAATGTTCTGTGGCTTAACTGTTTTGAAAAAGAAAAATAATTAGGACTGCTGTGCCCAAGCTCAGTCCACCAATGTGCCAGAAAGTGAAATAATCTCAGCAGAAGCAATGACAGTGTTTGGAAGCATGATGACAAGTTTAAATCTGAGTTTATCAAGCTATCAAAACACAGGATGCTCCTTTTTTGACATGTCCAAAGACATGTTCTCTCATTGCTCTGAATAGGAGTCAAACCTCTGCAAACACCTGTGACCACCTGTGGCATCTAATGCAGCCACAGCTGGATTCAGCGATTTTTGGCTCGGACTTTAAGAATACCATGAGGTGGGTTTCTTTCTACCACCTCTCTAAAAATCTTTTAAGAAAGGAACACAGGCATAGTTTTACAAGGTTTGAAAGCATTCCACCCATACTCAAGTCAATAGTTTCATGCTAGCAAATTGCAATGTTATTTCCCTTTGAAAGCAGGATGAGAAGTTTTCTCAAATGTGGACATATTAGCATCTATATTTTCACACTAAAAGGAAAAAAATGCGAATGATTGTAGTGAATGAAGAGGAAAAAATGTTTTCTTCAAGGGTAGAGTAAGATGTATGGCAAGAAAAGGAATTTTTACAATTTTTTGTATGTTTACACCAAGAACTTGGCATCTTCTCTCATTTACATTGGGATAAAACCAGTCTTACTTTATTATGCTCAAGGAATTACTCATGATTTATGCTGGCATGGAAAAAGAGAATTAAGATGAGAGTTTTGCCCTACCTCAGTAGCTAAGTCACATCTGGTTCATATATATCTAGACAAAGCTAAGGACTAATCCTTTCCAAAGTATGCTTACATATGGCCCACTGCAGAGTGCCACAAAAAAAGTATGCCCTCTGCATTGCATGAGCTTTACTTCCACATTAGCTGTATTGTAACGTAGAGAAATGACCCTTTATATACACAAATGCAATGAGGACAGCAGTTCTCATCCAAAGCAAGGGGCAAATGGCTTTGATAACAAATGTGTACTGCTCCTATCAGAAGCAGCAGCCAAACATTTTGTTCTGTATGTAATTAAAGTCTAAGGTGAACTTTCACTTTGGAAGACTTTCTGAATGCTAGTTAAATGGCCACCTACCAAGCATTAAGTTCTCCTCGGTAAGAATCACGTCCCTAAGGAAAGATTTGGCCAAATCATCCATAACTTCTTCAGAAGCTGAACAAAAGTCACAGTTTCTCATAACTTCCCAAGATCAAGTAAATGATCAGAAACAGCATTAAAATACAACAACATCAAAAGCCACCTGTAGAAAGTATATTCCCTCTCATGGCAGAGTTAGAATAAGTACTGGGAAGGCCACAGTGAAAATGTTTATTCAGTTCCCTCTGCTTCACCCATATAACACTTGAACCAGCCATCTGCAATGCACTTCTCTCTGTCTGGTTGCCAAACCAACATCAAAAAGAATAACTGATAATTAAACTCTATGCTTGCACGTTGGTCACAGTGCTACGATGCCAAGTTGTGCAATTTATAAATAGACTAAGATTTGAGGAAGGAGGGAAAAAGAGAAAATGAAAAAAAAAAAAACTTAGCTTTTGACTCTGCACAAACAAGTGTGGGATACCTGGAATGTGAATAAAGCATGTGGTGCATGACACATGCTGGAAAGAACTCTGGAGTTGTTCATGAACAAAGTTAAAAAAGTGAGGAGAAGATACTGTGGACACTGAGTCACTTAACTGGGAAATCTGTTCAAAACTCTTTAGTTTTTTTCCATTTCCATACCCCATTCTAGGCCAGCTGTTATTTAATTTTTGCCACAATTCATTCCACCACCCCTATGGTGGTGGAATAGTTTTTATACAAAACTGAACTGATTTACAGCTACTCATTGGGTAGGCTTTCCCCTGTGCAAATGGTAAAATAAATCACATGTATTACTTATGCCTTCAAAATAAACCTACTCGCACAGATTGTGGACAAAATTGTGGTATTTCTACTATCAGGAGAAAGGACAAGCAGTCCTCTCAAAGTATAGTTTCATGTCAGAACATCTCTGCTACCAGAGCTAGTTTAAAAACTGCTGAAGTATAGAGAAATCTCCGGTCACCATAAGAGAATCAGGAACAGGACATAACATCTCTTTATACCCCACCATTTCACCACAGGTAGAATTGCCTATGTCCAAACTTTTCTGGATTTGTCATTTTTTTCTACACTTGAAAATTTTCTCAGGGCAGGATTCAAACATTTATTACAACCATCTGGGACACCTGGGTGGAATTACCACTCAGCAGCAGCGCTGAGGCTGCTGTGCATCCAGAGATCCTAGAGATTTCTACCATATTTGTGCCTGACAGCACATACACACACATTCTGTCCAGACAGTCTCAAGAAGAAACATATCAGTGCTAAATCCAGATATACAGCGAGTGCACCAAATGGAGCAATATGGAAGCCAAGAAAGGCTCCTGGCAGAAGACAGCCCCCCTTGGAACAACTTGCCAAGAGACTGAAAACCTTCTTTTATTAAAATTTTAAGAGGAGAAAAAAAAACAACTATGGAACCTCAGCTAAATTACAATGCAGCTGAGTCTGAGGCAGGAAAGAAAAAGTCCATTAGATAGGCCAACTGGTTCTGCATACAGTAAACAAAGAAAGGAGCCTCCGTCCAAGGTAAGAGCACATGGTTTTCCCTAAACTGGAGATAAAGATCAAGACTGTCCAGCAGAGAGTGATTATGAGGGTGTTTGTGAAAATAGTTGATAAGCCAGTGCAAGAACCCTAAATCAAACCCTAAATGCTGAAAGCTATTTCTAACGTCCATGTTTGTGTCCACATCTGCAAAAGTCCCTCATTCACTTTGGAACACTTAGTACCAGATCAGTAAGACCTGGAAACAAGTTCAGACCCAGAGCCTGTCTTTTGTTTTCCAGAAAAGACTTCATACCCTGTGTATTTTCTCTAGCAAGTAATGCACTGAGTCATCTCCAGTGCTTCTGACTGACAGCATTCACCAAAGACGAACAGAGAAACTATGGATCTGACTGGTTTTGTCTGAAAGTAGAATGAAGCAAGATGCCACAAGAGCTATTTAATCAAGCCCTTTTATTTAAAGTTCTTGTTTGAAAACATTAGTTAACAAATATTTGCTGTCTCCTCCAATGGTACCTGAAATCTGGAGCCAAACCTGCGTAAATTACAGATTATACCAGCCACAGATATATTTTCTTCCAAGGCACTGTGAAATATTACTTGCAATCCATTCTAGGACAAAAAACCCACCGTCAAGATATTTAAAATCCTTTGAGAACAGAAATTTTGAAATTCCTTTGATGTAGAACTATGTTTTCCTCTAGTCTCTTGGCTCTTAACAAATAAGTACTATTCACAGTAACAGGGTACTCTTTAGGTAAAAGGTGATGAGGGTCGAGGAAGGGAATATTCTAGTTCCCAAATTCTAATGTATTCAAAAAACTGGGAAAAATATCTAGAATAAAAAACCACAGAATTTGTGTATTAACTGCAATGTAAAATAGCAAAAGATCAAACCTTACTATGTAAAGAAAAAAACAGGACAAGCCCCTCACTGAGCTTCATGGATTCACAAACCTTATTGCTTCCATTCCAAGAAATTGTCAGAACACAACTGAAAAGGCATAGTTTGTAGTGATGGATTATAAACTGATAAAAGCTTTTGTTTACTGTCGGTAATACAAAGAACAAAGGAAGCATAATAATGCTTCCATTAGACACGTAATATGACTGAGAGAAATTAAGGCTGACTACATACCAATTGTATAAGCAAGCAACATGATGCTGGTTGGCCAGGAGCACTGTAACGGCATTCTCCCTTCTGTTATGGGAAATACAAAGCTTCAGTGCTTCTACAGAGCATTTTTGGATTTGTTTATGGCCTTTTTAAAGTGTCCAGATCCCCACGGTTAAAGGGACCTTTGATCGGAGAGCTAGACACAAAGACAATGTGATTTGCGGGAACATAAAAATTATAACGTACTCGTACATAGCACTCTAGGTGCAGTAATAGCAGTCCTTAACCTTATGTAGTGTTTGAAAGTATTAAGTGACTGATTACATTATTCTGTTGATGTGTAGATTTGCATGTCATGTTCTTTGCCTAAAGAAGTTCCAAGTGTCTCTGAGATTGCAGTAGCCACAGCAGACCTTACTAAAGAGATACATTTTGAGCAACGAGTAATGCAGTGTTTGTCCCATCACTTGTAAGAACTCATGCATATGTACATCCAGTGTCTCTCTTTAGTTTTCTTTACTTTATTCTTTAGCATACTTTAGCAATCAAAAATGTCAGTAACCCTCCAAACCTGGCAAATTAAAAATCCACAGCAGGCAGCCTGACTACTTCAGGCTGAGTCAATACCAGTGTAAGTCAATAGAGGTTACCTATGAGGAAGGGAGTACAGTTTCAATTCCTAAACACCTCAGCACGCCAAGTGGTGCTTTATATAAGAAACAAATAATTAATTCAGTTTTACATATAACATTTTTGCTCATAGTAAACTCTACGAGCTCCTACAAATAAGGAATAACCTATCTAATTTCATGAAAGCTTTCTCGATTTTCAAATTAATATAGTTAAACCTTACTATAAGGTCTGAATTCATTTAATGTATTTGCTTTAGTAAGTAAGTACTTGTAAGTACATGCACTGTAAGTATTACTACTGTCAGATAGACACCATCTAGTGGCTAATAAACAGATGTATAATTTCCAATAAATGACAAGTATAGTAATTTCTTTTTTAGTCACAGTATTACTGCACACCTTGAGATAGCAAGGGTCACCTCTTGGCATTTTGAGACAATAAGAGAGTTACAGAACTTTCTTGTTTAACTAAAATTGAAACTGCTAGTCCTTAAGACTTCTGAGACTGTGACAAATGGAAAGGCAAACAAAACACATTCAAATGCATCCGGTAAGTTAAATGCATGTAAGAGTTTCTGGTTCATTATCTTCCAGCCCTTCAGGTATCCTAGGTCCCAGAGATCGGGGGGAAAGGCTGGAGCAAGGAAAAGACCTTGGTGGAAGAGGATCAGGTCAGGGAATACTTAAGCACACTGGACATACATAAGTCCATGGGCCCTGATGGGCTGGACCCACGAGTGCTGAGGGAGCTGGCAGATGTCATTGCAAGGCCACTCTTGACAATCTTTGATTGCTGATGACAACTGGCAGAAGTGGTTGGACTCAGTGATCTTAAACGTCTTTTCTAACCTAAACAATTCTATGATTCTATAAGTGCTCAAAGACTGGAGAAAAGCAAATGTCACCCCATCTTCAAGAAGGGCAAGAAGGAGGACGTAGGAAACTACAGACCGTTCTGCCTCACCTCAATCCCAGGGGAGGTGATGGAGCAGTAATCCTGGAAACCATTTCCAGGCACATTAAAGATGAGAAAATCATCAGTAGTGCACCACAGGGAAGTCATGATTGACCAACTTCATAAACTACTATGACCCAGTAGATGAAGAACGATGCAGTGAATATCTTCTACCTGGACTCAGTAAGGCCTTTGACACTGTCTCCCATAAGCTCCTCATAAGAGAAGCTGTTGATGTATGGGCTGGATGAGCAGAGAGTGAGGTGCATTGAAAACTGTCTGAATGGCTAGGCCCAGAGGGTTGTTGTTAGTGGCACAAAGCCTAGTTGGAGGCCAGTGACTAACAGTGTACCCCAGGGATCAATACTGCATTCAGTCCTGTTTAACATCTTCGTTAATGATATGGATGATGGGGCGGAGTGCACCCTCAGCAAGTTTGCAGATGACACAATACCAGAAGGAGTGGCTGATATGCCAGAGGGACAAGCTGCCATCCAGAGGAACCTCAACAGACTGGAGAAATGAGCTGACGGGAACATTGTGAAATTCAACAAGAAGTGTAAGGTCCTCCACCCGGGGAAAAACAACCCCATGCATCAGTATTTGCTGGGGGCCACTCAGCTGGAAAGCAGCTTGGCAGAAAAGAACCTGGGGGTTCTGGTGCACACCAGGTTGAACATGAGCCAGGAATGTGCCCTTGCTGCAAAGAAGGTGAATGGTATCCTCGGCCACATTAGACAAAGTATTGCCAGCAGGCCACAAGAGGTGATCCTTCTCCTTTATTCAGCACTGGGGAGGCCACACCTGGAGTTCTGTGTCCAGTTCTGGGCTCCTCAGTACAAGAAAGACATGGGCATACTGGAGAGAGTCCAACAAAGGGCTGTGAAGATGATTAAGGGACTGAAGCATATCTCCTATGAGGAAAGGCAGAGAGACCTGGGAATGTTTAGCCTAGAGAAGAGAGGCTCAGGGGGATCTTATTAATGTATATGAATACCCAAAGGGAGGATGCAAAAAGGATGGAGCTGGACTCTTTTCAGCAGTGCCTAGTGACAGAACATGAGGCATTGGGCACAAACTGAAACACAGGAGATTACCTCTGAACATCAGGAAACACTTTATTTTCTGTGAGGGTGACAGCACTGGAATAGGTTGCCCAGGGTGGTTGTGGAGTCTCCCTCCTTAGAAATATTCAAAAACATCCAGTCACAATCCTGGGAAACTGGCTCTAAATGGCCCTGTTTGAGCAGAGGTTTGGACCAGATGACTTCCAGAGGTCTTCACCAACCTCAACCCCTCAACCATTCTGTGATTGCGTGATCTTTGAGCACTTCAATTGCAAATAGTCCACCAACACAGTAATATACAACAGCAGTAATCATCTGCTCAAATACTGCAATAAAATGATCATTTTTCTGCTCTCTGTAATGACTGTGGAAGTTCAGAGATTTCTGATGTTGGAAACTTTCTTTATGCGGGTGTTTTCTGGGGATAATTGTTACACGTTTCCTTGGGCAGTGGAAGAACTCAAAGTTACATGGTTAATCTCTTCCCTTGCCATCTTGGTTTTGTCCACTGTTGGAGACAGGTTAGTGGATCAGACAAAGCTATGGTCTGTTCTAATGTATAACTTTTGTATAGAGGTACATAGGATCCTCATACAAAGCATCTTAATATTGGGGTATAACTTTAAACCAGATGACAAGGGTTGGTCTTAACCCCTGGTCAGCACTCAAGGAGTCAGAAAAGGACCTCCTTTCACCCCAGCATGCCATAACCAAAACTGTCTACTGAGATTAAGATGTCAATAGCAGTTTTACAAGAAAGACAAGCAGAACTGTAGCCACCCAAATGCAGCAACTGTTTTCTGCTCCCTGAAGTTCTCAGGCATACACACCTCTAGATGCCTGCAAATATTTGTATGCATGTATATAAAAATGTGCAGGACTTTATCTTTTGTTTCAATGTGTCTTTTTCTGGCTTTTTCTCCTCCAGTTTAAAACAACAAACTTTTATTTCCTATCACAATACACTGATACCACCTCCAAAGAAACCTGTTGGATTGGGACCTATCACTCAAGTCCATTAAGAAATTTAAGTTTCTGGCTGTGAAGTTTAGCATGACACAGACACTAAGGAACTTAGCCTGAGACAGTTCTGCACACAGATGAAACCAAACTCTACCTGCCTACAAAACTACACAATCCAAGGGGGAGGCATCAGGAAGCTGAACAGAAACAACCCTAGTCTTCAGAGCCTTGGCTTTGAATAAGTCCTTATGTAGATGTGCACACCCTTTGCTGGATCTAGCTTTTGAAAATCCGACCAAAGGAGTGAGGAATCTGGATGGTAAAGAGGATCTTAGTGCTCAGACAGTGACCTGAAGCCTGGGAATTATGTTTATCAGAAAGCAGGGATCTGGTTTTCCTCAGCACTGCAATACAAGCCTACTGGTTTAAAATTCCATCTCTCATACAAGCACCAATAAATAAGACCAAGCTTTTGCCAAAACACACAGAGAGAGAACCACTTCCTACAGGACTGGCAAAGTCTATGAAATGCAGAGCTGTAAGTAAATCGTCTCACTCCAGTCACAGGCCTGCACCCAGCAGAATAATTCAATACAAATTCTTCAGTGATTTATTCACCACAAGCAAAACCCCTCTGCTTTGCAATAAACACAGGCTGGAGCGCTCATGTAAGCCTTGTGATGAGAAGTTCCAGCAGTGGAGGGGAAGCTCCCTACAACTGCAGATGAAAAGTGCTGTCCTAGCATCAAGCAGCTAATATTCAGTCCATTTAATGGACGTATGACATGATACAAAAGCCCATTCATAAATAAACTGGGGTCATGAGGGGTAACAAGATCACAGGCACTGGAAAGGGGAAAGAATTATAATGATGGAGAAAGCATTCCTTTCTCAACAGCTAGGACTCTGCTCCAGGGTCCCACCTGCTTCTAGCTCCCTCCATGAAACTCTCTGCTGTAAAAACTGGCACAAAGGACAACATCAAGGCTGAGCGGATGATGGCATAGCACTTCCCACTGTACCTAGTGTGTTAATGATGATGAACTGCAAGCTGAACGTACCCCATGTTGGGACTGAACTTTTGTTGCAGAATTCCTTAGAACTATAAAAAGATGTTGGACTCAAAGTGCAAAAGGGTCATAGCAAGAAGATATGCTCAGATTATTGCCTCAGGCACATTCTCAGCAGAGGTTTGGAAAGGAACTAGATGGACTACTGCCAAAGTTACTGGTAGAGCTGATGGGCATTTTTCTACTTAATGCTCTGTTTGTTCGATTACTGCACTTTCCCAGACTTAAAGCTGTTTTTTTCCTAAGCACAACACTCTAAACACACTGATCACTAATACCCAAAAAGAAAGAAAGTTCACTCCTCCCTCAAAGGGAAATGGAACCCCGAAAACTGAAGAGCACCCCACTCACACACAGTGAAGAAAATGGGCTATAAAGAAACGAATTAATGGGTAAGCCTGAAACATGCTTGGTTTCCACTGAAAAGGCATTTCTGTTAAATAAGGAATCAAACTGTCAGGTAGAGAAAAGCTCTTGATTGTAACAGTGTACAGACCCCGTGCTGTAAGTGATGTCTTACTCAGAAGGTAGAAAATAACCACCTGACCTAGCAGTTGCTTCAGCAGAGAGAAAAGATCATAACATAACTATTCTACAGGCATTAGGAACTGTATATAACCCTGCACATCTACCATGGTGGAGTTTTCGTTTCCCTTTGCAGCCTTACGCAAGCTGGTGATAGTCATACGAACCTTGAAGAGGGAGGGTGTGAGGAAGCTCACTGATCTCAGTCTGCTGGCTATATGCGGGAGGCAGGCCTCACTGTTACCTGCTTTGAAACCTGGCTTTCAGAAAAGATATAGGTATTTGTTGCAAATCTGGGATCTGTAAGACTGACCTGCTGGGTCAGCCAGCCCACTACGGAGTGGGGCACTATATACATATCTGTCACAAAATATTAGTCTGGACTGATCAGGCTTAGCTCTGAGGCAAGCATTAGAGAGAGTTGTTCAGTTCCTGTGAGATAACTGCATATTACGAGGTTGCTTTCTGCCAAAGTAGTTACATTGGATAAAAAATAAAGATCGGACATTTGGTTAGGTTAATTCACAATAATAACAGAAGAATGTCAGGGAAGCAGAGGAATTAAAACATACAGGAGAATCTTCACTTTGAGGATCAATAACCCCAAAGATAGCATGATCAATGGTTGAACAACGTTTGAGTGTAGCTTTGGAATTAGAGAGGGCACTGCAGACATTTAAAGTTCTTAGAGTTCTAGGCAGTATGTGGAGACAAATGTTCTCTCTCCAGAGATGAAGATGTGGCTACAAAGAACAGTGGTGAAAGGAGCAATGATTTGCTAATGTATTCAGCAGGATAGATGGCCACAGTTAGGGGATGGCTGTACCAGAAATTGATCTTAACCACACTTTTGCCAAGGAACAAACACTTATCTCTAAAGACAATAAAAACACTATTTCAGTAGAACTCCCCTTTTCTTATTTTATTGCTCCTTTAAAGTTTTGGGTTTTGTGGTGAAGATTGATGAAAGAAGAAAAGGAAAAAGACAAACCAGTAATAACACTTTTGGGGCCCAATTGTTTACGTTGAACACTGCACAGCACAGGCCCCAAGACACTGAAAGTGAAGGCCACAGTATCCAGAGCCGAGACAATCAAAATTCAGAATATCATAGGTCTGTCATCATTTTAAAAACTGCCAGGAAGAGAAAGCTACAGGCTGCTCTGCTTTAGGAAGACAACATTCAAATGTGGAAACTGGTGACTGTGGTCAAGAGCAGGTTCAACATGGGCGCACTGCAATGAAGGGCCAGAATTCATTACACATGAAGTTGAAACTATTTTCCATGCAAAAGAAAAACATAGTTAAAAATAGGAAGGAAGAAATATATTAGGTAGACAGTTTGAGTAACAGAAACTTTCAAGTTTTGATTTACATGCTATACACTATAAAAAATATTTTGGTTAACACACTTTTCCACCTACTCCTGCAAAAAGAGTTTTTGTATACATAGTCTTAATCTTTACAATGACCATGCCTTCCCAGTTTAAGGCTTTACTGCAAGATAAGCATATAAAGGCACTTGGAGCTTTGAGAGTAATCATGCTACAGATAATGTAGCCTGTTAGTTACTAAGAAGTTAGGTGAAGTCCTAGCAATAGGAAATAGAAATGAAAACATGAAAACTGAGATGGGTTAGAAGGAGCTGATGAGCTGGGACCTTTTAGAAGGTAACCTTTAGAAGGTTAAAATAAGCTCCACACAATTA
Organism: Himantopus leucocephalus; assembly: GCA_003993805.1. NCBI lineage: Eukaryota > Metazoa > Chordata > Aves > Charadriiformes > Recurvirostridae > Himantopus > Himantopus leucocephalus. Next base: position 91,371,603 of record RSEF01000001.1, read on the forward strand.
AAACCCAGCTAGCTCTGCTTGACTTCCCTAGGGTAAGGAAATTTTGTATTAATAACAAGATAACAAAAGGGGACCTCCCCTCTGGTGGTCCCCTATCTGGAATTTCAGTTCATACACAAATTCCCATCTGCAGGTGCTTCAAGATGTCCATTAATAAGATAACTTTCCAGTTTTCAAGGAGTTAAGTAAGCTTTTGTCTCAGAAGGATAACCACCTCTTTGTGATATCACTAACCTTAGCATACTCACTTCTTCTGTCATTTAGGGCTCCTAAGTGGTAAAGGTTTCATTCAACCAGAAATATAATTCATTATAAATTCTATTACACTTCTTATAATTGCTGTATGTTTTCTTGACCTGCTATTACTCATTAGAGGGGCACTGCTAAAAGACAGGAGACAATGGCTGTAAGCTGTACCAAGAAAAATTTCATCTGGACAACAGGAAAAAATTCTTTCTTCTGAGTGTGGTGCAGCACTAGAAAGGGTGCCCAGAGAGGCTGTGTGATCTCCATTTTTGGAGAGCGTACTCCCTATCTCTGTATCAACAGTAGTATTACCCCTTAGGAAACTAACAAATGCAGTAACTGCAAAAATTGCTAAAAACTGAGTTTGAACGAATCTTCATTTGAGAAAAGAGCATCATTAACATCGGAAAAAAATCAATGAACCACAGATATGTTTTTATAGCACTTTTTAAATTACATTACCAGGATTGAGAGGAACTACTGGTGATGTGTGTTCCTACAAGAAAGCTACATTTGAGAAACTCTCTAGTAGAAATCAATACTTAAATTAGGATGAGAAAAGAAGTATAATAAAACAGGCAAACCTCTAGAGCCCTGCAAATCCTAGAACTGCAACTTTCATTCACTATTTGTTAATATATCACTTGTGTCTTCCAAGTCTGAGGGTGACTGAAAGAGGAGCTAAACCATTTTCAGTACTTCCAGCCTAAGATACCTCTTAGCAAAAAATTTGCAATTTCCCTCTCAAAAAATGTTTATCATCCTCTTCATCTGAGTTGAAAAGAGACATATGTGAAAGGCAAAAATTGAATTCATACTGAATTCATTGAATTCAACTGAGGCACTGGGAATATTTATAATAATTCTACAGTGCCATATCTAGTCTTCCAGCATAGGTACTTCAGTTAAAGAATGACATTCAATTTGCATTCTTACTGTATAAAGGTGAAAGTTAAAAAGATTTGCACTGTTGCCAGTTGTATTAAAAATTAAACTAAATAGTCTAATTAATTTGAGGAGGTGAATATTATTTAAGAAACGTAAGTCAACAGACTTAATGTATTTGAAAACATCACTCAGAACAGGCTTTGAATATAAAGCAAAATAAATGCTGCTTCTTCTGTCCTTCAAAGCCTGAATATGTACTTGTTAAGTTATACATAGCTCCCATAACCAGAAAAAGTTGAGCATAATCTAATCAATCTGAGAAAGAAGGATCATGGTAAATTATCAAAATCCACAAAGTGTGGCTGATGTTTGCCATCCACATTGAGACTGAGCTCAAATCTCCCCTATGGTACAGAGGTGCAAAAAACCTAGTTCAGCTGCAGAAAGAAAAGGGTGGTAGTTCTTCAGGTATATATACTCTAAAGCTCTAACATTACCCAGAAAATAAAAACCACATTTATTTTAGTGGTAACAGCCAAACTTGCAGTCAAGCAAAGTATATAAGATAAAAGCAAGAAAAATAATCTCTGAGAACAGAGAATCAATTGCACATGTCTGGTCCTTTTTTCTTTCTCACAGAAGTTTAAACCACAGAATTTCTATGAAATCATATCAGTATAATGAAACATTATAACGGAGACAGCAAAATACAAATGAAGATGGAGTGTAAGCAGATGTACCTCTATTTTTAATTCAGCTGAGCTGTCAGGTCTGGTAAAACTTGAGAATTCCCCCAGCCAGTCACAGTTTAACTTAACATTTGTAATATTTACTAACAGCAAGCCAAGTGTTGTAATCTTGTTCTGATTTACCTATTCCATACAGTAGCCTGGCCTGGAATAACGGGTATTCAAAAAGTACATAAATTCTGCACACAAACTTTAAGGCAAAAAAGAGAAAATTTCAGAGCATTGCAGAACCTCAGAAAGATTTGATGGTCTCTATACCATTTGTCAATTATTTGAAACATCTCACTCCCAATAAACAGCAATTCTGTTCATGTTACAAGTTAGTGGTTGTCTTTGAAAAACTGTATGCAGTATTTCAACTTTAACTCAAACTACAATAAATACATTTTACAAAGATTACTGATTATCCATATTACTAATACAGCTTTTGCAGGTAATCACATAGGGGACGATCGTATAATAAAACCTAGTTGGACTTTGACTATTTGAAACATAAATGCTAATGAATTTCATCTTTCTTATGTTTACATATTATCCAGATACAGATTTTTGTGGGTTTTTTTCTATTGCTTGTTTGTTAATATCACAGTTCATTTATTCCCAGACAGATATCATATGTAAGAATATTTCAGGTCAGCAGCTTTCACAAACATTTCCTTTACTTTACTCAGTATTTATAGTATACAACAAAAATGGCTTTGTTTTGGTTTGGCTTTCTTGTAGAGATATTGTGGAAATTCCTTAAAAAGCATGGTGGTTCTGTTTTGTCTTATTTTAAGCCCAACTTCTTCTATGATTGTAACATCAAAATATACAAAAAACACTGGGAACACATATGGATGTGTTCAGATGAATAAAACTTGTAAAACCAGGAGTAAAAAATCAAATCAATTTCAAAACTGTCAAATACTTTCACACTGATTCATGATGTGAACACCAGCTTCTGATTATTCACCAGACTTTGTGACCATATTCTCCAATAAAAAATCATCAATGTAAATGGAAAGTCCTCTTTTTTGAAAGAATTAATGCTTTTTTAAAAAAAACCTGAAGCATTACATTCTTCCAGGAATAAACACTATACAAAACCAAAGGTATATTATTTTTTATTGTATTTTTGTTAAACTATCATCAGAGCTACAGAAAAGCAATCAGAGCATTATTTTTAATGCTTTGATCAATCCAAGATTTCATTTGTTGAAGTAACTGGAAGTAAGTTAATTAATCTGCATCAGCTAAAAAACAGGTCCATTAGTGTTTTATACAAGTCCATATTACCTTATAAGGTTGATAGGCTGAAACTTGTAAAATACTCCGTATCTTGCCCATTCTCGATACAGCAACTAAGTTTAAAAAAAAAAAAAACCACAGAAAATTAACTTGAAACAAGCACTACCATCTGTTTTTACAAACTTCTTCTAAGAGTTAAAAATATATGTACCAAAAAAAGCAATTTCCCATACTTCCGTACAAACTTCCAAGTACATTTTTCAGCCAGTTATGGAAGACTGCAACCAAGTCAGCAATGGGAGGTTGGTGTACACACCTTTCTCCATATACTTACCCCCTCCCCACCACATTTATTAGATAGTGATGTTAAATAGAAAGGCTCAAAAGGAAAAATAAAAGATGCTGTAGTCTTGTGGAAATCTTTGGAAAGATGCTAGAAATAATCCTACTTACAGAGTGAAATTCTTCTATGATTTATTTAATGCCTGAAATCACACCATATATAAATACTGACCGGTGTTTCCAGGTCCAAGGTGAGGAGAACTGAGGTAAGAGTTCAAAACTGGTCAACTGGTATGTAAAAAACATAGCAAGAGGTAACAAATGTGGCAAATCCAGCCTGCTCTCCTGCTCAGCTCCTGAGGCTACTATAGCCAGTAGAGCCCATATAAAAGCCCCTTGTGTCCCCATGGGAGAGCACATGGACACAAAAGTTCACGTTTAATGTTGGAAATGCAAATTCACCCACAGCTTACAGACAGCACAAAGGAAGGCACAGATCCTACAGAAACTTCTTAGTATGGGAGTTCCAGTGGGAACGGAGTCAGCGATAAAAGGAAACAATTTAGGACCTGTGGTATATTAACCACAATACACTCAACTGCAATAGGCAAAGGACTTGGGATAGTCTTCCTCATTCCCTCTTTCATTGCTGTGATCTATGTGGCACAACTTTGTTGGACTTTCAAACAGAAAAAAAGTAATCTTTGACAGTCTTTTACAGGAGGCTGTAAAAGAAACTGGTAATTATGGTGTGAAAGACATCACACTGTTCTGAAACAAAAGCCAGCTGCTGGGTAGAAATTACCATGCAGTTAACAATTTGCTAGAAGAGTTAATTTGATAGCAGGACTGTGTATGCATTTATTAATGATCCCAAAAGGACATTCAAAAATGAAGCTTTCCAGAATTATATGAAGACCAAAGGAAGATCAGAGGAAACATCAGCAGGATCTAATGAAGTTAGATGACTATTCACCATATTTTATCTTCAGAGGAAAATGAAAATCAGGGCAGTCCTATGCAAAAGAGCAAAATTTTCTGTGGAACCACCCAAATTGTTTGTATTCCTTTCACAGTTTTATACTGTGACAAGACTGTAGACAGTCCAAGACAACATGCTAACTGAAAACTATTTCTTGAAGTACAGAGTGCATCAAAAAATAACAAAAAAACCCCCAGAATATTACGATAAATGCAACTGAATTAACCACATCACTATTTCTAGATTATAAATCTGTATCATCCAAAAGGACAGGTGTCAAGTCTTTTACCCCTATTTTCAAAAATAAGTGGAGAGAGTCCAGAAAAAGAGTAACGTGTAAGAGGTGCAGTCCACTCTTTTAAAATAAAGTGTTGCATCATTCCTAGTAAGATGGAAGTTGTGATGAAACTGTGTTTTGAGAACAAGCTTCTGTGTGGAATATCTTCTGTCTCCAAGAGATGACCTTATACTTCAGTTCCTCCCTTGCTGTGAGCACTAACTGACAGTCCCTTGCCTGTATCATGGAAACCGTAGTTAATGTGAGGCAATGTAATTGCTGAGTTAATACCTTGGAGACTTCTATTCTTCTATAAACTTTGGCTGGGACTGGGCAGTAAGTTTTAAATCTGCTGGGGAGGAAGACACAAACTAAGAAACACATGTGCAGGAATACACAACCAGGTACATACAGAGGATATTCTGCAGAAAAGTTAAATTAAATATTTCTTTAACAGAAAACAAGGAACTCCAAAGATAGTAAAAATCAGTAATTTTAGAACAGTAAGATATAGGTTTTTCAAAATGTGTAATATGTGGAACTTAACTGCTTAGTTGCAGACTAGATTGCAAACTGTTTAGTTCGATCTGCAAAATAGATGCTCATTAAGCATGGTGCTTTATTTCCAGTAAATAATAGATTATTGCACAATGGAGTTATGTAAGTATGCAAGAGCTGGAGAAGATGTTAATAACAAGGTACATATAATTTTTTTCAATTATCAGTAGTTGCATCTGTCAGGTGGTCCATTTTGACAGCTAGCAGCACGCTACACCATCTTATGGAGTTAAGAGCACAATTAAAATAAGTGTGGAGAAATTTCAGATACTGTAACTGCAGAGTTATCTTGACATATTTTGAGGTTTTCCAGTCACTTTTTTCTACTGTTTAGAATGCCTCTCCTCCTGCAGATGTTATGTGAAAGAACTAAATAAATATCAAGTGAGCAACTGAGACCTGGATCCTGCAAACATGTGCCTGACAAAGTATTATTGTTCAGAACGTGGAAACTGGCTTGCAATCGTTTAGGTGAACAGAGCTATGCCATTGCATACTCATTAAAAACACAGCATAAAGTGTTTTCTATTCATAGATCAAGAAGTAAACCCTACACTGCTGAAGCAATTGGGAATTCAGCAATGAGATTCAAGGAGTGTAGAGTCTTGGCTTTTAGAATATTGCTCTTACACAGCACAGTTTTCAAATTGCTTGGCACTTGTGGAAAGAAATGATGAGACTAGGTTTAATTTTCTTTGGCTTCAACAGGAGCTGAAGAGGATTGCCCTGGCTGCCATATTGATATTTTCATATGAATAATTGTGGTTACCTATTCAAAATCACCCCTTGCCATTACCCCACAGCATTACCTGCTATTTTATGTATTTCTATAAATAATCATAGTAATAAATGCATTCACTTAAATATATAAAAGAAGAAAGTTAAAGCTATTAAATAATTAGAACTACTTAAAAGCTGCTTTGGACACAGCTACAGAATGGAATTTAAAGAGAAAATAGAAAGGTCTTTCTAAAGTTGCAGTCAGTTCAGGAACAGGTTGCTACAGCATTATCTCAGACTATAGGATCACACTGGTTATTCTGATTCCAAAGCACTGAAGGTGAGTTTATGGCATGAATATTTTCCATTCGTGTGTGTTGCCCACACTAAATCTCAGTCTCAGCACTGCAACTTTACAAGATTAAGCTTAATCTGGAAGCTAGAATGTGCTTCCTTTCATGATATTTATTAAATTGAAATGAATTCTAGGAAGAGTTTTTTAGTATAATTTACTGTATTTTATCAGCTTCACTTAAAAGCGGTGCTTTCTGTAAGTTTATAACAATACTTTCCAATCTGCTTCTAATATTCTAGGGATGTCGTCATATATGACAACAGTGTATTTCCCAAATAGGTAGCAAAGCACTTATGTATTTCTCAATGTCAAATATATTGATAGCAATGAAGGGTTACAAGTTGCCAGTGGGCTAGAAGCCTAAAAAAGACCAAGTCAGTGTTTACACTCATGGCAAGTTATTACCATGCTTCTGTGCAACAGCTTTCTTAAAAATATTTTTTTCTAGAGCAGAAATCACACTAAAACAGGGAAATTCCTTTACTCCAATCAACAGTCTTAGGAAACGAGTCGGTTTCATTGACTGCAGATTTGTAATTCTCATAGGATGTGACAAAAGTATTGTTTCACAGTGCATTTTCTCCAAGGAAATCCTAAATAGGGTTAATAAGGATTAACGTTTTATGTTATGAACTGGTACATAAACCTTAATTACTTGCACTGCCTAATTGGCATAAGTATCCCAGACAGGCCCAGTTCATCATTCTTTGGGCTTATACAACAATCAATTGAAATGGAAGATACAGATAAGTTAAAAAGGACAAAATAAAAAGGGGCAGAGAAAAATAAAACTGAAAAATGCCCCCCTTTCCTTTAAACCTGATCAGAGCTTTTCAGGAAATTAAACACTGAGACTATTAGATTCAGATAGAAAACAGATGATGTTATGCATAGAAATACTACAGCAGATTCAATGGCTAAGCAGCAGAGACATATGTGAATAATCAATGAAGCATTTCTGGAAAGAACCTTTTATGTTTTTAATACTTAACACTTCATAACTGAGCCTAATAGGCAGAATAAAAAGAAGGCAGCACAAAATTCAACTAGTGGGGTGAATATTTTTCCAGACAGTAGTCCTTTTAGGCCTTCTTCCCCCCTTTTCCACAGTATCCAGTCTTCCTCCATTGACTAATGTTCTTTTACCTTTCTTCTCTAAAAGTTTTGATAACCTTACAAGTCAGTAAACTAGGTAGCTGACTTTCAGAGTCCATTACTGTATCATTATTATCACTTACTCAGAGAAAATCCTGCAAGTGCAGAGTAGACAATTTCTACATGAATAAAAAGTTCAAAATAACAGACATAAACGTACAAGCTTCTTTATAGTTTGTTTTCCAACTTTGTCCCAGAGGTTATACACTAAATTAAATCGTATACAGCACATGAAGACATCTAGTGGCTGAATGTTAACACTATTTACCAAAAACTACAAGGAAGGTTATATTTTCAAATTTTTACTAAGCCGGCATTGGAGAAATCAAATTTATTTGTATGACCTATGAACTCAGCCTTCATTTTAAATGCTCAAATAATCATCTTTTGTGGCAATTACACTCTTGAGAGCTACACTGTGTTTTGCCAATTTAATGGCATATTTTATCTCTTCTTCAAGCAACAAAAGGTATATACCAACATGTAATACCACAGAGTTAAAAACATTTATGAAATTATTTGCAATTATTTGCGATTATTTCACCAAGAATATATGCAATTTAATTTCTAGTATAGCAAATATTTTAGGCATCCAAACATTCTCTTTTTCTTCATTCTTCCCTCCCCCCTTTCTCTCCCCACAATTTTCCTTCTTCATTTCCTGTCCTATTGTTTGTATATCAAGAAAAAAAAAAGAGCAAATATTAGAGAACAATATGGGAGGGATCTTAACGGTTACAGTAATTAAATGTTTTTGCTCATTTCTAATAGTAAGCATATGTATTAGAAAGAGTCTGGATTCACAGTCTTTGATTATGCATCCATTTCTCTTCTGGAGACAGTTGCTAGGTGATATATTTTCAAAAGTCGTTTGATAACTGGAAACTTTTTATTTACAATTGGAAACAAATTTTAGAAATTGCATGTAATTTAACTGAATGCACAATGAAATAAAAAATACAACTATGTTTTTTTCTAATAACCATTGTTCTATAGTACCATCTGGTTATGGAAAGAAAGTAATCATACAAGTTATTTACCAACTTTTGCTTCCTGGCAGGTTGAAAAATCTTGTCTATGCATGCAGAGGGAAAATTGAAGCATTTCAACATGTAAATATCAAATTAAATTCACTGAAATCCTTCAGAAGACGACTTTATAAAAATCTTGTGAATTTTTTTTATACACAGAAACAGAGGAAAAGAAGTAATGCAAAAAACATATGCATTTGTAAAAACATTTACTTGATTGCTACACTGGGTAATGCTTTATGATAACATTTAGGACACTAATTCACTTTTATCACATTAAAACTAATATGAAATTAATTTTTCAATGTATTTTACCTTTCTTTCATTCATGTCATCATTTTGGCCTTCATATTCACCCTAGAGAAAGAAAAATAATTTGATAACTGATGTAAAAAAAGATAAAATTCAGTAAAAGTTTGCTCAGCTATTCCTACATTGTTGATTTTATTTTTAGGTCACAACTTGAAATGTACTTGTGTAAGAGTTTTCATACTAGAATCACACAGTTAAAATATATTTTCATTTTCACAGGCAATAAACATATCTATGCACTATTGAATGATACCAACAGAGAACTAGATTTTTAATAGTATCTACGTACATCGTGAAGTGGGTATGCTGCATCATAAACATTGTTTGCTATTAATGTGCCAATACCTAAAAGAAAAAAAAATAAGATGGTTAACAGCTAGGCACAGTTAAAGAGAAAAGATTATTATAGATTTCATTTTGTGAAATTACAAAGGGGACTGAGGTGTATTACTGAAAATATTCAAAATCATGTCAAGATGAGTATATATCTGGATAGGGAAAACATGTTTTCACAGAAAGGCTCATTTCCGTATAGTGCTTTTTCATGAGTGAACTAGTATCGTACAAAGACTGCTTTGACCACTTTCTCATCCTGATAACAGAGAGGCATGTGACTGAGGAGGAAAGCCTCTGGGAAGTCCTTCTTAAAGCTTGACAGTGATCAGAACCATGGATCCTACTGACACACCCAAACAATAAAAACAAACACTTTCACAGAAATTTGTGATTGAAGAAGCTCTTTCTCTTGACAAATATTAGATCACGTCTTGTTTTCATTGAACCAAGTGCTGGGTTTTCTACCCTTCCTATCAATACATAAGGCCATCCTTCTGAATTTGAAACAATGCTTCTTTCTTTGTAGGAGTTAAATCAGTTTGTGCTTGCCAAATCCATGATTATGCTGGAGAGCTGGATGAACCAGGAAAAAAACTATTGAGTCCTAAAGGCTGCAAACAGGAAGCCTGGTTAAGACTAGATCTCCTTGCTTTCAATGTGCAGTATAAAGTAACCAGCTAGCTTGTCTTTAGGGGTGAAAAAATTTGCATAGTTAAATTACACAACTATCATTCTGAAACGTTTGGGAAAAAAACCCTGGTTGGAGATGCTAGATAGGCATTACCAATAAATTTCTTCCTTGGTACAAAGAAAAATACCCTTACCACTACATGCGTTAATAGAATTGGGAAATCTTCATGTTTGGATCATGTCAAGTCCTCTATTGAAAGCATTTCATGTTTGGAAAGTTTACCATGGTTCAGAATTATGCTAGAAGAAAATATGCCATCCTTGTATAACATTGTAGAGGTGGAATCAGATTCAGCCTTAAACAAATGCAAAAATCAAGAAGCAAATGTGTTGCAATTGTTGTTATTTTCCTCCTATGGTATTACAAAGATATATGAAAACCAAAGAATGCTATAAGTACTTCCAACATCACTGTCCTACCTCTTGTGAAAAATAAGCAATGAAATCTTAAAAAAAAAAAAAAAAAACAAACCAAAAATAAAACCAACAGAATAAAACAAGGATGCTTAAAGAAATCTTTTAAACAACTCATGATGAGTGGTTTGTGCTTTTAAGTCTTAAGACCGGTGAGAAGGGAAAACCTTATGAAGCTTAGGACTTTGGGGGGAGGATCTCAGAAGACCAAAACAATTAGTGAACTTAAGTCAAACGTGATGCCTAATCATGTAATGCGTAATCATGGGCCAGAAAGATAGGAAGGACAGGAGGGTTAAAATATTTGCTTCATGACAAATGGGATCTTGAGCTGACCTGAGCTTGAAGTGGATCAGCCTGTATTTCCACATTAGAGTTTAAAAAAAAAGCCTGAAAAATCACTTCTAGTGCTTTGATCTCTAATGATGGCTTTTATTACACTTTAAACAAGAACAAGCTATTAAAAGAGAGAAAACATTAAGAGGCAAAAAAAAATATTGGTAAAGTGCACTTTCCCTTCCTACTGTGTCCTTGTAGGACGGATTGCTTCTTTCAAGCTTTCTCTCAACCCAACAACTTACAGTCTTCAGAGTTACAATGGATTCTACACAGTCTCTCTGGTTCCCTCACGGAAGTGTCATCTCTGGGGTCTGGCTTTTTGTCAATAGGCTTAGTGTGTCTGCTGCACTTCAGGCTTCTTGTTTTATATAACTTACACTTCCTTGTCTCTAAAATCCTGCACTCTAGAGACATCTACTTGCACAAGCTACACAGCTCCCAGGGAAAGCATGGTCTCCTCAGTCACCAGGAGGGTTCCCTGGATGCCGGTTGGAGCAATCCAGCAAAATAAGGTAGTATTCCTCTTTACTGCCCCACCAGAGCCTTTAAGCAGATCAGAACATAGAACAACACAGATCAAACAGTGAACAAAACAGATACCAGCTGAACCATGGTTTAGAAATTAAGAATGCCTGACATTTTCTCAGCCATCTTTTCATTATTTTAAAACAAACAGTGTAATAATCATAAAGTTTGTTCTTTTGGTTTTTTTTTTTTTATGGGCGAAGCCAAGTATTTTTGGTTGAAAAAGAAATTATTTTGTTTGGGTTTTTCATATAATTTGAAAAAAAATATATCTATTTCAGGGAAACTTAACTTAATCTGCGTTCCACTCCAGCTGATGTACCAAAGAAATCTGTTACTGCAGCTTCACTGCACAAAGTTTCACCAAGACTGTGCAGAATCTGTTGCTACAGCACACTTATTCTTTGCAAGTACATTACCCTAGGACATTGTGATGTGCACATAAGTGGTCAAGCTTACAGAAGGACTTCCAGAAAACATGCCAGACAAGGAGCACTATCACTTCTTCGCCACCAGGGAGATATGTGTCATGGTATCACAATGGATGAAAGAAAAGAGTACACAAAAGAGAATAAGTACACTTGTATACGTTCTGAACCTCAAGAAAACAAAAGCTTCGAATATTTCAGGAATATCCTAAAAGTATCACACGGTATCTTCAAAACAGTCGTAGTTAAGTCATATATTTCTCTATGCAGTTCATGGACATAATTTTTAAAGCTGCAATAATAAAAATAACCTGGAAAGATGTATTATTCTATTGAAATGGCAAGAAAAATCTGCTCCTGGAAGTAATAATATGACATATTGTAGTTGACATCTGAATTTTCAAAAGTAGATCATATACTAATCAAATCCAATTTTGTAACAACTCATGAAATAGAAGTTATGTGCCAGATCCTGCACCTGTAGAAATGAAAAGCAAGCTCCCATCACCATGTCCTTTCCAAATCATGGACCAGAAAGTCTGATTTTATTCCTCAGAAAAAGTATTTGTTTCAATCTCCATTTTTTGTGGAAATGTGCCAGCATACTTTTGTGTTCTGCTAGAAAAATAAATATTCTGTGAGATACTTAAACAATTCCTTTCAAAACAATATTTATAATTATCTTCCCTCTTTCTTACCCATGCTGTTTCTGGCCTTCGTAGTTGTGCGCTTCAAAATTTCACGTACCTGTGGAAAAGAACAGTGATATAACACACAAATCATCTTTTAGCATTATTTTCGTCATGGAGCCAGTAATAAAACAAAAACTTTTAAATAAGAGGCTTCTGTAGAGTTTATTTGCACATACATTTAAATCATATGATTATCTGCCCTAACATTTGTAGGCTAAGCTCTGCTGTGTCAAATCCTTATAATACCACATGAAGTATAAGGACTTCAGGTAGAATGAGAATTTTACACTAAAAAAAAATATAGCTTTCATATTTGGAAGTATAACATTAAGATGCACATAAAGTGATCAGTAAGTATGCTGTATCTATGAAATCCAAGCATGTATGGACGAAGATAGCATGTTAGGGAGGAGTTGGCATTCCATATGTAATGAGAAATCTTGCCTCACCAACCTGCTAGAGACCTAGCAGGATATCAGGAACGTGATACAAGGTTTCTCACCAAAGACTGCTGTAGCTAGGAAGTTACTACAGGACTGTAGAGAAGGTCCTTTTATGAAATAAAATCTAGTTAAAGATTAGGAAGCAGGGCTTAATAGCAACTCTGAACAATGGAGAGGAGTCAGTATTTCCCTACATAGCATCTCCTACTCCTGGACCACTGGGCAGCTCCAGAAGGGTATTTCTTACATGCTTATGACTACTTAGTGTTTTGCAGTAACAGGGTAATGCATAAACTGATGAAGTTAGGACAGTAGTCACCAACATTCACTATTAAAAAAAATCCCATTCAGCATAAGAAGTGAACGATATGTCTCTTATGTTTACTTACTATTCGGCTGCGGGTAGCATTGTCAAAAAAGGTGTCTTTGTCTTTAATGTTATACCTAAATTGTTGAGATAAAAAAAAAATCAGTTGTGTTTTCAGATGTGATAGTAACAAGTAAGATAACATACAAGATTCTGATTTAGAATTCACATAGAAACTATAGCAAGTAAGAAAAATGGATGTTTAAAGGAAATACAGATTAAATAGTACAGCATAATAGACTGTTTTATAAGACCTAGTCATTCAGAGTTCTACCTGGATTGCAATAATAGTGGACATAAAAATGCAAAAATATTAGCTAACATAAAATGCCGTGCAGGTAAGGAGAGTTTGTCTATTGTTTACACAAGATGGCCTTTTAATATTTTCTTTATAGCATACACTCAACACTATAATATTCTGAGGTTATGTTATTAGGTTTCAACTACCCTAATGCAGATGTTCATTACTCTTTTTGAGGTGACTAACCAGTCAGCATTTCACTGGCTTTCAAATAATCATTCCACAAGAATCATGCATTCCCTTAAATCTTAAAATCATCATATGTGAAATGAGCCTTCCTAGTTTATTCCTCTCAATCAATTTGACTTGTATTCAGTATTAATTAAAATTGCCAGAGAGGAAAATAAATGATATGGTGGGTCATTATAATTATAATATAATACAGACATAAATACAAGGAGAGACCCATGAGGAAAAAAGGAGTGTTTAATGTCAAATTGAGCCCAGAAGTATTATTCTGAGTAAAAGGGCAGGTGTCAAGAATTCCTTATCTGTATATTATTAGCCATGTTTTAATTAGTATAATAAATCTATCAAGAGGAAAAATATTGTTGGATTTCTACTACCTCTTTCTTTTTTCAAAACAGGCAGTAATATCCTTAACCAAATAATCAGGAATTTGGTGCTAGGATTTTTACAGTTCAAGCTAAAAACATAGATGTTTTATTTGCTACACTGCTTCCAGTGTCTTAACCAGCAGAAGGAAGTGGAACACTGGCAGAAAGTCTCTGAACTCAGATTTCTGTTAATCCACTGAAACTGAACTCAGTGCCAATCCCTGTTCATTTACTTGGCCTTCAATATAGTTTTATGCAGGCATATGCTTTTATAACTTGGAAATATTGCACAGGAATAATCTGACAGCTTGGATATTTCCTCAGGATTTCCAGAAATACTCAATTAATTTCTGAATTTTGATTGAAATACTGGTAGAAAAAATGACAACACTAAAATGATAAGTTATAGCTTTCTTCACTGCTCATCACCATTTAAAGTACTCACAAATACATTTTCTCTCTGGAAAATGGGTAAGACAGGCTTTTCATGTTGTTATTTTCTTGTTGTGGCACCTGTGGTTGCAGAGGTTCAGTCAATTTGCACCATATTTCATTTAATGTTTTGAGTATTCCCCCTTCTTCTGTGATTTCATACATCTGAGAAAATAAAATATTGTACATTAGCATGTCACTTCCAAAAAAACACTAACATTAAAAAAAAAAAGATAGAATTTGCTATACACATATGTTTAAATATGTAATTAAAATAAGCGCCTTCTCTGAAGATATATTGCCATATAACAGCAAGCACCTGAATTCATAAGGGTTTCAATTCCAAAAAGAAGTTCTTGCCCTTCACAAGCTACTTTCAGAAGAAAACTCAGTGCAGAATTTTAATACAAGAAACATCCTTACTAACTAAACTAGGAGGTCCACGGAGATGACAGAAAAGCAGAGTAATTATTTTGACTTTGTAACTGGGAATAAAGGTAGCAAACAAAGCAGGAAGGGCCTTTATCGGCTGCTAATTATACTGCCCCAGCAGAATAAATTATTCCTGGGTAATAATTGCTAGTATGGTCTGATAGCACATGTACACATGCCATTAGAAGCAAGGATGCCCGGCTCATGGCTATGTGGCAGCTTAAGTGCAAGGACCTAGATTTTGCTGATTCAGACTGATGTGAAGTGCTAGGGAGCTTCCCAGAGATATGAAGGTATATTGTCCTGAAACACAGACAACCTTACCAAACATGAAGTTATGTCCTCCTCATAGGACGGTTCTTCCAACCTTTTCACCAGCTTTGCTGCCCTCCTCTGGATGCATTCAAGTACCTGAACACCCTTCTTAAATTGTGGGGTGCAGAACTGCATATAGTGCTCAAGGTGAAGCTTCACAATGCTGTATACAGTGGGATAATCACCTCTTTTGATCAGCTAGTTATGCTGTGTTTGATGCATCCCAGGATGCAGTTTGTCCTCTTGGCTGCCAGGGCACACTGCTGACTCATATTGAGCCTGCTGTCAACCAGCACCCCCAGGTCCCTTCCTGCAGGACTGCTCTCCAGCCACTTCTCTCCCAATTTATACTTGTGCCCAGTGTTACTCTGTCCCATGTGCAGAATCTGGCATTTTTTTCTTGTTGAATTTCACAGTTTGTTATTCCCCAGTGTTCCAATCTATCTAGATACCTCTGCAATGCGTCTTGTCCCATAAGAGTCAACAGCACCTCCCAGTCTACTATCATCAGCAAACTTTCTAATGGTACATTCAACTCCTGCATACAGATCATTGATAAATATTTTGAACAGAGCTGGCCATAGAATTGAGCCCTGAGGAACACTGTTGGTGACTGGTTGGCAACCAGATCTAGCCCCATTCACCACAACCCTTTGAGCCCTGCCGTTCAACCAGTTCTTCACCCAGCACACCATGTACCTGCCTATCTCACAGTTAGACAACTTGTCCAGAAGGATATTCTGAGGGACAGTATCAAAAACTTTACAAAAATCCAGAAAAAATTACATCTACCACTTTCCCACTATCCACTAGGAAAGTAACCTTATTGTAGAAGGATATAAAATTAGTTAGACAGGACTTTCCCTTCATGAAACCCTGTTGACTGTGCCTGATGATTGCATTGTCCTTTAAATGCCTTTCAGTAGCACCTGGTATGATCTTCTCCATAATTTTTCCAGGTACTGAGGTCAGACTAACAGGTCTGTAGTTTCCTGGGTCTTCCCTCACAGCCTTCTTGTAAATTGTAATAATGCTGGCTAGCTTCCAGTCAGCAAGGACCTCCCCAAATTCCCAAGACCTTTCATAGATGATTGAAAGGGGTCCTGCTGTAACATCCGCTAGCTCCTTCAGTACTCTGGGATGAATCCCATGAGGCCCCATGAATTTATGATCATTCAGCTGATACAGATAGCCCCTTACAAATTCAGTGTCCACAAATGGAAGGTCACCCTTCCCACAGTTGTGGTCTTCCAACTCAGAGGACCAGGCAGCCCAAGGTCTATCATTAATGTTAAAGACCGAAGCAAAAAAAGCATTGAAGGCCTCCACTTTTTCTTCATCCCTATTTGTCAGCTGACCATCTTCAACAAGTATTGGCCCAATATTTTGCTTAGACCTCCTCTTGCTATTAACATACTTTAAAAAGCCTTTTTGTTGTTCGACAGAACAACACTGGCCAGTTTCAACTCTAGCTGAGCGTTGGCCTTTCATGTTTTCTCCCTGAAAATGCAAACCACAGGTCTGTAATCTTCCTGCAAAGTCTGACCTTGCTTCTAGACATGGTACAATTTCTTTTTCTTCTTGAGTTCCATGAGGAGTTCCCTGTTCAGCCAAGCTGGTCTTCTGCCCAGGTTGCTTGACTTATGACACACTGGAATTTCCTGCCTCTGTGGTTCTTAAAAACTGACCAGCACTCATGGACCCCTAAGCCTTCAAAAGCAGATTCCCGGGGGACACTGCTAAGTAGGTCCCTGAGTAGCTTACAGTTTGCTGTCTTGAAACCTAGAGTAACAACTCTGCTGACCTTTTTTCTTATTACATGGAAAATTTTGTACTCAACCATTTTGTGATCACTGTGGCTAAGACAGCCACCTACCATCACATCTCCCATGAGTCTTTCTCTATTCACAAATAGCAAAAGTTCCCATGAGGGAAGAAGGAGAAATGAGCAGGCACTGAAAATGCACAAAAGGAACAAATCTGGGAAGGGATCAAAAAGAGCAGTTGAATATGTAAGTTTCATTTCCAGAAAGGGTCTACACATCCATCAATATGTGAGAAAGGATAGAGGTACTGTAGTTTTCCAAAACCTACTACTTTTCAANCTTTTTTTTTTTTTTTTTTTTTTTTTGTTCTGGGATGCAAACACGATATAGTAAGAGTATACATACAAGATTGGCCTGGCCAAGACCCTGAGAGTGACACATGGTGACACCACAAGATGTGAACAACACTGAAGCTTTTGCTGGGTAAAAACAATCAATATG
>RSEF01000001.1:91389025-91434490 GCA_003993805.1 Himantopus leucocephalus
GGCTGAGAGACCTGGGTCTGTTTAGCCTGGAGAAGACTGAGAGAGGATCTTATCAATTCTTATAAATATCTAAAGGGAGGGTGTCAATAGGATGGGGCCAGACTCTTTCCAGTGGTGCCTGGCAACAGGACAAGGGGCAACGGGCACAAGCTGGAACACAGGAAATTCCATCTCAACATGAGAAAAAACTTTTTTACTTGGAGGGTGACAGGGCACTGGAAGAGGCTGCCCAGAGAGGTTGTGGAATCTCCTTCTCTGGAGATATTCAAAACCCACCTGGACGCATTACTGTCCGACCTGCTCTAGGTGAACCTGCTTCGGTAGGGGGCTGGACTAGATGATCTCCAAAGGTCCCTTCCAACCCCTACCATTCTGTAATTCTGTGATACTCCCTGACTGGAAGGAAAAAAAAGACCAAAAACCTAAAAGTCCACAGTGTGTCACTAAAGCCTGAAGTGGGGAATGCAAATGTAATGTCTCTGAAGATAATGCTAAATGCTTTGGGATATGTTCTTTAAGTAGAAGCAACTGTTTCTGTTACTGTGTTGTGGATTTGCTTTTTTTTTTTTTTTTTTTTTTTTTNTATTTTAATAGTGTGGATTACATTACCTGGTGCAATGAAGGCAAAAATACAATCTGCAATATCTTATCTATAAACAACCCCAAGAATAATCAAAAAAGGCTCCATTGTGCTAGTAAGTTTTATTGTTTGCTATGTTGATACAATTAGTTAGTCAGGGTTCTACTGGATAAAACGGTCTACAGAGAGAATATGAGGCTTGCACTGTAAAGTTCCTTCATCATAAAACTTGAGATTACACAACTGGGCTTCTTGGAATTATTCAGTCTGTACACTTCCGAGAATAGCATTCACACTGAGAGGCAGAAGGGATGTAGTGCTGCACCACTGTCCCATTGGCACATCGCAGGGGGATCGTGACTATGGTTGTTTGAGTGGCTGTACAGCAGCTGCACAGGTCTTCCCATTTCCCTGTCTGAACAGAGTATCTGGTATTGCTTCTGCACTTGCCCTAAATGGGAAAAAGAAATACCAAGTTGAAAAATGCCAGACCTCAGTGCAATCAGAATCCAGGTTCTTCCCTTCAAAACATCCATGGACAGCCTCGCCTGGAGTTCAATGCTCTGCTTTAAAACACAAACTCAGAAACAGCTATCTGATTCCAGAGTGTGGGGTGCTGGTCAAAGAGTAATGTCTTATGAGCATAAGCATAACAAAGGAGAGGTGAAGAAACTGATCACACAAAAAAAAAAGCCTATAATTTAAAATATCATAGGTGATGTCCAGGGCTATTGTGTTGGCTTTTAAGCACCTATGGTTATTGTCTCAGCTGTATGAGATTGTGCATTCAGAAAGTGCTTTAGCCCAAATGTTTCAAGCCAGACATCTATTGTTGTCCTGCTGGCTGATACTTTTCCTCGTTTTACTTGTCTGGGCATTTTACTAATTTAGACTGAGCCATCAATGCCTGCTTTCATAACATAAAAACAAATGGCCCCACAAACTCTGTCAGAGTCCATTTCTTTTTGTGGCTCTGCGCTTTTATTTCTGAGATTAATACACACAAAAAAAAGTGGCGTTATCAGGGAGGACTTTAGAAAAAACTGCTAGAGTAGGAGTATTTGGTTTACTCAATATATGACTAGATTCACAATATAAAATCTGTACTTTTGCAGGGGAAGCTTCAATACATGTAACTTTATGGCTAAGGACCTGATTATCGTTGACTTTGTGGCTAGGACAAGAGGTAAAGAATTTTTATTTTTTTTATTGAAAGGTAAGTGGTTTTGTTCTTGTTCTTAAAGCTTCCACTCTTATTAAGACTTGTGTAGCAAATGAAGGTCCTTTGCCAGGTAGCTATCTGAAAAGCCTGGGTGTCTATGCCCTAAATAGTTCTCTCTGTTGTCAGTCTTTTCGCAGTAGTCATGAGAAAGACAGACACTCATTTTGCCTACTGCCTTAACTAAAGAGCGTACTCAAAGGGCTGGGTGCAAGCCATCTTCTTGACTGCCACCCTTGTATGCCATAGTTTGGATTTTATACAAGGGTTGTATACAATCCTTGTATGAAGCTTGGTTATCTCAGATTGAGTAGCTATCCTGCTACAACCCAGTCTGGGAAGAGAATGTTATCTTTGGTTCCCAGTCTGAGAGAGACGGGAAGCCACACTCCTGTTTCAAATGGAAGTTGCCCTCTAAGCTGTAAGCAGTGATGGGCAGAAAATTAAACTTCTAATCTGATTATGGAAGAAATGCACAAAACATGCAGAACACAACAGCCTAGTGCTCAGGCTAATAGAGGAGTCAGAGAGCTTATAGAGCCCAGAAGTCAAATCATAGCACTTGAGTTTATACGTCTTCTAAAGTATCATGCATCTAAATACCTATTCACACTCTCATAAATCAACTTCAGAGCCTGAAGAATGATATGTGTGTTTAACTGTAGACTCAGACCTGAAAATCACCTTCATCACTATTACTAAGATGAAAATTCTTTATTTTATGTAGAAATTCCTAACAAAGCCACTTTGGAGTCATTAATTTCTGATGGAAGCAAAGGAGAGCAGCACAAACAAAGCCTTTGTGCCTAACATATGTGCCTCTTTTCATGCTGGCTTGAAAAGGGAAAAATCAGCACCACCAAATTACTTTAGGAAATAAATGCCAATGAGGTTTACACTGTTTGAGTTAATCAAAGAGAAGGACATAAAGTGATGCTCCATTTACTGAAGTGAAGCCATAGTGGGGGTAAAGGTTTCCCTTGTGGAAGAGAGAAAGGAGATAAGGGCAGGGCTTAGGGTGGGGGCTTTTGTTATTTACCTCACAATGAGAAATAGGCACATCCTTTTCAGTCACACATCCGTTGATATCCCTATACTGCAGTCTGGTACTTACTGGTCGACATTCAACTTCCACACCTACCAAGTTTAAAAAAGAAAAAAAAGTGTTTGACAGTGCTGACACTTGCTTTTTTTAATTCCTTTCCCCTTATTACTGAAGTTGTTGTTAGTGAGATGCCATTACTGATGCCCTAACATTCCACTGGAGAGCAGGGTTTCCCTCGTTTCTTTTCAGTTCACTGCTTTGTTTTAAAGTCACCTTGCCATCTAATGTCTGCCTTTTACCTGTTGGTTTCTGGTTTAGATAACTCTCCTTTTAAAGATAGTTCAGTGGTAAATTGGGCAAGCAGGTGCACAGGAAAAAGATGGCACACATGGGAACCCCAGTAACTTAATTAGAGAAACAGAGTACCCTGACCTGGCTATTCCTGTGGCTGTCAGAGGAGAGAGATCCCATTATCTTGGAGTGCTGGCCTTCAAGATGAGTCAGTGGGAACAGCTCTCCAGATCATCTTACAGACTGAGGTGGGTCACTGCCTTCAGGAACTCCTTATGCGATACTAGGGAAGAGCATTTTGGGATTCTACAAGACTTACTTATGGGATTTTTAGGGGAGGAACCAAAGGTGGGGAAGGGAGGGATTAAGGTGGTTTGGTGAAGAACAAGCATGGGAAAATGGATGGATAAAGGCATAAAGGGGGCTGGTTGCATGTTAAACATCTGCTACTCCATACTTTTGTCTGACCTTGCCCTATGTTTGATCACTGCAGTCTGTCTTGTCTTCTTATTAAACTCCATTTCTAACTACTTGTCCTGGGTGATGGACTCTCTATTCTGTGTGGATGTGTGTGTATGGAGGCATAAGTGCCAGCAACTGGAACTGGACCACAGGTTATAGGGCCCATGAGTCTAGGTTAGCAGGGATGCAGGACCTGTTACTGGACAGAGTGAGTGCTAAGACCACTAAGGACCTTCATCGTGCTCCGCCAGAGGGGAGATCAGGATGAGAATGTAGGGGCTGTTTGTGTCTGCCAGAGTATTGAGTGTTTCTCTGTGTCTGTGTGTGTGCCTGTTGGGATAGCCTCACTTTTGCCTGGACCTGCAGACACAGAGCTGTGGCAGCCTTGCCTCTGTCAGGCTCCTAGGTTTGACAACTCCTAACAGTCCTTGCACGTGTAGTGGACTTTGCAGAAAACTAATGTGGCAAAAAGAAAAACTAGGAAAACAATAAAATTAGAGAACTAATTCTGCAAAAAAATCTAACTTTGGGTCAATGGGAACTTTTCCACTGTCTTCAGTAAGTCATGAAATACTCTGATACTTGTTTTCCAATACTTTCTCTGTTAGGTAAATTCTCCCTGGTTTTTTCCATCTAATGAGAAACCCACACAAGAGGCAGTAGGTCGGATTTGTTATGTGTGGAGGGTGCAAGCTCAGGGAATCTGCTGATGCCTCTTTGTGAAGTAAGGTTGGTTTGCTGGGATCTGTTAACAGCAGTAGTCGATGGTGACTCTGCTCCTCCACTTTCGAAGGGAACCTCACCATTGCCATGCTCAAATACAGACTAATCTATAATATTTTGTTCTGAACACTCTGTGTGCTTTGGTCCACACCTAAAGGATGGAGCTAACGTGAAGCAGCTAATGCTTTTTTTAAGTGGATATTTTATGCACTGCAAACAGGAGTTCTTTGTAGTGTTAATATAGTGCTATGCCTGTGTGTAAAGACAGGTTCCTACTTTTACTCATTTCTAGCTACCCAATGGAATTTCTGTATTTACCAGAATACTGGATTATTTTTTACGTGCTACACAACAGCATTTCAGAGAGCTGAAGGAATTCAGCTGACCAACTGCACAACTAAGTAGATACACAAATTGAAGAGAAATGTATCCATCTTCCTAGCAGCAAAGATAGCTTTCAACACCTTTTCCATGGGAATGTTAGTACCAAATTGGCTCTGTGCCTTGCAAAGGCTTGAAAATGCTTTGAAAAGCATTTCTGGCTCCGGGGCTGAAAGTGCCCCTTCTATTTTAATGATTTCATCACTTCATTTGATAAAACTTGTTCACCTGGAAGAAATACACAATTTTGTCCACACAGCTGAAAAGCCCAAACAAAATAATTGTCATCAGACTCAACACAGCTTCATCACCTTTTTGATCCTGGCTTATCAACTTGTTCTTGAGTTACTTAACTACTCTCATTTACTTTTTTTTGTAGACTGTGCTTCCTTTGCAAAGGCAAGAGACATATGCAATTGAGATCAACAGGGAAAAGAGGTAAGAAGCAGAGATGCAACTTCTTTGCTAAGTGGGAAAATAAGGAATATCCTTTGCAAACAATCGAGTCCTTTGCTAATACCACAAAAATCTAATGAGAAAATAAGCCTTTTCACTTCTGTGCTCCTACGTACTTAAAACCTGGAACAATGCCCACAGAGACACAAACAAACTCCAATTGCCAAGGCATAACATATAAAGGGAAACCTGGCTTCTTAAACAACCCTTGTTCAAAGCCACGTAAGACTCTACTGAACAAAAAGCATCACCCTGAACTGTGTTTTGAACTTGAGAGAACAAGTTCTTTGCTCAGTTCTTTATGGTACTGAGGTGCCTGAAAGACAAACTGTCTCAAGATCTGGGAAGGCAATGTAACCTATATCTAAATCTATGTGTCCATGAGAAATTGATTATTATCTTATCTGACTTTTAAGAATAATTAAATTACTCTGGTTTTACAGTATCTTTGTGAAGCCTTGGTGCTCCCTGTGGAGTATGTAATAGACTGCATGTCACTACTGAGTGCCCTGATGGAAAGATATAAATACCGTGGAGAGACAGAGTTTGGTGTCTAGAAGTATCTGTTTGATTCAAAGCTATGTGTTAATCACCATCCTTCAATTGATAACCCATGGTTAGTTGGCTGGATGCAGCACGTTGGCTTTTTCCTTGTTAAGGGCCCTGAATAGAGAAGCAACCAGGAATAGGACTGCGCTCTAATACAGGACTTGCTGGTTTTGCACTATATCCAAGCAAACTTCAATGGGAAGAAGGATTTGAAGGCCCATACAGTGGTTTTAGGCAGGCAATACTTCACTTAGATCTATTGGCTTTTGCTGCTGCAAGGAGGTATAATTTTTAAATCACTATAACTTTAAAATAGGTATATGTATTGAGCTGTGCTCATTTGGAACTGGATTTCTCCTCTCCTCAAATGAAGTGATAGGTATTCTCAATTAGTAGAGCCTGCCCGCCACCCTGTCTTTTAAATCTTAACATCTGGTTTTGTTAATAAATAATTTTCAGTATTCCTTACTTGAAGCCTGGTAGATAAATGCTCTCTTAACTAAATTACCCATTTGAGACATTTGATGACAGTCCATCTCAATAGCTTTGACTTCTTTTACTCAAGCTGGAATTCAGTGCTTATACAGACAGGCAATGGCTGCAAACGCTCTAGGAGTTAACATCCTTCATCAGGGGTATTATTACAGCAGTTACTGTGCCAGTGTAGTGATGGGCTGCTATGCTGGCCATCTTTTATTTATTAGCACATGCACAGAAGAAAATAAAAATAAAGAGATAACAGAACACAGGCAAGATGTTGACATTCTGACCTTAGAAGAGAATATCAACCTTTTGTTACTCTTTTTTTTTATTTTAAATGTGTGCAGTATTATTTATTTTTTACTTACAAAGGAGAAAACTGTGAGGTTGTCTGTTCACAAAAGCATCAGAAATTCATTTTAGAAACGAGAACCCAACCCTGCAATCCTTCGTCATGTAAGCAAACCCTTCCTACGCTCACAGCCTGACTGACACTTGGATTATCTACACAACAACTCATGAAATTAAGACTTGCAGGGCTGACTCCTAAACTGCAGAATTTAAGATGCAGTTAGGCCGTTCAATAGGAATGCACTTCTAACAAGCATTTGCCCTACCATTTTTTGGTTATTACATCATCAAAACCAAATCAAAATTACATTACTGCCACCAGCGTTTTTTGCTAAATTCATTTTAAGTTGATTGATTATTCATGAAGTGGTTGCCTCACATATTCAGTATCAGGTTATGTGACTTGTCAACCTGTGTGTGCAATACTGTTCTTGTTATCTTTAGATGAACAATAAAATAAACATTCATAATTAACATCTGCATAAAATGTGGAGAGTATCTATTTCTTTCTAAGCACTTATGAATACTGTCAAAACACATGTCCTAGTGGAAAAAACATGCAGCAGTATCCCAAACAGAGTGTGGACTTGTTCAATGGTTTATTTTAACCACATTGCTTAGCTCTGTTTCATTAAACTGCATCTTACTCAAAATATAGCTTCTTACTCTGTAGCTTATACTCTCTGCAATTTCCATACAAGAATTTTGGTTTATTTACTTACATGTGTCACAGCAGGTATTGCCAATTTTTGCAATTCTGCCCTAAAAAAATAAAAAAAGAAAACTTCTATTTTGGCTCAAGTAATACACATTTGTTCTGCTAGAAAAATACAAAAGGATGTTTAAAACACAGTATTAGGCAAGAAAATTGTATTTCTATATTGTACAAAAATATAAATCTACATTAGTAATCATCCCTTTATCCATTTTAATGTTTTGAACTTGTGACCGTATTTGTTAATAGATGATGAGAAATAATGGACTATATTAGCAAGTTCAACACCTGAAAATATTGCTTTCACCTTATATTAGGAGCTTTCTAAAGTAAAGACATTAAATGCAAATAAATTTCTGGGAACCACAGGGATAAAACCAATAGCAATCAAGTCTTATGTCTATTTAAGAAAGGATGTTAAACAGTGCTTCCTGATTTTATAGATGAAAGCACGCCTATTCCACAACATCTGAAAACATACAGGCAAATCATCATAAAATATCACATCTGTCAAATATGTTTTAACAGCCAAAAATTTTAACTTTCTTGTTTCATTACTACCATGTAGAAAATAACTCTCAGAAATACATGTATGGTGGAAAATTACTGAAAACCCATAGTGAAAGGAAAAATGAAGAAATATTTATACTGCAGGGTGATGCCATTGTTGCACTAAACACCTGAACTTACATGCAAAAGTTTGGAGGCTTTTTTAATTAAAAAACCTAAACTTTCCATCTGTAATTAGATGAAAACCGCCTATTTTATAGCTGAAAAAGTTCTTTTTTTGTTTGGGAGAATAAATGCAGTTTGGGAAGTTCTGGTTAAAAAGTAAGCTACTCTTCATTGATTTTCAACAAAGACCTTTAGAATATAATAAACTCAAGCCTGTAACAAAATCCAGCATTTTTGTAAATCTTTGAATAACAAAAGTGTGTGTGCTGTAGTGATTTCACAAAGTGAGAAATGCACTGTAGAAGCTTTATTCTTCCTGCATTATACATATCAAATCCTCCATTTGCTTGATGTGTATGTAGAGAAAGGTTTGGGCACAAGCTTTGTTAAAGGTTTCCTGCTTCCTGTTGTGCCCAAGAAAATGGGGACAGGTGGATATAAACACCTGTGTGATGCTAGATGAGCAAAAGCAGGACCCATGAGATACACCCCAACTTGCATTCTGTTCCTCAGTGTATGGCTAACCTCAAATCACAGGAAAGATGGGTGGACATGCTGAGCAGATTTTTATTATATCATTATACCAAACAACTGCAAATGTGGAAGTTTGAGTTATTCCTACAGCATTGTGAAATTTCCTTTCCCTAACTTCATACGAGGGTAGAGAAAAAACGTCTTAGCGTTTCATATGCATATTCATATAAACAAAGGGGCTGATCTGACTGTTTTCTCAGCTTGCTTAATTATCCACACAGTTTTGCTTTGGATACCAAACTGAAAATGTTGTTAGAACATTTTCTTGTGTTTGCTGCTTCATATGGAACAGAATTACTGCAAGCTCAGCATCTCCCCTGCATCATAGTCCTACATAAAACAAACATATATTTTAAAATAAAGAAAACTTACATTTTTCTGAATTTCAAATAAAATTCAAATTCAGTTTAGCCAAGGTGCTGGGAGAAGGTTGGGGTTTTCCACCCTTATACACATAAGGTACCTATATACAGAACCATAAACGTGGCAGAGTCTATGTTTAACCTGGAAACAGGATGCATTTCACTACTTACTCCTTCAGCCAAACATCTTCTGGAATCAAACGGAGGACAGCCAGTGATTCTCCTTTCCCAGATAAATTCCCCTTTCTCATTTACTTTACAGGAGTGACTATCACAGCCATCCTGAAGTGATTCATTTGGCTGTAAAGATTTAAAGGTCATTAACTTTACACAGAAACAACATGGGACAGGAAGTTTTCAGGATACTATACAACCTATTCCTTTACTGATATTTCAATTAATGTACCATGGTGGTGAAGTTTATAAAACATGGAAATCTTTAGTAAACAGAATTATTTATCAACAAACTCATCGTCTTATATTTACTTCCATAGCCATATTGATTACACCTCAGTCAAGACTGCCAAAACCTGACCTTTTTCAGCCTTAACAGAGAATAAATTTCCATTAACTCAAAAGAGAAATTTGTCTAAGTGAGAAACTTAGGAGTTTGGTTATGAATTGTCTCTTAAAGACACATATGTATATGAATAATTATCTTCTGGCTGAATTGGGAGCTTCTTTAAAAAAATACATAAAACTACCCCCACACAGAACCATAAAATAATTTAGGTTGGAAAAAACCTTTAAGATCATCGAGTCCAACTGTAAACCTAACACTGCCAAGTCCACCACTAAACCACATCCTTAAGCGCCACATCTACAGGTCTTTTAAATACCTCCAGGGATGGTGACTTGACCACTTCCCTGGGCAGCCTGTTCCAGTGCTTGACAACCTTCTTGGTGAAGAAATTTTTCCTAATATCCAATATGAACCTCCCCTGGCACAACTTGAGGCCATTTCCTCTTGTCCTATCACTTCTTACCTGGGAGAAGAGACCTTTTCTCCAGGTGAAACAACCCTAGTTCCCTCAGCCATTCATTATAAGACTTGTGCTCTAGACCCTTCACCAGCTTTGTTGCTCTTCCCATACTCTCCCCATCTAAAACTTAGTTCAGGAACAGAATAAAATAAAATGTTATATGCTGTTTCTTACGACAAGCTAATGGGTTTTAACCAGAAAAATATACACTCCTGTTTAAGAAACTATCATCCTGGAGAAATTTTTTAAAATTCACATTTTCAACTTAAATTATCCATTTCTCATTTAAAATGAGGTTTTTAATTTCCTCTAAGTAGTTTTTGATCTCATATTCCAGTTAAAGTTCCTTGACAATATTCATGCTTGCAGGTATATCTAGAATGTGCCTCTAGAACTTTGCACTGTGGTATGAACTCTCCTTTTTTTCATTTACAAACATCAAAAAAAAAAAAAAGAATTTTTTTGAGAAACCATTCTGAGATACAAAAGAAAAGGCACTAGCAATACCATACTGCCTAATCAAAAAGGAAGGAAAAAAATGCACTTTCCAAGGGTTCACCAGAAGTCTGTGCTACATTTACATTTACTCATAAATAAAAGCAAGAGTGCTTAAAACTTACCTGAAGGTATTTAAGCCTTCCATCTCTCAGCTTGATGCCACATGAAGTTGGCACACATTTTCCACAGCAAGAGCCAGGGATATCCTGCCTTCTGTAATTCTAGAAGGTAAAGGACATTTTTTTCTGTGTTTATTTTGTTTTAAGCTTACTTATTTGTAGAGGGTTTTTTTTTAAAAAAAAAAAAAAAAATCAATGGACAAAGCGATAGCCAGCCAAATGCTTTTTTAAACAGTAGGACTAGACTAGCTTAATCTAATTAGTTGCATACTTTTGTTTTTTGTTTTATAAAGGCTGGCATTAATCCTTGTACTGATTTAATATACAATAGGGAGATAAGTTTATTTCCAAGTACAAAGTCTCCTGTGTCCACTAAATTCAATATTCTCTGACTATAACAGTTGCAAGGTCAGATCCACTAAACAACACATGACAGTAGGAGAGGGTAAGAAACTTATTAAAATTTTTTGAGTGACATACAGTTCGCATTCGTGGTGTGCAGGAACTTCTCTGTAAAGCTAATGAATACTACACAGTGCAACTTGGAAAAGTAGTTTGAAGTGTTTAAACTAGGAGAAAAGGGCAAGATAACCAGTAAGCAGTGGGCAGGGAAAGGGGAGAATAAGGCTAAAGTAGAATATTTGGACTATGGACAGAAAAAGAAATTGGCCTGATAAAACAAGAAAGTAAAAGAGCATCAGAGAGAGTATTCTATAATAAAATGAAAAAGGAGAGAAAAAAAGAAAAGAGAAATAATGGAGCCCCACAAATGACACAAGAGGGAAAAAAAACAGTCGCAGGTAAAGGAGCATGGGAGAGTGAGCAGCACTAGATGGAGAGAAAGAAAGGTATATTATAGAGTGGATAATGGGAAAAGAAAAAAAAAAGAAAACCAGAAAGGAACTGAGTTAACACATGAAGTGTCCCGCAGTAATGTCTCCAGCTGCTACACATAACCAACAGCTGCTTATGATGAGCTGAACATTTTTAAGACAACAAACACTTTCTGGTTGAGTGAAGGCACGCATGTTATCCATATGTTTTTTATAGAAAAAGAACTTGGGGAGGGTGGGGGGTTACCATTCAAAGAAAACATAGTTCATTGTTATTTAGGTGAACTCGCTGTACTAGCGAAAATATAAGCACCTAAAGTAGGTCATAAAATGCCCCTGATGAGCAGAATATGCTGCAGTTGGCTGTAGTTCAATTACCAGTGCATTTACTTTCACAGCTTCAGCATCCAGTAGAAAGCAGGTGCTCCTGAGAGAGTATATACTCTTAACCCATGATTTTATCCATTATGAAGGAATTGCTTTTAATCTGGGTATATCATGAAATCAGTGACAGAGACAGGAAAGATCCCAAGTATGTGTGTGTGAATCCCATTGGCCTTAGGGGGATGAAGACATTCTGTATCTTATTTGACATTTTTTTTCCTCTCAAGCTCCAAATATTCATTCCAATGGCTACAAAGTGATATATACATCTAGACCTGCAACGTCCCTTGGGTAGCTGCACATCTCCTAAACACAAGTACATAGCTTAATAAGCCCAACTGGAAATTGCCCTTTCTTCAGGGTTTTTTGTTTAGTCTGTACTTTTGGGTCAGGTGGGGGAAAAAAGCTGTTTGGGAATTGTGTGGGTGGTAAAAGAAGCAGAAGAGGAATGTTTCCCCATTTATTTACCCTGTATTTTATTGATTCCTCTAGCTTTCATTTCTACAGCTGGCTTCTTGCATTGAAAAGCAAGAATTGGTGTTTGTGTATTTTTGTGTGGGAACATACATATGCACACATGTTTCTGGCCACAAATTCATTCTAGTGTATCTGGGGTTTTTTCATTGATCTGCCAGGTTATATTTTGTGGAAGTGAGAAAGATGCTCAGCATTGAGCTTGGCCATTTATTTTCCTTTCAGAAGCCTGCGTCTATAATGATACCTTACAGGAGGGGTGATATTACGGTCCAGAACAACACAAAGCATTCCTGATTCTCCCTTTTGTCACAGGCTACGTCCATACCAGCAAATAAAGGGGGTCAAGGCCAGTTTTCTGACCCTGCAGACAACTGGAACACGTATGTACGTCCGAACTACATTCTCCCCACAAAACAGGCTGGCCTTGGGTTGTTCTAACCACTGACCTGTGCCCAAGCATTATTTGGAAGTTCGCTAGTTAGAACAGGCCAACTGGGACACTGCTGACGAAGATAAGCAGTTGCAGGACATAATTTGAGCCTGCGGTCTTGCAGTTTATTAGTACAGATGAACCCACAGAAACTAGACTCATCCAAAACTCTGCCCCTCTCTTTTGCATGGACCCTATCAATGTACGTCTCTCTTGGATACCAGCTGGGAATCCCATATGATCATGTTAGAGATGAGGATTTTTGGTGCAACAGCCAGTGCTTGCACAGATCCTGGGTTTGGTTGGGCCCATTGGGCTCCATCCATTATCCAGGGAAAGGCAGAGGAGGAAGGGGCATTTAAGCCTTTTTCTATGAAACTTAGCTGCTGGTCTGTGCTCTTCAGACAGGGGGAGATTAAGCCAGCCTCTGCAACTGGCTTAGGTCTCCTCCTACCTGGGGTATTGGCGCTAAGAGAGAATACTCCACGACTGAGCAGAACTAGTCAGGCATAGTGTTAGTCAGTGGAGTAAA
Organism: Himantopus leucocephalus; assembly: GCA_003993805.1. Classification (NCBI taxonomy): domain Eukaryota; kingdom Metazoa; phylum Chordata; class Aves; order Charadriiformes; family Recurvirostridae; genus Himantopus; species Himantopus leucocephalus. The sequence continues at coordinate 91,402,105 of RSEF01000001.1, forward strand.
AGTGGGAGCTATTTGCAAGCTCATTCCTTGCCAGTGATGGCAGCAAAGCAGCAGCAAAGACTTCAAAAAGGCCAGTGGAACTGATGGGGACAATCACTTCAGATCACCTAAGGCATGGCTGAGAACCAGAAAGAAATATTATTGAGCTCAGCTATTAGACAATTTGGAATAGTCATAGGAAAGCCCTGAAGCATGGACATCTGGCTGAGCTGCCGGTCCCTGGAGGGACAGATAATACTGTAGGAAAGAAGACACAGCAGTTCCTGTTGCCAATGATTTGCCAAACCTTATTTTGCCCTACAGGTAAGTAGTCTAAAATAAACAATATATTGTGCCGGTGGGCCTGAGCACTATGAAAAGTTACCTTTCCTACACTGTGGATTTAGATGACATTTGGCTTATTTCAGCTAATTCAGGTAGAGAAGAACACAGGGATATGAATTCTGAGAAAAACTTTAAGAAAGGCAACAGGTCCCAGAGTTGTACAGAACATAAACTGGTGTATATACAATGAAGAACATGACCTTCTCATCAGACACATTCTTAACCAGAACATCCAGATCACTTGCACTTACTGTTGGGCATGGTTCACAGCTTAATTTTGTACACGTCAGAGTATATCTCCGAGTATATGTTGACTGGAGGGAGCAGAGACATGTTGTGCATTGATCCACCATCAGGCGTCTCCATGGCTGAAATATTAGAACCAGTTTGTAAGTCAGTGACAGTCTCTTCAACAAAATACATAAATGAGCAATTTTATCCAGGTTAAATCTCTTTCATTAAATCTTGCATTGCAATTCTTTGCAAAAGAAAATAGAAAACTGATGCTCCCACTTTCCAGAGACCCAAATTTTTGCATCTGTAATTCCACAACGAGCAGCATAACATGAGGCTGTTTTTCAAGTAAGTCCATTAGAATTCCTTAATCTGCAAAATGGCATTGGCATTTCTTGGTTTGTTGCTTACAAAGCTAGCAAGGAAGAAAGGAATCCTTGAAAGTGACTGGGAAGATTTTGTCATGACCTATCCTGACTATGTGTTAGGTGGCTGCCACCTGTTCATTTTTTCCCCAAGTGTAGTGAATTGTTTTGCCAACAAGCTTTTATTCTTGAGCCATTGCATTGTAACCCAAAGACCATGGGCAGAAATTACTTGTTATTGCTCCTGTAATAACACTGCTTAGAACCTCCAGAGGCCTAAAAGCATAAAATTGAGAAAGCAGAAAGAAAAAGAAAAAAAAAACACAAACCAGAAACAGAATTACTGAGTGAAGAACTGGACTTGTCCATAGTTACAAGCAAATCAGTAGCTGAGCTGGTACACAATTCAAATTCCCTGAGGTCTTCGCCAGCACCTTGTTTGCTGGATCCCATCACTTTTTCAAAGCAAGCAAAAATAGCATTTAAAATGTACAGAGGAAAAGGCCAAACTATTAAATGGGAAACAAAAGGATGTGGCTTTAGTAATTGGATTCCTAGCACTGAAAGGAATTCTAAATACAAAGTCTTCCTGCTTTCCAAGTGCACACAGCCTCTTATTTCAACCTCAAAATATTAAACCACTATGGCTGAATGGACAAAATGGGAGAAGCCTATTAAAGATTTTCACCTAGTAAAGATTTTCACAAAGAACTAAAACCTAATAAATAAAGTAAACAGACAGTGAATATCAGTAGATTATAAAAGCTTTGAGTAGTGCTTCAAATGTCAATGGAATTTCACTACTGACTTCAATTGGAACAGGAATTTCCCATGCTACATACTATGCATATCTTCAAATTCTATTTTTCCTTGTTCCACACTAGTAAACACTCATGGAACAAATGGAGCAAAACCAAGAAGCTGGCCAGACTAATGGTGTAAAGGTAATTGGTTTGTGGGTAGCTCAGAGCCAATACTATGACATATACACTGAAGGACATGTTCTGATTAAAGAATTTTAATCACATTCTTACTCTTCACCCCAGCACAACAGAAGTCCTCAGGGCTCAGTGGTTTTTGATAAAGCACCAGCAATAGCAATGACTTTTTTCTTGTTTTGTGGAGGTCTATAAAAAAGATCCTTCACAAACAGCATGATGGGGTGGTTAACAACCCAGCTTGAGACCTCAGCACAGAACCCGTCAGCTTTCTTGGTTTAAATTTTTATAGTGAATATCTGGTCATTAATCTGGAGGGTTAAAAGACCTCCATGGATGCAGGCATGAAGACACGCTCATAACATTTTCCTATGGGAAAGGGATGGACAGCAAATGTCATATGAAATTCCAGATGTCTTGTTTACTCTCAACATTGGAAAGCATTCAGGCACCAGAGTGATAGTTCTAGTACAGACTACATGGCCTTACAAGGTCATTCAATCCACTGACACTAGCGTTGCTCTACTGGCTAGTAGCTACACACACACACGTGCATGTACATACAAAAGCCTTGCAAATCTGAGAGATTTCCTCATCATGGTGACCCATTTCAAAACATACTTGGTTTTGTTTTGTTTACTATCATAATCAGGCCCTCTAAAAGTAAATTCTAATCACAGAATGCCTCAGTAGCTCTAGGCTTTCATACCAGGAAGAAAGCATCTATAAAGCCACAGTTGACACTACAACTGATATCCTCACTGGATCTTCTAATAGTCTTAACATTCCAATTAAATACAAAAAAGATAGATAAAGTTTAGTATATACTAAAATCACTGTTATGGGCAGGAACATAGGGCTTACTAGAGACATGTTGAAACAAAATCCTCACACATCCTCGAACTTTTGGGGAAAGGTCTTACCTTGATCCAAAGTTTGCATCAGGGCTTAGTTCTATGATATTTATTTAATGTATTTAGGGATCGGCATGCAAATGGCTTTAACAATGGCTTTCTGTGAACAAACATAGCTCAGCATGACAGAAATGAGTGAAATAATGGATTGATAAATCTTTTTCCCTTTATATAATACACCTATCATGTGTTTTCTTGGCTAACTTAGAATGAAATGTCAACATCTGCTAACCCAGTGTTAGTCAGTGCAACCAAAATAACCTGCATAAAGCCCAAATCTACCCAGATCTCCTTCAAAAATGTCACTCAGTAAAAGCCTGGGAAAACAGATGAGTGATACAGATAATCCTTTTGGTAAATACAGCCACCTGCTTGGAAGTCTGCAGTTAAAGCTCAGAGCATTGTTAAGAACAGCAGAGTGAATGCAATACACCAAATTACTGGAATATAATATTGGTAACCAGATACAAGACAAAAATGTAAAGGGATTAAGGACACAGTCAGTTAACAGAACTGCAGTAAAAGACTCAAAACTTGGAACTATTCAGTGAATGAGTTAATGGAGCAAAGTTTTCCCTTGATATAAAATGAAATTTGAAACCTATTCTTAAAGGACCCAGAATAAAGGTTTTGAAATCCAGGAAGTATAAACTTCTGTGGACACCATATCTTCCTTCCTGACCAGAACTCTGGAACAGTCATTGAAGTAGAGAACAAAGTAAGACAAAGCTGTAGTAACACCAGCTGCTCAAAAGCTTTCAGACATGTAGCTAATTAGCTTACAATTAGTCATTAAATGAAGCTAGTTTAATTGAAAAGAATAGTTCATTAAAGACAAGTTCTAGCTTAAACTCTAATTTAATTGTTTTTTTAAGTCAAAATGGCTACTTTGTTTAGAAATTTTCCAAGATTATATCTCAACTCGAATTTCACACTCTCCATCCTGAGAAAGTATTTTGGTAATTGTGTTGTTGAATGATAACTTCAGTAATGCTTGACATTCACAACAGCAAGAGCACAGAAGTAACGTAATAGCTGGGGCCTACCTACACGCTCAAAATCTTGCACAAGCAGTGTTTGATAAAATGACCAATTGACAGGAAGAACAACAACACATTTTAAAAGCTGTATTAAAAGAAAAAAAAATAAAAACATTTTAAAGATAGCTTTTATTATATAGCCGGATAGCAAATAAGAATGAGTTAATATGTAGTTTTGTGTCAGCTGAAACTCTTTATGTATTCATTCCAAATTGGGAATTTTTTTTAAAGGTTTTTTTTCAATATTGTAGAAGCCGAACTATTTTATTTTTAAGTCTTCAAAATACAGATACTACTCATTTTGCCTTCAACATGACATTTTGTTTCAAAATTTGCTTATGCTTCATTTTAAAGTATTTTAAAATATTTTAAAACACTTAAAAATAGAACAAAGACTTTATTTTACAGATCAGGTAAACACTTTGTTGGAAAAGAAAAAGATAGTTGTTCATGAAAGAACAACATGCAGCTGGAAAGACACCTTTTTGCAATACAGAATATATATATATGCTTATCCTATATAACAGAAGGTGGAAAGAGCTAGCAATTACTATACTGCATGACATTCTTTACAAGTATGGTCTTCATAAAATGCCACAACTAGTTTTGACAACATACTGTACAGGAGACAAATAGAGGAATCAAAGAGAAAACAAATTCCAATTTTACTACTTTAAAACCCTTCTCCCAGTGTTCTGACAAGAAAGGTAGAGTTATTCCTTGGATTTAGTTCTACAGGGAAGTAATCCCACACAGAATGATGAATGCTTGATAACAGGGCTTTAGCTCTAACAGTCTGATAAACTTATTCCTATCAACTCTGAAAAAAACAAAATCAGAAGAAATAGATGGGGAAAGGTTCTCTGCCATACCTCATAAATCCAAAGAGATTTGGGTAAACTTACCTTTTAAATAAATGAAAAAGACATACATACATTGACAATGCAGGAATATGTCAGTTAAAAATTAAGTTAAATGACTAAAGAGGACCTGTTTCCCCGGGGGATGATGAGAATATTTAGAGCTCTTTGACACCAGAGGTGCTGCCAGAATATGGATTATGGGAAACAATGGACAATTGACAGAGCTCTCCAAAGATAAATTCGGCATAAATGAGATCAGATGCTCAACTCCCATCATTCCCACTGTCATGGGCTGGGCTAAACATGTCTTAATCTATCCATTAAATATGCAGTTGAGAAAAAATTTCCTCTGAGGGCATATCAGCAGGGATCTTGAAAGGGGACAGAGGTCAAACAGTGAGGAAGCTCAGCTTTCCTGTCCCTGCTAACAGCCAAGGAGGGATACCCCTTCTTCCACACAGGTGGAGCAAGAGTCTCCATCCTTTTTTAATCTGCTTTATCCTCTAGGTAGAATACGGGAAGTTTTTGCTTCCCCAAAGTGGGCAAGGATCATTTTTGAGATTATCCCTCGCAGATAGTTTCCTGTATGTTTGGTATCCTGCAAGTCATTACACAACACAGATTACCACAGTTTCTAAGCACTTTTCTCAAGCATCCTTTCAAGATAAGGAAACTATACTGTCCCCATTTTGCAGAGATACTCATTGTCATATAGGAGGTCTGTGGCAGGGTCACCAACTGGACATATATGTGCTGAGCCCCTTGCTACTGCTTTTACCCCAAGGTCTCTCTTGCAGAGATTATGTCTGAACAAAGCTGTCCTGTACACTTATGTGTATTCTGGCAAGTTTGTGTTCTTCAAAAGCTCATTCATACACCTAAATGCTTCACCATCACAGCAAATAAAAGGAATAGTGTCTTACCCCAATAACAGTGCCATTCAAAGGACAACCATTCAGAGGTACTGAAAAAGAAGATAATATTCCATTTAGCATTACCTTTATCATGATATTACCAAGTTTTAATAAACCACAGGTATGCTTTTTTGAGTTATTAGATTTCTGACTGAGGACATTTAGATCCAGTTTCAATGTAAAGAGGCATGATCGAGCCCTCTTATATTATACCTTGAAAGGTAAAAATTTGTCAGGGTTATCCTGAATTACGCCTCCAAATATCTCTTGCTGAGGCACAATATAAGTTTTCCGTTCCAGTTCAAGTCTCTCACTCTCAGAAGATGCACTCAGGTTTTCTGCAAGTTACATTGTGTATTTCTCCTCCTCCTCCCACTGCTAGCTCCTCACCCTGTGGATGCATATATACTTGTCGATTAAACATGACTGTGAGTCTTCTCAGACTGAGGCCAATTCACCAAATCTTCTGATTTGCACTTTTGATTCAAGTCTGTGCTAGGTAATGGCCACAGACACAATGCTCAGAGACACACAGAAGACAGCATGGCTGCATGCAAACTCCCTGTTCATAGAAGGCACTGGGGGGAGTGTTGAACCTTCCTGTGCCAAAAGCATCTCAAGACCTCTTTTAAATGATTAAAAATGCAGGCTAGAGCTGTTGAGACATAGCCTGGTATGTCTCTCTGAAGCAATGCATCAACGCTAAGTCGTTCAAAAGGAGACAGTGAACATCAGCTGCAAAGAGAAAGTAATAGCAGCAGGTGCTATTGTACTCAATGCCTAAATTATACTGGAGATCCTCAAAGTAGTACTATACTTGCATAACACATACTTTTGAAATTGCTGTTGAGAAACAGGAGATCAACACATGAGATGATTCATTCTCGATTCCGTTTGTCATACATAAAATCTTACCACATCTGCAAGAAGGACAGCAGTCTATTATTTGGTCACAACGTAGTTCAGTTCCCTCTGGACAGTCAGGCACATCCATTTGAGAGCAAGAAAGATTCTTTTGCTGCACAAAAACCTCATTGTTCACCCGGACACACTCATTGATAATGCAATGGTTGAAAGGGGATCGCCACTCTGTGCCGACCTGATGGGAAATTGCAAAGGGATTAAATATAGGCAGCAGTATTTGTGCCACTGGATAGAGGGAAGACCACCACAGCCAACGCTGGTTTGCAAAAGCACGTTTACTGCATCAAGATCAGTCTGTCACTCAACAGTTCTCCACAAATGTTTATCACAACAATTAGTTTATAGAACAGTCTGCTGCTTGGTTTGTAGATCATAGGAGTTACAGGAGTATCCTTGAGGTGAAAAATAAAGGGGCAGGTGAAATAACATGTGAAGAAGAAAAAGCACTCTGAACTACATTTAAAACTACATTTGTTACCTGGTAGCTGGCTGCACTGCAGTGCACTGTAGGCAAGCTGGTCCTCTTTCTGCTGGAACCTGCTGCAAATCAGCTCTACTAAGCCCAAAAGAGGCTTTGGCAACAGGATCTAGACCTGAAAATGCTTGCAAATGTAGAAGAGACTGGATCCTACTGACAGCCGTACTGATTATAATCACCGTGGGTCAGACAAGGTGGGAACTTTAAGTGCTATTATGGTAAGAGACATCACCACAGGCCAGAAAGAAGATGCTGTCACAGTTCAATACTGGGAGGAGCTGATCACTGCTCTGAAGCTGTATGCCTCCACTGTTAACACTCTTTGAATGCACTTCAAGAACAGTGAAAGTGAAAATCAGATCCCTAATTCCAGTAAATTTAAACATCTTTGCTCAGAAAGTTAGAGAATACTTTTCTCTCATGTGTTAAATACTTATTTCTTTGTTAATGACAAAAGAGTTGAAAGAGGACAGAGCAAGAAAGAGACAGCAGAGCATAAGGATCTATTACTCCATTAGGACAACAGAAATCAGTAAAACATGGTGCAACATTAAAATAGGCTTTTTGAAGGCTTGTTTTATGAAGCAGAGAAGAATATTGATCCACATTAAGAAATGCCCTTGGTAAAATCAGGGAAGAGGCAGGCTGCAAAATGATATGTTAACATATTTTAGACGACAGCAGCAGACTGTCTTTGTAAAAGAAGCAATTAAAAAGTTGATATTAAATATGTGAATGTGAGTTGTAGATGAAAGTGCAGACACATCATAAAGAACAACACTTAGGGAAGAAAAGACGGGGAGAAGGTCTATTATTTTAAATATATTTAACTTACTGTTCCTGCCTGTGTTGAATCCATAGGTCTGCAAAGGATTAAGCAATTTAATGCTACTGGGGCAGGCAAAGGCTTGCAACAGTGGTTGGGTTAGGGACAGAACAAACTGAATAACCTGAAGGAATTAAAAATGTAGGCAAGAAAAGAAATAAATATCCATGCAGCTTTCCAGAGCGTAGTGTATATGCAGCGCATTTTAAATGGCTGTTGCATGCACTCACTTCCCATTTGGCTCTTTGAATCCTAAGGGAAGAGGCACACTGCTGAAAATAAACTGTTATTTTGAGCAGAAAACAAGTGTGGCCTGGACCACTGCGGTCTGATCTGACATGCAGCAATCATCTTTAGCAACCAGAGAATAATTCATGTTTCTATCCTCACTTACTCCTAATATTTCATTGTGTACCAAATAGTCCTATTCGAATAGGACTGTGAAATTCAAGCAATCCACTACCCCATCTGCATGCTGTCCATAGAGTAATACAAATTAATTGAGATAATTTAAACAAATAGCCTACACCCAGAGAAGCATCATGTCCTGTTAACATTCTTTTGAGCTACCATTTGTGAAATTACTAATTTTACACAAAAATATTGCTTCCTTAGAGCCTGAAAAGGGCCAGGAGGGTTTGCTTGTTAGAGCCAAGTAAGCCACACACCCCAAAAAACCATTGTTTTTTAGCACTGCTTGATGTATAGAAGAAATAGCTCCTATCTTCTTCACCTCCTTCTATGGAACACAAAATAATTCCAGGGCACTTCTGCTAGAATAGGAAGTGTCCATGCCATTGTCACCTCACCTCATGCAAACGAGGATCTGCATCACCCCGTGACCACAATAGCTGCTCCTCACAGGCAGTCTTCTGGCATCTCCCACAACACTCCCCTTCTTGGACAATATACTTGTAACCCTGTAGGAGAAAAGAAAAGGACTGACCGATCCAGGAAGAGGAGACAAATGAGAAGATTAATCCTAAAAGAAAACAGTGGGATAAATATTTAATGTTAGAAACTTTTTAGGGAAAGGGGAATTTGAAAAGAGAACTGTAAGGCCACACACTGCCATTACAAAACAAACAAGTGGTCCACCCAGCTCAGCATCCTGTTAAATAGTTTACATTATCTGTCAGAAAAAATAAATTAAAATGCACACAACATTAGGAGCAGAAATTCTTATCTCGTTAGTTCCTGCTTAATATATATTTTGAAAACATATTCACTTCAGCTGCATGAACTAACTCTAGGTACTATCTTTGCTCCGGTCATGCCAATCAACTAATGGGCCTTGTAAGGATATCATCTTCTCTAGTGTGGTATGGAGCACCCCTTCTTGGAGTACAGAAAATGTTGATGGTGCCTAACATTTGGAAANAAAGAAAAAGGAAAGAAAGAACTCTGAAATCACCCAGAAACATCTTCCTTTTGCTAGGGCCTGCTCAAATATGTAATAGCACAAAGATTAGCCACAAGACAGGAAAGAACAATGACACAAACAGGCAGAAACGGAAAAGGAAGACGTAAAAGAAAAATGCTTTCAGATGACCCTGAGCTATTTTAACAGCATTGAGCAGCAGTCATTTCCAAATGTTAGTTTATCACGTGTAAGCCGTTTCTTTTATGCATTAGCAAATGGTCCTACAGAGAAGTGCAAAAGGAAAAAGTAGTAAGTCCACTTCTAAGGGTGACTGTCAGAATTGCCAAGCTATTTGGCAGATTTTGAGAGAGAACTATATGTGAACATTAAGAATCCAGTTTAAAAAAAATCACTACATTAAATCACCTCTGGTTTTAGATGTGAGTCGTATATAATTATGAAATTTTTGTCTGATATTTAAAAAATCTTTTTTAGGTATATAATACTATTTTACAAACAAAAATGAAAGGTAAAAATTGTTCTAGTGGCATCTTGGACATTAATCAGTAGTCGCAACTCCCCTTCCCACCGCTGAGAATTCAAGGTTAGGATTCATTCTGAGCACATTCAGTTATCTGACAGCCCTGTGCTGAAGTAGAGGGAAGGGGTTGGTCAGACATGTAGTCCAGGGACCAGTTTTGACTGATCATTTCATCTTTTCATCTCCTGAAGCAACTAGCCAAACACTCAAACATTGGAGTATCTAAGTGAAAGAAAGCAAGTAGCTTTAATCTAATTAGAAATAATGTTCTACATTTAATAGCTAGGCAGTCTCCAAGGGGAAAAACATAACTCTGATTTCAATACAGAGTTGAAGGAAAGATGTTCTATCAGAGAAAATATTGTTCATGTTTGAACTGAATTGCTGAAGTATTCCCAACTGCTCCCTCCCTTCATGAACTGTCCTTGATTTGCAATATGAAGCACATTAGCAAACCTCAAAAATCAGCAGAGTTTCATATGAAAGTGCATCTTGTATAATGTCATAAAACATAATACCAGAGTTTGACCTAGCTTTGTGGAAAAAGTTGTGCTGTTGAGCACTTTGTTTTATATGACTTTTAACTGCTAAATACATGTGTGAAGCATCTCAGGTATCCGATACAACATGTTATTTGTGTGGCAAATTCAGAGAAATAAAAATCTAAGAGCTGTTTGTGCCCAGAATAAAGTAAAATCCAACTGTGGGACCCAATTTTCACTAAGTGGTTTTGAACAGAGCCCTCTAAAGTGCAAACAAAAAGGCACTATGCAGCAGACTCCAGGGGTGATTTGCACCCCTAAGGCACTGACAAAGTTGTTGGGTTTGGACAGTTCAACCTGCCTGAGTGGCCCACTTGGTGCTTGGTGCATTCAAAATCTGGGGGCTCTGACTCCTAAGGTGGAGAAACCTCAGCACCTGCTAAGCTTCTCCTAACGCAGCCCCTGAATCACCATAGACTACAAACCTGTCTCAGAAGGCAAATCTGCAGAAGTCTACAAGCTCTTCAAAAAGCAGAGCATTCATCTGTACTTGAGGAGTAAGGTAGACACTGATTCCCTGCTGTCACAGATCCTCCACAACATGAGAAATATTTCACTATCAGAAAACCCCACCTTTTGTACCTCACATCATGGAAATTTGGGCCCACGGAGATAAAGAAAGCTTTATTTCATGTTAAATTCTTAAGGTGGTAATGTTTAAGGTTACACCTAAGAAAAGAAGAATGTATTGTGCATTTTGAGGTGGTTTTTTATTCTGGGGTTGTTGGGTGTTTTTTTTTCCAGTTAGATGACTTATGTACAAAGAGTATATGCTACGAGGATTATTCCTGAGCTGCACAATCTATGAACATGAATATCTGACAAGTTTCAAATACTGCGCCGTTGAAGGTTAATGTTAGATCAAACTAGGCAGGGCAAGTAGTATCTGTCCCATCTTTCATTATTTTTCATTTTCTAGCATATAGACACTAGCGTATAGAGATGCCAGTGTTTGATGGGTTATTCAAGGAGCCACTTATAGTCAATATTCTGCTTGTCCCTTGCTTTTTCTGAACTGGATCTGCTGCTTCATTCGTGCTCTGCATCTTGCCTTTAAAACAAAAAAAACCAAAACAAACAAAAAAACAAACAAAGAACAAGAAAAACAACCAAAAAAAACCCCTCAGAAACCACAGAGTTCAAACTTCAAATAGGGAATGAAAACTCAGAAAAGCCCTAGGTAAATGTCTGACTGTCAGTCACACTAAGAGGCAGGTGACAGTCTACAGGACTTAAAAAAAAATTCCTATGCCCCAGGGAGGTATGGGATAAGGCAACACAAGGCACCCCTTGCATTTGAACAGGTGCACGTGGCTGACGTGGGAGCGATAATCAGCAGCTGCAATGGAGAACCTGACAAGTGCTCAGATATGCCGCCAGATCAGGCTGTTTTATCAAACACAAGTGCTGAGATAAAGCTGATCTCCCACACAGAGGGTGAAAGCATACAGATTAAGACATTCTACATGGAGGGGAAATTTTGGCCACTTTTGAACTGGTGCTTGTCTTGTGATAAACAAAAGAGGAATGCAGATTAATTCTGCAGCATTCAGAGAACGCAGATTTTGGTTTTGTCGCCTACTCAAGGTTACTGGAGGGATCCACACAGGCTATGGCTTGGCATATTTCTGCACTCCCTCTTCCATAGGGATTGCTCAGGATACATAGTTCATCTTTTCATGGGTGCTAAGGCTTTGGCCAGAAAACTCCGACAGCTGCCTTTTGGCCAACAAAGCAGAAAGGAAAGAACACAGATTATTCCTCAACGTAGTACTTTTAAGAAGGCTCCAGTAGTTCCCTTTTACATATTAAGATGACAGTACCTAGAGAGGGTTGGAGGAATGAAAGAGAATGAAAATGGCAACAGTAGACTGAGAAAAACCCAGTAGGATGGATATAAATCAACTTGAAATGCTGAAAGCAAAACCTTCAGTGGCAGTGAATCAGCACAATCATAGAGATTTCCCTGGAGCTGCACTCATTTACCCCAGGTGAGGACTTAATTCTCCATTTGCAAGTCTCTAAAACATTAAGGTATCATTTCCTAATTTCCATAATAAATTATGCTTTAAAATGCAAGCAGGATGTTTGAAATTATCTCCAACGAAGACTTTCACAGTTTTTAAATGGGATCCTGCACATCTAATATTCAAAGTCTTCCTTTTACATTAATTTCTTTGACCTCCTTAATACACACTATTAAGCCATTTACTATCATGCTACTTCAAAGGAAAATATCTGTTTGAAATATTGGAGATTAAAGCCATAAATTTTGTAGTCAGCATCTACTGCAACCATCATTCACCATGCCATTGCACGTGCAGTGCCAATGTTCTTTATTTTAATTTAACACAGTCATCAGGAGGCTTGAAAACCTAACCTAATTAATTCACACACACTTAGCCAAATGGCTTTGTCTTAAACACTTATCCCAGAAAATTATGCTTCATTCTTCTCATAATCATTGAGCACTTTCAAGTATCCAATGCTTTAAACCACACTCTTTTATATCACTTACAAAGTACCTAACTCTGAGAACATTTACAGAAATTGAGCAAAGCAATTGCTCCCTTCAAATTAGTATACTAGTGATTTTAAGCTGTTTTGAAAGCTGTTATCCACTTTATCACCATGATTTTCTGAAGGGTTGTAGTCTGCTGTACTTTCAGAGTAATAATTTCTGAAGCTCCTGGAGGGACACACCACTCCTCCTCGTGGCACATGCAATAATTACAGCAATCTGCTTGCTTTCTCAAAACTTTGGTAAGAGAAAGAAGGCGGCAGAAAAAGTGAGGGGACTATTACATATAATGAAGCAAAACAACATCTGGTTTGCAAGTGAGAAGTCTGTATTTGCTGTTAACATCCTCAGAGGACTGTGGGATTGGTTCATTTTAATGAAACATCCAGTCTTTTCCCGTAGCATTTCTTTTCATTCTAAAACAACAGATAGGATTTAAGTTTGATTTTGTCATGCTCAGGAGAACAGTAGCACCATTCATTCATCAGGGTGAAGGAGCTAGTACATGTATTATGGGTTTTTTTCTCTTTCTGTGTAGCTAGATAAAAAACTGTAAGCTGTTTTCACAGAAGTCAGATGGCACAGTCAACAGCAATACTGCACAACTTTAAGACCTGACAATGGAATTAATAACCATGAGCAGGAGAAAGTTTGAACATCAATTTAGTAATGATCAATGATTAAAGTGTGTCTTTAATGTCAATACAACTTTCAATGTCATCTAATCGGAACTGAAAAATATGCTTTAAGGACAATTCAAACTGTATTACAGAACTTGTGCCATTCTTGATATGTATATTAACTGAATCAGGAATAAGCAAAGGAAAAAAGAAAACGTGAGCTATCCAGGTTCTCCAACAGCTACAGTTTTGGTTGTACAACTTTGATAACCATTAAAGAGCAGAAGAAATGACAAATTCCCAAAAAGAACTGGCATGGTTTCCACCAAGGCTTTTTGTTTATTTTTAAAAAGCTTTTTGACACAGCAATGCTTAAGGCTGGTTTGTCAAGAAACTGTAGCTCTACATTAATGACACTTTATTAGAATAACCTATTATTGATAAAGTTATGGCTATGAGCCAAAAGACAGCCTGAATGAATCTAATGAATCTAATATTTCATAACTGCCATACTAGAAACAAGACTCTTCTATAAATGGAAATCGAAGGGATTCTTTTGCAAAAGCTGAAAGCTCCCACATCTACCCTCATGGTTTTCACTGCACTGGGCATCCTCAAACTTTCTTACCAAACTCTACACTCACAGAAAGAGCACTAGTTTGGGTTGCTTTTTTTTTTTAATGGATTGGGTTTTTGTTCTGGAATTATGCAGTTTAAGACGCAGCAGAGGAAAATATTATCCAAAAAAGTTTATCGTTTTTTACACCTCAAGTGCACATACCTATGTTCTCATACACAGGCTGTAAGTTAAATGATACTGAAATACAGTGATATTAAGGCATTTTAAATTCTTTGAAACCCAAGGCACAATTAGCATAATAGAGTTCAGAAAAGAGAACTGCTTTTCAGATATTGGTTTCCTTAACTGAAATGTTCATAGTCAAATTTCAATGCATGATTAACTGTTTTAAAATATATATTAGTGTAAACTCAAATGAGAATTTAAAACAAGTCAGACAAAGTAGGGTTTCTACAACTTTAACTCAGCTGTGAGTTGCTGCACATATATGCTCTATGCCCAATGTCCTGTGATTAATGATGTCTTTCCGAAAGCAAAAAGAACACCTCTAATTTCTCATAGCTGTATATACAAGGTTTGCTAATGAAAAGCTTTCTTCCAAATACAACTGAACAAAAGCAGAGAGATCATGTGTTGATTTTTCTTAGCCTCTGTTCTGAATGCAACTGCATAAATGGGACCCCTTCCAAAAAAAAAAAAAAAAGCAGACTTCTTAAAACTAGTTGAAAGGTTTAGGAAAAACAGTGGGAAATAGGCTGCAAAGATTTCGAGACTTGGTGAAGGAGGAGAATGTTCATGATGTATTTATTTGGAGAGTTAATGTATTTCCAGCAAGGAGAAAAAAGCCGACTCCTGGAGCAGAAAAAACCAAGTGAATCTTGTCTCACATGCAGCATTGGAAAACCCAGAACATCAGAGTAGCATCCTAGTCAGCACAGTGAATCAAACATAGAAGCAGCACCTATCCCTCTTAAAGGTTTTAGGTTAAAAGTTTTTGCAGTTATTGCTGTCGTGTGACCTCCTTTATGTTTCCCACTGACAAAATCCAGCTGGTCATCTGTAATGACACCAGGGCGGTCTGTTGAGTCACAGGCCAACATGCAGACTTTTATCAGCTACTGGACCACTGAAAGCATTGATGCTAAAACACACATCTGGAAACACTTGCTGCTTGGTCAACTGTTTGAATTTTGTGTGGCCTAATGCAATATATAGCCCAATATAAATATTTAAAAAGCAACTTGGAGATCTGAATAGCATTAACTAGCTCATCTTTGCTTCTGCACTGAGGGAAAAAAACAAATTAGCTTCTTCTGGGCCTCACTTCATGGTTCACGGAAGAACAAGCCCATGGGGAAAACCCTGGGTCAGCAAAAGACCTGCAGAGAATATTCTGCATCCCAGACAGCCACATCTAGTTGCTCCTTGTGGACCCTGCGCAGCCTACTGAACTTGCAGATTGTGAACACACCGGACCATGGACTAAGGAGGAGCTGCTTCAAGTCAGTTGTGCCTTTTCCTGAATGGAACTGGCTAATAGCATCAAGAACAATCTAAATTAATCCGTGTATATACTGAAAGCTTTCCAAAGAGGCAAACTGTACTTGTGGTAGCCTCTGATGTTTGCAGCAGAACTTCTCTGGCCACACAGCAGTTGGTAAGGGGTATGAGTTGTGAGCACTTGGCTGGGCTGGGCAACCTCTTCTGCCATCTGCTTTTTCTGCAGACCCAAGCTGTGTATTTCCACTGTCCTCACTGACTGACCCATCCATACTAACCCCATGAAGCAATGACATGGGAATGTTCAAGGATTATGGGTAAAATGTTCTAGATACCAGAGCAAAATGCAACTCTAGGGCATCACATTTAATTTTACAGTGATTTTTTACTTCCTTGTTCTCCACATTATGTTCGTGTGAGGAATGTTAGGGATGTAAATTGGGTAGTTTAAAGGAAGTCTAAAAACCATTTTGAACTTTTTTTTGTGCAAATCATGTTATGGTCAAAGTCTTCTAATCTATGTCACTGGCAAGCGCTGCTGACTTGTAAACAATTCCTTTCACCCTTCTAAAATTCTTCTACCAACTTTTTGTACGAAGTATCTGTCTTCTCCTGCTTGACCAGCTATGTCAATATAACAAAGCAGTTCATACTTCCTTTGCAGGCTTCCAAAAGCAGACCACATAATTTCATAGCATGTAGCAGATGTAGCTGAGCAATAGACAGATCTGAAATGTTCTCTTCAGAAAGTGGACTTCAGCTAGAACAGTCATGTGGAATTGAACTTCAGACACCATTAGTACTTATTGTGCAAGTGGTGTAAATGATAGACATTTCAGAATGTAGTTCTCCGTTTGTTGAAATATAAAATAAACTTGTCACTGATTTCCTTGGCAGCAGGATATGACCCTAAAACAATAACACTAAAATAAAGTCAGCAATGCTCAGGCCCTCTTAGATTCTGTTCCCAAGATAATTAGTTGCTACAACACTTATTTTCTATTTTTCTCTGGTTTCTCTAAACATGAAGGTTTAAAAGCAATCATTTCAGATCCCCATCAGGGCTCTGCTGGCTAACGTACTGGTTTAAATGTTACTCACCTGAGAGCAGAATGTGTTACATGCTTTGTTGTGACACTCCATCATCTGAAGTCCTGTAACATCATCCCTCATACTCGTGCAAGAGCATTCCCTGCAACCATCTTCCCAGGTTGTCCCAACAGGGTAGACTATGTTGTTGTGTACACACACCTATTCAATGCAACAATTAAAACATGAAAGAGCACACTGCTGCTGTAAGGGCACACTGCTGGCTCCAAAAGGCTGCTTTTTAAGATGTGAAACCTACCATAAATTTTATGGAATATTTTGAACCCAGTAGAAATGCTACAGGTCTTAAAATTGTAGCCACTCTGCTGAGGAAAGGAAAATAAGTGCAATCAAAGCTACTGTTTTATAAAAAATAAATTAGAGAATTTTATCTGCAGTCAGTGGAGTTGCCCAGGGTCTGAATGAGTTTGTCTGGAAGTATAACGTGACCTGATATTTAGACATAATAAACAGTGAGTACTGTAGAAGGAGCTGTTCATGCAAAAGTTCTCCCAGCTAACTCAGCTGATCTGAAAAGATCCTACGTTGAGCTACAAGCGTTCCTTCTCTTGTATCCTTAGGCCATAAAAACTACTGCAAAAGTAGTGCCATCTTTTACATTGTGCTTTCTATTAGTAAATTTTACAGCACGTTATTAAAGAGATGAACATCATTTATTTTTACAGACGCAGCAAGTAAGTCATGGAGACATAAAATGACTTATGCAAGGTCATGAACTACATAGCAACAGAAAAGAAAGGCTAGACCTCCTGAGCTGCAAGACAGTGTAACCCCATGTTAAGCTGTTAGGTAAGGTTGCTTCAATTATAAGGTTACATTGCCCTGCAAGGTCTCCTCTAAGCAGCATTAGCTTAAAGGTTAACACAATATAACAACTTAATAAAAGGTTGGCAAAATAAGGAAAAATATATCCTGGTGAAGCTTTAACAGAATCAGGTATTAATTTGGCGAAAATTAAAAAGTGACAATATAGTACATATAAGATACAATGCCTCCTCAGGCAGAGGCAAAGGTAATCAATGGGCACAAGGAATTTAAGTGTCCCAAATGTTTCAATAAAGCTAGTATAGGACTGAAAGAATATATAGTAACTGTACTGATCCAAAAGCATGTAACTCCAGAACAAATTAGAAATTTAAAAATTACCTCCAAAATTTCTAATACTCGAATGGCCTTGAAGTTTCAAAGGGTTTTGTTTTTTATACATATATATATATATGTATATATATATATATAAAATCTGATTATCTCAAAGTCACAAAAAATGAATTGGTTATGTCAGAATAATTGACTGTAATAAAACAAGGAACAGTGTGATGCAACAGTGTATTTCTCTCAGACACATGTAAGTTAAAAATGCCCTGGCACCATTATACAGTAGTCTCATTGGGGGGTTGTAAATACCTAGCTACCCGCTTACTTTGGTGCTATCGCTTCATGTATAAAAGATAATCTTATTTGTGGAAACAACAATGCATTGCCCTTACCCTGCCTGGAATGCAGGTGGTAGATATGCAGCCGCAGTCATTGGTCAGAGATCTGGACAGATATCCCAGAGGGCAGCTCACTGTTGAGTTCGTACAGCTGCAGGTACACTCATATTTATCACAGCACTCAGTCTTCTTAACAGTCAGTTCTCGATGCGGTGGGCAGGAAGGTCTTTGAACTAAGCTGCACGCTTCTCTGTTACACGCTAGCAGAAAAAGGTAGGTACCATGTCAAGCATGCAGCATTTCAGAGTGCTGCAAGTGAACAAGACAGTTCTCTGGCAGCAAGGCGCTAATTGCTACTGCAAACTGTTATAAATCTACTTAAAGACTAAGAAGTAATGCAGATATAAAAGACCGAGGTCAAAGATTGTGCTGCAGGTTCAGCAAAAGTATCTACCCTGACGAAAAATTCTTGTCTCGTATACAATCAAAAAGATTCATACAATAAGAATAAAGGTCAGAGCACACACGTCCAAGAGTAAAGTGTTTCTCTTTTCCTTAATTCAAAATTGTACTCAGAAAGGGCCAACAATACCCTTCTTCCAAGCCCGTGAAATCATTATATATCCGTTGGCTCCAAAATCAAACCTTTCAAAGGGAAAAAATAATGTATAAAGGAAGCTGTTGCGCAAATGCAATGTTCCCGTGTTACTCCCTGCTAAAAAAAAATATCTTACCACATGTGTAATTTGGTCTGCATTCTCCAGGGTTGGTCAGAGCAAGCTGCAGGCCAAACTCACAGACAGGGGCAGGAGGCAAATCACAGGAAACCAGATCACAGACTAGGAAGAAAAATTGAGAGAGTGTTTAAGACTACGCCTGACTAGTTAGTCCTCAAGAAGAGACACACACGCATGCGCATCCCCATTATTTTTTTTCCCTATGCTCAATTGCTGTCCTAAAATATGAAGTAAGAGTTCAGCAGGTCAGTTTGTTTTCAAAATAGCTTAGGGAACAGTTCAAGCTTGGGTTATGAGGATTAAGGTTCTAATGTTATATTTAATGTGCAAATATAGACCATGCAAAAATAGATACTTGAAAAAAACATTCTAATGCCATTTAGACAAAAACAAATTACTCCATTCCCTTCCTCACGTCTTACAGAAAGAGGGACAAAGTCAAGTTAGAAGTGAATGGAGACTCACATCCTCAGGAGCTGTATATATTTTTCCACACAGATGATTGTACAGTCATTCAGTGGTTTCAAAAATGGAGCATTGCATTAAATAAAAGAAGGGGTTGTATACCTTTGAAGCATCTGATAAAAATATGGACCCAGAAGATTCCAACTGTTTATGAGAACCTACCACACTCATACTCGGGACAGCACTGGCCAGGGTCCCTGCGCAGACGAGGGACTTCACAGGGACCACACTGAACAGCTGTAGTAAGAAGAAAACATTCATAAAATATGTTTGGATAAGAACTACAAAACTAGGTAACAAAAATATAAATTGAAGTCCAATCATACTTAGAGCTAAACTAATTTACGTTTTGCAGTAGGGCAAGGTCGGACTGTGCAGTTTACTTGCTTGTTATCCAGACACATGCAGATCTTGCAAGGCTCATTGGCAGGAATCCATGTTTCCATGTGCTGCATGAAAAAAAACAAACAAACAAACAAAAAAAAACAACCAAAACCAAAAGAGATTGCTAGAAAGAAATCAAATATTCTGGTCACTGGTATGTTAGTGATGGAAGTGGGTGAGGGTGAGTAACATTAATTTGGAAAACCAGGAGACTATGCAGGATTGGTTGGTTGCTCTGTTAACAGTAAGAACCTGAGGAGACACATAATTCTAAAATGACTGTAGTGTACCAATTTAGCAAAAGATGTAAAAAATGTATGAATGGGATGCAGAATTACTGTTGTTTTAAGCATGAAAAATGCTCAGATGTTACAAATGCGATCGCAGGCTATTGTGAGTAACAGTGGACTCATGCAACTACATGCCATGATTGGATGTTCAGTGGTAATAAGGGAAATAACAATATTTTGGGAAATACATAGAAGTGGTTGCTTTCCCAAATTAGTCGTACTTAAACACAGAGAAATAAACAGTGCA
The DNA here is from genome assembly GCA_003993805.1 of Himantopus leucocephalus. NCBI lineage: Eukaryota > Metazoa > Chordata > Aves > Charadriiformes > Recurvirostridae > Himantopus > Himantopus leucocephalus. The sequence goes on from RSEF01000001.1 coordinate 91,422,258, forward strand.
TATGTTTTATTAAGAATATGTGGGGTGTCGTGACTTGATTTCCCATTGGACTGAAGACTGGAAAATTACTATAGCAACCCCAAATCTGAAACCATCACTGTCATGATTAGATGGAGGTAATAAGCACATTCAGAAACTGCCAGTAAAGTGTATCATTATTCAACCACTGCTCCTTCTCATGAGAGAGAGGAAAATTATCGAGGCTAAAGATGTAATTACCTATAAAGAACTATCCACATTTAACACCTATGTTAATAGGGAGGTAAGAGTGAAAAGATACACTGTGGGACAATAACGTTAATTTGCACAATTGATCCAGGTTCTGGGTGAGAACATGTAGAATAGGTTAGGATGCCACAAAGGGAAAAGGTGTCATCCAGAAAACTCTGGAGTGCAGTTTTAAAATAACAGTCTGCCAAGACCTTTAATAATAAGAAAGGAAGGAAATAGATATCTAAGCATACTGCCACCTGTACCCTGAGATATCTATGTATTTTGAGGCATCACAGGAGTCTGAAAGGACAGTTTACTTTCAAAGGTTAACAGCATGGCAAGGATAAGATACCAGGCATGCTAGAACAAGCCAACCAGGGGTTTAATAAAATTTAGGAACCAAATCTCATAGGGTTGGTTAATCCATAGGAAACTATTTTAGTCAAAGAAAGCTTGCATCAATGCTAGTAAAGAACATTATCTCAGGGCTTGAAAAAATAACTCAGAGCCCTCTGCCGGAGCATTCAGTGGCCTCAGGGTTAAAAGGGCCCGAGAAGGCAGCTGATAGAAAATGCCTACATTTGCAGATGGTGATGTGGAAAGCATGTGGACGTTTCAAGACACAGAGAAAGCGAATCACAAAATTTGCTATAACATTTTCAGCAGCCTTGATTTTCGTGCAGGTTTTCTTCAGCATAAGTAGGACTCTCTTTCTAATACCAGAAGAAATGGCAAGAGATAGCACGATGTTAGCAGAGCTCTATATGGGCATTGGTACTGAGAATCCAGTAAGCCCAAGCACGATCTGAGGGAGAAAGTAACAGAGGAATAAACACCAGAGGGAAAGAAGGGGGTTAAGGAAATCATAAAAAACCACCACTTGCACTGCCTGTTGTATTGCTCACACAGCTAATCCTGCAATGGTGGAGATGCAAAACGGCTGTGTGAGCTGATCCTCCCCTGCCCTCCACCTCCCCATCCACACAGCAGCTGCATCTAAGCCTTGCCATTGGGGTACAGATGAGAGGTTTTCAGAGTTAAAACCCCATTAAGGGGCATGTGACAACTCACGCATTTCAGAACTTCTGCAGAAACAAGTAGATATCACTGCAGATGTTATTCCCAAGGTGTGTGCTGAGCTTTTCTCCATGAGGGCTTGAAACAATTATTTAAATGGAAAATGCACTGCATTGCCTGAGGATTCAGGGATTTAAGGCACACAGATCCTAGACTTTAATCTGCATTTGCAATAACCATTTCATACAGAATCATAATACAATAACGAGAGTTGCCATGGTCACTGAGAGTTATGCACAATTGATCTGTGTTTAGGGCCGTGATTATATACATTGCAAGCTATTTTCTTCCTTCAAGAAAAATACTAAGATTTTTTTTTCTATTCCTTTTATTACAAAAATTACTGGGTTTTTTTTTTTCCTTCCGTTTTTACCAACTCTATAAGCACTACACAAATCCAATGATACTGTATCTAAAACAGACATCCAAAACAGAACACAGAAAAAATCATGGCCATATGTATGGAGATACTGCAACCTTAAAACAAAAGCTAGTACAAGCTACATGTGCTCAATCTTTCAGAAAAATCTAACCTCTTGTTTTGAAAAAACGTCATTTGGATGATGCAGTTGTGGAACAAAAGAACACACTTCCCCTCAGGGTATGCACGCCTGAGGAGGGAGGTTAATGCTGTGAGGGTCCTGTCACCAGCCCCTTGCCCAGCAGTAGGAAACCCTCAGAATCGTGTTCAGTGAACATTTTTCCATGGCGTTGTGCCGTGACAGTGCCAGCAGGCGGCACCAAGGCACAAGCCGTGGCAAGGCGGGACCCTCGGACCCGCGTGGACCTGTCCTGGGCGCTGGGGGGCTGCACGGACACCCCGGGCAGAGCTGCCCTCAGTACGACACTTGCCTGGAACACTTGCCTTGCTAAGTCAAGTACGTTGCTCATTGGTACCCTACGACCTAAAGAAAGGTGTTCTCTCTGTTGTTCGACTCTTTTGTCATTATGTTAATCAATGCAAACATTATTTAAAAGAGATGTTTCAGCCACAAATAGTATATGCTTCCTTTCAGTTTAAATGTAAACATTTATAACACATTTCTTGCTGAACTAAATGCAAGTCTAAATTGGTGGGTGTAAAATGAAGTTATTCAGAGTACATATATTCATTTACTTCTTTAAATCTACCTTTTTACTTAAAGAACAGACTATCCACACACAGACGTCTGTTATTTACAGAAGATTTATGTTACAAAAACGATTATGTCTTTGATGGCAGGTTTGGTGAGTACGGTAAGTCCATCCAAAAATGGCATTAAGAATCTAAAACCCATAAAATACTGAAATTAAAGCCCCTTCTTCTTAAAGTCCCATAACAAAATTTCAAATTTAAGAGGACTGGCTGACTTAGGTGAAAACTCCCAGAGTTGAGTAGCTGGGGGTGAAGAGGAACAACCCCTGCTACTTGGAACAGGGGACACAGGGAGGAGCTTGTGCAGCCACTGGGTGATACCAAAAGGGAAATCAACAGTCTTTTTCACTGCAGTCTGTTACCCAGCACCCGTAATTCTTCCCAATCCCATTCTGCCACACAGAGGTCTGACTTAGCTGAGGAAAGTGGATTTTCAGTAAAACTAAAATGATTAATTTCATCTAAGGAACAATTGTCATTAAAAAAAAAAAAGAGGTAGGCTAATACAACCTGACATAAGGTCGTTCTGGTCTCACTGCTCCACATCAATTGCTGAAAATATTTCAGTAAGCTTTGCAAAGACAATACGGTACATTTTAAGCATGGGTTCCAGATTTATGATTAAATTGTCATTACTGGTAAAAGTCTGCTGAATGGAAGTGTTTATCTCAGTAAATGTTGACTTATGCCATCCCTCCTCTCTTCCCTCTAGACCTCCCTCCACACAAATTTGTCATGCATTTCCGGGTCTGTACAGTCCCAGCTGTGAATTTTACATCCATCCCAGCCAATTTCACACTAGGGGAGCTACATGGAGCTGACAGCCGGCTGGTTATGAGGAACTCAGCTAGAAAATAAAGTATCCAAAGGGGAAAACAGTTAGACTTATAAGACAGATTTACTTGCAAAAGTACGAATCCCCAACCACTTACAGAAGTAAGCTGCTAAGTATATAGTTACCTGATGGTGTGTGCCATCTTCACTGACACATTGTGTGCAGACTTCTTCATCAACACAGCTGTCATTAAAAATCACCTGTCTGTCTGGACAGAAGCAGCCTTCTGTGGGATAATCCTTGCAGACACTGAGTTTGGTACTATTATCACAGTGCTTTATGCAGGCTTTGTGGCAGTGATCGTATGTCAAATATGTGGGACATTTCATTGCTGAGGAAGACAGAAAAAAATACTTAGATATAGAGATCTGAAATGCAGCTAAATGTTTCCACTCACACTTTCATTAGAATTCTGTTCAGGTTTTTGAAAGCCATCATCTGATGAATATATTTTGTCCTCTGCAGCCACTAACATCTTTGAAAATACACTATTAAAATTAACAAAATCCACAGTGGAAAGAGATTGAAGGCATTTGCTTAAGTTACAGTCCATGCAGAAATCATCAAGCCACATTTTCAGACCACATGCATCAGCAAAGTATGACTTACCCTAATAATGATACAATGGCTTACATGAGCTGAACATCCTGCCTAACTTTGTTTTCAACACTGGGCAAGAGATGTAAGAGTTTAGAACCCCCTTCATGTGTATTAGAAAGGCACTGGTAACAGTCTATGGTTAGCAGATATGGTTAGGACAGACTAAACCATTGAACGATTTTTTTGACAACTTCATAGGCAGTAGAGTTCCCAAGCAACTAAAGAAAGCTAACAAGCCGAATGTTTTGGTACTTCAAAACCGAACCTGCTGGATTTCTGAACCTTATTAACTGAATTGCCTTATTCATGGAATTAACTGAATCAAGGAAAGTTGCATTCCCCCCCTAAATCAACACACAAGATTTTTACTGATGAGTTCACAAGACTGAGGGTATTGCCTCTAAAAGCAAACACAAAACTAAGGCTACAGCTATTCAAGAAACCTATGGACACAGCTTCCATACTGTGTATTCCCTTAAGTCTACTTTATTTTTCTCTACAGCTTCCACTTGGAAAAGTGTTTCTTATTTCCCAGTTTGTGACTGCTGTGAGGTTTACAAAACTTTTTTCAATCCCCTGATAAAAAACTCTGAAAGAAAATTACTGAATGAAGACCTGAGCTCCCTACCAAACAAGCATTCATCAGCTGGACTGTGTACACACACCCTTCTTAGCAGTCAAAGGAAACAGAAAAGAAATGTCTTTAACATTAACCCTTTTCTGTTTCAAGACATGCTAAATCCAATTAATTGTGGTGTGTTGGAGTCTATGTTTGTATGTGTGGATAAGCATCATAGTTCAGCAGATGCAGAGGAACTGGAAAAGCCACAGGAACTTGATGGGGAGTCCAACCCCACCATGAAATGCTTTGGCTGGTTTCTGAAAACACAGAAAGTTCTATCCAGGTAAAATAGGAAAAATCACCTGCTTATAAACCTGTACTAGCAGCTACGTAGACTATACTGTGTTTTCCAGAAAAGCTTGTTTCCAGAAACAGTTCTGTAAATAAGGTGTCTAGAGTAAGCACCGGTGCTTATTGCCTGTGATGGTCTCAGGTCAGCTGTAATGAATGTGTGAAAATATATCCACAGCACGTATCACGGTAGTGTGTCATTTACTTTTTTATTCCAGTGTTAGTAAGCACAGTGGCACACTGGCTTTCATCTTGCTTGCGTACCACTAGCCCTAAAGCAAATCTAGTAAACCTTCTCTGCACAAAATTAGATTAATTTATTTTACGGTTTAATGCTGATGCCCATCAGCATAGAACCTGGACAGCTCTCAAGTAGAGTAAGCAGCAATGCTAAAGCCTCTGATGTACTTCTTGTAACATAACCCTTTCTCCTTCCTCCTTTTTGGCTGGCGTTAAGGAGCCAGGTGCGCGAAAAATGCAATGAAGAACCATGCCCCATACTACAGATAGGCTATCAAAAAGCCTGTGTGCCTATGTAAAACTGCAATGTTTTTTCAAGGAAGGATGAAATGAGGTGGTTATGTTTTGCAAAAGAAATATAAATGAGCTCATGTGAATGCCCTTGTTTTGAAGTCACCTCTGTCCTTGGTGGCATGGGAATGAGATGTGCATAAGCAGTGTCAAGAGACATGATAAACTCCATCAATGTCCAGAAAATCATCCTGACCATCCTTTCATCCTATTGCCACAATGACAACCAAGCAATTGCAGAAAGCCACATCAGACACATTACTGCCCTTATGCTCTAGATATTTGGCCAAGTTCTACATGGTAGAACACGTAACCTTGTTTTTTGTATAGAAACTTCTGCCAGAGGTATGGAATGTGAGAAGGCATGAAGGACTCCCCACAGGCAGCCTCAGAAACAAGTATTTCAACCAGCCACCCTCCCAGATGGCTATTTCAGTGCCCACCTCAAATGTCTGTTCTTTCTGAATGAACAGGAAAAGACTGTGGGTACTAGCAAAAGGGGAAAATAAGGCTGAAAACCAAGTAATAGAAGAGTAATTCTTCTGCCAAATTAGTTTCAAAAGAAATCTACCTCAAATACTAGCCTGTATGATGCTACTATGACCATATATTGATATTGTATTCTGTTTGTTGGCTCCATTAAAACGTAACCTTTTCTTTCAAACAAGGAAAAGAATAATAAAAGAAAGGCGGGGGGGACCAAACAACAACCAAACAGTTTCCTGTAAACCTATGATTTCAAAGGGTCATCTGGCATATTTAAGTATTGACTTTTCTTCGGCTGCTTATTTTTCCTTTAAATTACAGTAGCTATTCCTAGTAGATACTGGTTGGGAGAAAATAACTTCTATTGGGATCTACAGAAGGTACAAGTCCATCAAAATAAAATAAACTCTTAAAACAAATTCAGAGTGAAAGATCTAGTGACAGTTTGCACTGGGATTCACTCTGACTTTGTGGCTCAAACAGATGAGACAAGACAAAACATCTTTGGTTAAAGTACTAAATGGATATTTAGGGGAGGGGTGTTTTCCATGTCTGTGATACATGGAGAAAGGCACACATCTTTGCAGGTGACAACACCACACCTTTCTGATCAGGAGTATAATTTAGCACAAATTTAGCAGCTAGCTAGCTCCTGAGGTCACATACTGCTGGCATGCCTTTTGCCTCACTGTACTGTCATGTGCAGCCAAAAGGACAGCTAAAACCCCAGTGCTGATGAAGCTGGAGTGAACAGAGCCTCATCAGCTGCCAGTCAACATCCCTGGACTGCTCAGGCACAGTTTTCTTAAACCTCCCTTAGCAGGTCTGCTTTATCCAAAGGAATATGTGTAGAAGGGTTTTTCCAATGTTCTTGGGAGTGGTTTCAAGGCTACATTAAACCAACTTAGATCAGTGCTGCCATCAAAAGGTGTAGTCCCCCCTTAATCTCCTCACCTCAGCTACTCTTTCCTGCTGGTACTTTTTTCCCTTTTACAGCTAGTTTTCAGAGCTCACGAAGCAGCATGTGAGGACTACTGCCAGCACACCCAACGGAGTGGGAATGCACGGCTGGAGATGGAAGAGGAAGATAAAAACTGTCCCACGTCAGCTGAAGGCAGTTGTAAAGCCACCCCCATACTGTTGATTTCCAATTCATGATTTAAATCCTTCAGCTGTTATGGTCCTTGCCAGCATGCCTTGCTTACACAGCGAATGAAGAGCAGGGAATAATCTCAGCATAGCTCCACTACACAAATCCTTCATTAGCAGGGCTGGTTTAAATGTTTCTTGTATCCCATTCTTCTCTCTCCTTCTCCCGACCCTTGTTCTTGCTTCTCTGCCAAATGTCACCGCCCCTCAGTTGAGCAGGCACAGCCTTTTATGCATTTGCTTTCTAACCTGGGTCTGCAAAACAACCGAATGAAAGACAAAACACAAAACCCTCCAACAACCAGAATGGCTCATGAAAAATGTTATTTCTACGCAAAATATTTTTCCAGGAATCTCTGCAGCTGCTGAGTGCCACCAGTATCCTCCTCAAAGAACTACAGCTTTACTGAGCAGTATCAACCAGCGGTTCATTTCATGCACCATGCAAGCATCAACTATCTATCTAAATTTAATTTATCTGCAAGCTAGTATTGGCAAGTACCTAGAGGACATGTCCATATTGCACATAAATGAGTGTAAAGAGCTCCTGAGAAGCACTTATGGAAGCATTAGCATATTAGCAGCTACTGCTGATGCTCTCATTTATCTTCTGAGTATTTCTGCTTTCTGAGCAAAATTTCCTAACTGGTACTTATTTCTTGGGCTATGCAGTTCAAAGCTGGCTTGGCAACCTCCACATGAGCTGCCATTTCTTTTGTAACTACAGAATGAATGTATCTCAGTCCATTCATTAATCACTATATAAACGATCCTATTTCCAGGTGAATAAAGGTTCCTCTCCATGCAAAGCTGAATCCCAACAGGTGTCAATATTAGCAATGCAGTGATTTGTTAGCAATCTCTATGATCTTCACATTAAGATAAAGCCCGTACTGTCACTGAAGTGGAAACCCTATTCAGCAGTCATTCACTGTGAGGGTGAGCCTGCTCAAGGGGTGCATGTTCTGTGCATCAGGGTTACATGGCTATCAGTGGAAGCTACAGGGTGCTGCAGCGCAAGTCTACCAAGTGTGTGTCTAGAAAAAAAATACAATTAAAAAACATCTCCCCCACTATGCATTCCCACCTAGGAATAAAATTTCCCTCCATCCATTGACACAAAGCTGGAAGTCTACCAGGTAGCACTCAACACATGCACCCTCCCAAAAAGGAGCAATGAAAGCTCAGGCAGTGGAACTGAATGAGCACAGGACAGAGAACAGGCTCTGTCTTTATCGGTTATTCCAGCAAGAATATTTTCCCATCCAGGCAGACCAGTCAGGAAGGACTTGTACTGCTTGAAATGTCCCAATATGGCATGACAAAAACCCAAATCAAACCCAGAAAAAATGACAGAGATTCACTGGAGTAGGGGGAGGGAAGCAAGGTATTCCAGAACTGTGCCATTGTTATTAAACATGTAGTGGTAGAGTGATTAAGCTGCACTGCCTATTTAGTCATAAATGTAACCTGTATAATGTCCTGTAATTGGCAATTTTATTTTTGCCAGTTGCACACATGCACCTGTTTGAAGGAAGAAGATGATGCTATTGCTAGGACACTAATGACTGCTTTATGCAACTAGTGTTAAAATGGGCAACTATTCGGCTATCCTTGTACATGCTGAGTAACAAGACAGGAATTTGAAAACTGCTGAGAGTTATTAAGGTATTTCACTGACATTAGCCTTGGATATTACAAGTTGCAAAGTCTGACTGAAGCACTAAATTTGGAAAATGGCTGGTACTCTTCTCCCTCTGTTTTCTAGGACTGTATTCCAAACAGACTGTGTTGTTTCTTAAAAGATTCAGTCTGCAACAGCAACATGTTCTTCAATAACCTATTCTGGAAAGATATTTAAGACACTAAATGGAGGCTCAGGCCAAATTCAGATTTACATTCTTGACTTCCTATCCCATCATTCCCTCAGTCTGAGTTTAAAACATGAACAAAACCAAAACATGTACTGAGTTCTTGCAGTATCATGCCTTTAGGATGCTGGTTCTCCAATTCTGAAATGAAAAGTACCTGGCCAGCAAGAGGGAAAGCAAGCAAGGCAATGAGAACTGATTAAACTGGAAAGGCAGGAGATGTGAAAAACAACTGTGATACAAGAGACTACATGAGGGGCTAGCTGGGAAAGAAAATGCCTACATACACACACACACACACATCTCAGATACCTGACTAAACCAGAAATGCTGTGAGTGAATATCTGAATGTCTGTAACCATCGCTGCAGACAGACTAACAGCAGAAGGTGTAGAATAAGCCACCTCAAGAGTTACTTATTTGTACTTAACTATATGTTGCATTTTTGGCAGATCTTTAGGTATGCCTTAAAATAAGGTTGTCAGGAGAAAAAAGAAAAAAAAAACCAAAAAACAAAGGAACAGGAAGATAGGGCATAACTTCTTATAAGAATTTATGGGAGTAGGTAACGACAAACATCTGAACTCAGCAGTAGCATGCTTGTCCTGCTTCTTTTGTGCTCTGGGCAATTTGCAAGGCTCACCTCCTGCTATACTGTTTTCTCACAGCACAAACTCTTCACCTCCAGAACACAAGTGAAACACAGCCAGAAGGAGAAACGGATTTGCAAAGTAAATTACAGCCAGTTTGATCAGTGTAGCTGGCATGTGCTGGCAAGAAAACGCACCACAGAGAGTGGCTATTTCCCCATTTTTCACTGCAGTAGAAACTTTAAATCACACTGGCTCCTCCATCACAGTCCGAAAGGTTTAGGCTTTGGTTGGAATGTGGAGAATTTGCAGAAACTATTACAAAGAATTCATTTATGTCATTGGCAGTTAGTTATGACAGTGACAGGCTGGGGAGCAGTTCCACTACGCTAAATTACAAGTTTCCCTATCCACCTTGTACAGATTCACCAGTGTCTGTATCAAAGCAATGATATCTGCAGCTAAAACTGCCTAGCAGAATCAGAGCAGACTCTCAGCTCAAACCTGGCCCCATGATGGGGCTGCAGAATCAGATACTGTCAGATAGCTGTGTTTGCCTGTGCGTAGCTTTCACAGTATTTTTATTTCACAGGTTATCCCTCCAGCCTTGCAAAACTACCTTACATTTTACTAGTTAGCAGTTTACTAAGAAACACTCTTTCCATAATATGCAACTTAGTGGATGACAAACCAGTTATCAGATCTGCCATACCACTTATATGGGAAACTTGATTTGGAACTTCTGCCCCATTACACAGTATTCAAAAACTAGTATTACACTGATGAGATGGTGATTGTCACCACCATCACCAAGTTAGACAGTTTCTTATATTTTAATGTATTGTAAACCCCTTACGACAAAAGTCAGGTGTTCTCCAGTCGACACAGACACCGTTTTCCCTGCAGATGTGAGCGTAGGAAGTTATCATCTCGCAGGCTTCGTCCTCATAGCAGCTGCTCTCTGCACAGGCCTCATAGAACATGTTGGGGGAGATTACCCTGTGGCACTCTGCAAACCGATCAGAGAGCAGAAGGTGGCAGTGGCTTGTTGCGTGCTCAGAGCATCTGTCTTCTCTCCGGATTTCACAGATCTTTCCTGGCTTTTCCACCATCCAGTCCTGAATAAATACGCTGCTGTCAGGAGTGACAGAGCCATCACGTAACGTGAAGTCATTGATGTGGTTCTGGTCACACACCCCTAGGAGGGTGAATAAAAGGAAAAGAAAGAGTCTGAATACAGGCAGCAATAAAATAAACCTAGAGAAAACAGGCACAGGACAGACAGAGCTAGTTGGGGCAGCTTGGTGAATGCCAAGGGGAAGAGGAATGAATTATATTCCTTATAGCTATTATCAATAGAAGCATAAAAACCCTGGGCCTTATTTCCTGTTTCCTTATTACAGGAGGTATAGGTTATGCCACAGAGGTATAAGCTATACAATAGATTATACCATTGAGGATACCATAGAATTAATTCTCCCAGGTAGTAGTACCCCTCACAAACTTTCCACCTTCACTGCAAGCATAGGTCAGGTCTCTCACATAAATGTATATGTAAGACCTAAAGAACCTAAAGTTAAACTCTCGTTAAAAAAAAAAAAAAATCTCCTTGAAAAGATAATGTGAAATAAGTAAAACACGGGACATGTCTAGCCTGTTCTTTCCAAGGTATTACTGGGAGTCAATGAGCTGTTACACTGATGGCCATAGTAGAAAAACCTACATAGATTAGCAATGTGCCAACAACAGGGAAATCAGTCCAGCCAGAGAGTTTAAAGGTTCAGGGCCACACAAATTATGATAACATAAATAGCAGTTCAAGCCCAAGTAGAATGCTGTTAAAAATTACTAGTTTTCAAACTTACCACAAAGCCCTTGTGTTCCTGCAGAAAAACTCTTTGAATTAAGTTTAAGAATAAACTCATTGTTTCTTGGAGTAAATGTGAGATTATGTCCAAGATGGGAGAACTTGATTTCGTGCATTATTGCTCCATAGACTGTGACTTTAAACAAACTGCTAGAATAGGGGATATGAACCCTTTCACCGTTAACAGCCACCTGTTTTCAAAAAGGCAAGATCATCACATCAGTTCTAGCAAGCAGTTAAAATCAACACAATCTTACAGCTGAAACATATTTTGACTTCACAAGTACTTGAAGATCCAACTGAATCTGGACATAAGAATCAATTTTGCAAGCTGAAACCTTCTATTGAATCTAAAGATGTATAGAACTAATTGACCTTCCTTCTCTGCATTATATGAACAACTCTTTCAACATTTTCCCACAGGAGTGCATTCCTTCAGCATCACATATATACAGACTAGCAATCTAATGCGAAGAAGTTAAAATGCCACCTACAGACCCTGATCATCAATAATCCTCAGTGACAGTCAAGGCTGTCAATCACCATGCAGAACTGGGTGCAGGTATTTTGGTCTGTCCTATTTTGCTACACAAGTCAGACAAGATTACCTTTGCAGGCTAGCTGACTCCTGTGCGTCTGAGGAACCCAGAGATTGAAAATGTGTCATATTGAATTTGAATACTTGTCTGCCCATACAACAGACATAATAAATACTAAGACGGCCTTCCATCTGATGCTGAGGTCCACCTGCACACAAGGTAAGAACCAACAGTGTAGCTCTTCAACTAGCCAGTCATGCATAGGTTTGTGAAGAATACAAACTGCTCTCCCATGCACCAAATTATAACATTGTGTAAAGGACCCCTGCCAACAGAGGAGAATCAGAGAGCAGTATGTCCCATCTATTTGTATTCAGTTCTGGACCCCTCATGACAAGAAAGACATTGAGGTGCTGGAGCATGTCCA